>JAYKKI010000030.1:25887500-26487500 GCA_039881145.1 Druceiella hillmani | reverse complement strand
ACTCAAGAAAATTTCCATATAAATAACATAGAAATTTTAGGGGGCAAACTAATTAATACGGCGTATTGCTTGAAAGGCTTAGTTATCACGAAGTCGAAAATTTTTTTTTCAAAATTTTAGGTATTATGTTTTCAGAGACATATTCAAGAAAATTTCCATATAAAAATATGGAAATTTTAGGAGACAAATTAATTAATATGGGGTGTTGCTTGAAAGGCTGTTATTAGGGAATCAAAAAAAATTTTTGCAAAGTTTTAGGTATTATGTTGTCCGAGACATACTCAACAAAATTTCCATATAAATAATATGAAATTTTAGGGGCCAAAGTAATTAATATGGGGTATTGCTTGAAAGGGTTAGTTATTAGGGAGTCAAACAATTTTTTTTTCAAAATTTTAGGTATTATGTTTTCAGAGACATACCCAAGAAAATTTCCATATAAAAATATGGAAATTTTAGGAGACAAAATAATTAATGTGGGGTTAGGGAGTCAAACAATTTTTTTCAAAATTTTTTTTATTGTCTTCAGAGACATACTGAAAAATAAGCAAAAATAACCATGCGAAGGTTGTAGGAAAACTGTAGCGATAATTCTAGACGTCATAATGTAATTTTTTAAATATGCACTCTGCTTTTGCACGTGTGAAAGATATAGTAGATAATATGTTTACGTTGTGGAAAATTTGTATTAGTAAACATTTTCGTAGAATGCACTCAACGGTTTATAAGTGCCTAACAACGTACAGAACCCATGCAGCGCGTTCTACTCATACTTCATAGGTTTTCATTTCAGACTATTCACTATTTAGAGTTGGTTTAAGATCTTAGGTCAATCAGGTTCTTAACTATAGACTGGCAAGTGCCTTCATAGACTGCTATTTAAGTCGGCGCCACTGATAGATTAATCAGAATTTCAATATTTGCATACCAATTGCTTCCAGGCCAGAGCCTTTATTTGACTAGAATCAGTGCACAATAAAAAACATTTTCGTAACATTCACAGCAATTATGACTGCGAAAAGAAATTGTCTATAACTTACCAGCATCGGATGGTATTTCATGAAGTCCAGAATGGTCTAGGAGAAAGGTTCGGCCATCTTGTTCTAGAATGAGTTTACCCTTTTCCTCTAGTATTCTGCACTGCTCTTCGTCCAACATTACCTGGAATACAACATTTCATTTTTTGGCCTTTATGTATGAAACTTTCTTCATGTGAAGTATCTGCAGGGCAGCACATGCAGGGCAGTGCAGAAGTACATGCAGGGGGGCAGTGCAGAATAATCAGCAATTTTGAAAAGCGAGCGAAATTATGCTCAATTGATAAAAGGTGGTAGGTTGGCCATTTTCCTGACACCTCAGTATTCAGTAGCAATGGATGGTGGACACCTCAGCATCATGCGTATGCTGCCAAAGTGTTTTACCAAAACGGTAATTCTTAGTGCAGCCATGATTTTCACACATATTTTCAAATTAATCGGAATCGATTGGTGCCATCTGCCTGTGCAATTAAAAAGTAGATTAAGAACTTTGAAGAGACTTCATTAACAATATCAAGAACGGATCCAACAAGAGGTATTTCAAATTCCATCGTCAATGCTGAGGAATATGACACAGATTTTTTTTGCTAGGACAATATTGGGAAATCGGAAACCATAGTAGATACAGGGAAACTATCTTAGGTACCATTAGGTCTTATTTTTATGGAAATAATTTTGACACACTCAAATTATTGGTCAAGCTTGAGTTTTCCATAAAAATTAACAAAATTAACCAAAATATTTTTTTATATGATTCGATTCAGTTTTATGGAATCATAATTTTATTGTATGGGCGGAAGAAAATCTGGACAGCAGAAGTTAGTCAAATTTTATAAAACCCAGTTAAAACAATAGACGGTACAACTTCAAGGCTCGCCTGGATGAATGTCTACACCTGAACGGACGTCATCTTACTGGAGTTATTTTTAAACCTTAGCTACATTTACTTGAATTATGAGTTAGCACTTTCTTAAATGCTTTTTTATGTAATGCAAGGTGGTAAAAATAGAATTTGGAAAAATTTATGGTTTAATTAATTTTTTTATAGCTTTCCAAAATTGCTCTTTACTCAATATATAACTGTATAACATATCCTGTATATAACTGTATAACATATCCTGTATATAACTGTATAACATTATCTATACACAACTGTATAACAAATCTTACATACTATTTCCTGCTTCATTATAGAAAATGTCAAAAATCTTGTAATATAATAAACTAGTGATCCATCCCGGCCCTGCATGGCTGCAATGTAGGTACACTAATCTGGTGTAATTATGGAGCGATTAAAAGTATTACTGTCATTATTAGAATATACTACAGATTGTCTTTATATACAATGTTTACACCTGTTTTTGCAGTTTATAGTGTCGCACTGAGAAGCATGTTTTTATTTTACTTGCTTGGGAGCTCTGATAAACGCGCGCGATCGTTGGAAATCATACAATGCCACAAGCGGCTTGCGACCTGCTATTTACAGCCACGCGCTACCACCGGTAGGATATGTCATTTTGGACTTTTTTGTAGATATTTTTAAAATCACAATTCCTTAGCACAACATTTTGATATATCTCGTAAAGTTTAGTCAGCGTTAGCAATGAAAGCGCCCAAAAATTCTATTTTTACGAAACATTGACTTTTTGTTATATTTTTTGTAAATATAACATGCATATATTGTACCTATAAACCATCCGGAAGGAATTATCTGAATGATAGTGAAAACCCCTTCGAAATCCATTACGTAGATTAAAAGATCTAAGCGTACAGAGGATAGCAGACGCAGGAAGCGACTTTGTTTTATACTATGTAAGGATATAAATGTTGGTCTGTTTGTTCACTGATAGGTTGTGTTACGGGGCAACAAACAGGTTATTGTGCAAAGGTGTGCTAGTATAGAAAACTAGTAAAGCGAAAGGCTTGTTCGGATATTTGTTATTCAATCACGGCTGGATAGATTTTCATGAAAATTGGTATGGACATAGTTCATGATTCAGAATTAAAGTATAGACTACTTTTTGATTCAAGAAATAGAGTATTTCTTATACGGTGAAATTTGGTGGTTTTTCACTAATGGAGACAATAAAAACAAAGACGAAAACAAACCTAGTATTACAGAAATAAAATACAATTATTAAAAAAGCTGGTATTTGACAGAATATAAAAAAACCAACAATTCAACGATTGACAATCACGAAAGTGTAACAAATAAAATATGTAACACTTCATAACTATATATATTATATTTCTAATATATCAAGAATTGTTAACAAGAAAAAAAATAACTTTAAAAACCTAACTAGTAGTTAGATTTTTGTGTGTTCTAACCCTTGGTCAGTTCTAACCCTTGGTAGTTTTTTATCTATACTAATTCATCATTTGATTTTCGGTACACAGTTTCCATAACTAGCAGTGTATGACTGCATATATGTAATTGTTCACACTATGTCTTTGATCATGTCGACATCTAAGGGTTTATTAACCCATTGAGAACGGATCCGGTTAATATTCCAGGTGCTGATGGTTAATGTCCATACTCAGTTTACTGATGATCGATAAAACTGCTATACAAGAATTTTGAGACAAAGCAAAAAAATTTAAAAATTAATATACCTGAGTTACCGACTCCACGTTGTATTCCTTATTGGCGTCAGATTCGTAGACGCTTTCTGCCTCCATCATTGTCTCTGCACTCATGTCCTGATAATCCACTTGCACATTCGTCTGTGTGTGAAATTATTAGTTGAAGATGTACTTTTAGTGGACTGTGTTCAAAAGGTAGTTTTAGTAAATACCAAACTGATATAAAAAACCAATCAAGCATGAATCGTATTTGTGTAGCGAGAATGCCATTACTAATATGAATATTTTGGGGGAATTAAGTAATTTCTCTAATGTGCAAATCCTTCTCATCTATACATATATAATAAAACTTATTAAAATATAATTATGTGTGAATCCAATCACTGAAGTGAATATTTTGGGGGAATTTAGTAATTTCTCTAATGTGCAAATCCTTCTCATCTATACATATATAATAAAACTTATTAAAATATAATTATGTGTGAATCCAATCACTGAAGTGAATATTTTGGGGGAATTTAGTAATTTCTCTAATGTGCAAATCCTTCTCATCTATACATATATAATAAAACTTATTAAAATATAATTATGTGTGAATCCAATCACTGAAGTGAATATTTTGGGGGAATTTAGTAATTTCTCCAAAGCACAATATATTCTCATCTATACATATATAATAAAACTTATTAAAATATAATTATGTGTGAATCCAATCACTGAAGTGAATATTTTGGGGGAATTTAGTAATTTCTCTAATGTGCAAATCCTTCTCATCTATACATATATAATAAAACTTATTAAAATATAATTATGTGTGAATCCAATCACTGAAGTGAATATTTTGGGGGAATTTAGTAATTTCTCCAAAGCACAATATATTCTCATCTATACATATATAATAAAACTTATTAAAATATAATTATGTGTGAATCCAATCACTGAAGTGAATATTTTGGGGGAATTAAGTAATTTCTCTAATGTGCAAATCCTTCTCATCTATACATATATAATAAAACTTATTAAAATATAATTATGTGTGAATCCAATCACTGAAGTGAATATTTTGGGGGAATTTAGTAATTTCTCCAAAGCACAATATATTCTCATCTATACATATATAATAAAACTTATTAAAATATAATTATGTGTGAATCCAATCACTGAAGTGAATATTTTGGGGGAATTAAGTAATTTCTCTAATGTGCAAATCCTTCTCATCTATACATATATAATAAAACTTATTAAAATATAATTATGTGTGAATCCAATCACCGAAGTGAATATTTTGGGGGAATTTAGTAATTTCTCCAAAGCACAATATATTCTCATCTATACATATATAATAAAACTTATTAAAATATAATTATGTGTGAATCCAATCACTGAAGTGAATATTTTGGGGGAATTAAGTAATTTCTCTAATGTGCAAATCCTTCTCATCTATACATATATAATAAAACTTATTAAAATATAATTATGTGTGAATCCAATCACTGAAGTGAATATTTTGGGGGAATTTAGTAATTTCTCCAAAGCACAATATATTCTCATCTATACATATATAATAAAACTTGCTAAGTCATATTTGTATATTGAGAATCCCGTTACTGATGTAAATATTTAGGAGGAATTAAGTAATTTCTCTAATGTGTAAATTCTTCTCATCCATACATATACAATGAAACTTGCTAAGTCATATTTGTATATCGAGAATCCCGTTACTGATGTAAATATTTAGGAGGAATTAAGTAATTTCTCTAATGTGTAAATTCTTCTCATCCATACATATACAATGAAACTTGCTAAGTCATATTTGTATATCGAGAATCCCGTTACTGATGTAAATATTTTGGAGGAATTAAGTAATTTCTCTATTGTGTAAATTCTTCTCATCCATACATATACAATGAAACTTGCTAAGTCATATTTGTATATCGAGAATCCCGTTACTGATGTAAATATTTTGGAGGAATTAAGTAATTTCTCTAATGTGTAAATTCTTCTCATCCATACATATACAATGAAACTTGCTAAGTCATATTTGTATATCGAGAATCCCGTTACTGATGTAAATATTTTGGAGGAATTAAGTAATTTCTCTAATGTGTAAATTCTTCTCATCCATACATATACAATGAAACTTGCTAAGTCATATTTGTATATCGAGAATCCCGTTACTGATGTAAATATTTTGGAGGAATTAAGTAATTTCTCTAATGTGTAAATTCTTCTCATCCATACATATACAATGAAACTTGCTAAGTCATATTTGTATATCGAGAATCCCGTTACTGATGTAAATATTTTGGAGGAATTAAGTAATTTCTCTAATGTGTAAATTCTTCTCATCCATACATATACAATGAAACTTGCTAAGTCATATTTGTATATCGAGAATCCCGTTACTGATGTAAATATTTTGGAGGAATTAAGTAATTTCTCTAATGTGTAAATTCTTCTCATCCATACATATACAATGAAACTTGCTAAGTCATATTTGTATATCGAGAATCCCGTTACTGATGTAAATATTTTGGAGGAATTAAGCAATTTCTCTAATGTGTAAATTCTTCTCATCCATACATATACAATGAAACTTGCTAAGTCATATTTGTATATCGAGAATCCCGTTACTGATGTAAATATTTTGGAGGAATTAAGTAATTTCTCTAATGTGTAAATTCTTCTCATCCATACATATACAATGAAACTTGCTAAGCCATATTTGTATATCGAGAATCCCGTTACTGATGTAAATATTTTGGAGGAATTAAGTAATTTCTCTAATGTGTAAATTCTTCTCATCCATACATATACAATGAAACTTGCTAAGTCATATTTGTATATCGAGAATCCCGTTACTGATGTAAATATTTTGGAGGAATTAAGCAATTTCTCTAATGTGTAAATTCTTCTCATCCATACATATACAATGAAACTTGCTAAGTCATATTTGTATATCGAGAATCCCGTTACTGATGTAAATATTTTGGAGGAATTAAGTAATTTCTCTAATGTGTAAATTCTTCTCATCCATACATATACAATGAAACTTGCTAAGTCATATTTGTATATCGAGAATCCCGTTACTGATGTAAATATTTTGGAGGAATTAAGCAATTTCTCTAATGTGTAAATTCTTCTCATCCATACATATACAATGAAACTTGCTAAGTCATATTTGTATATCGAGAATCCCGTTACTGATGTAAATATTTTGGAGGAATTAAGTAATTTCTCTAATGTGTAAATTCTTCTCATCCATACATATACAATGAAACTTGCTAAGTCATATTTGTATATCGAGAATCCCGTTACTGATGTAAATATTTTGGAGGAATTAAGTAATTTCTCTAATGTGTAAATTCTTCTCATCCATACATATACAATGAAACTTGCTAAGTCATATTTGTATATCGAGAATCCCGTTACTGATGTAAATATTTTGGAGGAATTAAGCAATTTCTCTAATGTGTAAATTCTTCTCATCCATACATATACAATGAAACTTGCTAAGTCATATTTGTATATCGAGAATCCCGTTACTGATGTAAATATTTTGGAGGAATTAAGCAATTTCTCTAATGTGTAAATTCTTCTCATCCATACATATACAATGAAACTTGCTAAGTCATATTTGTATATCGAGAATCCCGTTACTGATGTAAATATTTTGGAGGAATTAAGTAATTTCTCTAATGTGTAAATTCTTCTCATCCATACATATACAATGAAACTTGCTAAGTCATATTTGTATATCGAGAATCCCGTTACTGATGTAAATATTTTGGAGGAATTAAGCAATTTCTCTAATGTGTAAATTCTTCTCATCCATACATATACAATGAAACTTGCTAAGTCATATTTGTATATCGAGAATCCCGTTACTGATGTAAATATTTTGGAGGAATTAAGTAATTTCTCTAATGTGTAAATTCTTCTCATCCATACATATACAATGAAACTTGCTAAGTCATATTTGTATATCGAGAATCCCGTTACTGATGTAAATATTTTGGAGGAATTAAGCAATTTCTCTAATGTGTAAATTCTTCTCATCCATACATATACAATGAAACTTGCTAAGTCATATTTGTATATCGAGAATCCCGTTACTGATGTAAATATTTTGGAGGAATTAAGTAATTTCTCTAATGTGTAAATTCTTCTCATCCATACATACACAATGAAACTTGCTAAGTCATATTTGTATATCGAGAATCCCGTTACTGATGTAAATATTTTGGAGGAATTAAGTAATTTCTCTAATGTGTAAATTCTTCTCATCCATACATATACAATGAAACTTGCTAAGTCATATTTGTATATCGAGAATCCCGTTACTGATGTAAATATTTTGGAGGAATTAAGTAATTTCTCTAATGTGTAAATTCTTCTCATCCATACATATACAATGAAACTTGCTAAGTCATATTTGTATATCGAGAATCCCGTTACTGATGTAAATATTTTGGAGGAATTAAGTAATTTCTCTAATGTGTAAATTCTTCTCATCCATACATATACAATGAAACTTGCTAAGTCATATTTGTATATCGAGAATCCCGTTACTGATGTAAATATTTTGGAGGAATTAAGCAATTTCTCTAATGTGTAAATTCTTCTCATCCATACATATACAATGAAACTTGCTAAGTCATATTTGTATATCGAGAATCCCGTTACTGATGTAAATATTTTGGAGGAATTAAGTAATTTCTCTAATGTGTAAATTCTTCTCATCCATACATATACAATGAAACTTGCTAAGTCATATTTGTATATCGAGAATCCCGTTACTGATGTAAATATTTTGGAGGAATTAAGTAATTTCTCTAATGTGTAAATTCTTCTCATCCATACATATACAATGAAACTTGCTAAGTCATATTTGTATATCGAGAATCCCGTTACTGATGTAAATATTTTGGAGGAATTAAGTAATTTCTCTAATGTGTAAATTCTTCTCATCCATACATATACAATGAAACTTGCTAAGTCATATTTGTATATCGAGAATCCCGTTACTGATGTAAATATTTTGGAGGAATTAAGCAATTTCTCTAATGTGTAAATTCTTCTCATCCATACATATACAATGAAACTTGCTAAGTCATATTTGTATATCGAGAATCCCGTTACTGATGTAAATATTTTGGAGGAATTAAGTAATTTCTCTAATGTGTAAATTCTTCTCATCCATACATATACAATGAAACTTGCTAAGTCATATTTGTATATCGAGAATCCCGTTACTGATGTAAATATTTTGGAGGAATTAAGCAATTTCTCTAATGTGTAAATTCTTCTCATCCATACATATACAATGAAACTTGCTAAGTCATATTTGTATATCGAGAATCCCGTTACTGATGTAAATATTTTGGAGGAATTAAGTAATTTCTCTAATGTGTAAATTCTTCTCATCCATACATATACAATGAAACTTGCTAAGTCATATTTGTATATCGAGAATCCCGTTACTGATGTAAATATTTTGGAGGAATTAAGTAATTTCTCTAATGTGTAAATTCTTCTCATCCATACATATACAATGAAACTTGCTAAGTCATATTTGTATATCGAGAATCCCGTTACTGATGTAAATATTTTGGAGGAATTAAGTAATTTCTCTAATGTGTAAATTCTTCTCATCCATACATATACAATGAAACTTGCTAAGTCATATTTGTATATCAAGAATCCCGTTACTGATGTAAATATTTTGGAGGAATTAAGTAATTTCTCTCATGTGCAAAATCTTCTCATCTATACATATATAATAAAACTTGCTAAGATATAATTATGTGGCGTGAATCCAATCACTGATGTGAATATTTTGAGGGAATTAAGTAATTTCTCCAATTTGCGAGCCCTTCTCATCTGTACATTATAAAAAATCTGCTAAGTCAGTGAAACTCGCACAAGTAAGGCTCCACACTTAAGTACGAACAAAAATTTAAACATTTGAAGTTATGTAACATCTCAAACTACTTAAAAATATTATTTCGAGCCGTGTAAATATATTATTTTCACAATTATAAAAATATTGCGTATGTCTTAACTCCCGAGAAATCTGCAAGCATTACTATATTTTCCTAAAAACTAAAAAAGATTCTACAAACATTTTAACAATATTGGATTCGGTAGCTTCATAAAGTTTTATTTTTGTTGATTTTATGTTATCTTGAAAAATATTTTTACGATCATTATAGCGATTGTCTGAAAAGTTAGGATCTTAAAATATATGTGTCAACCCCAGGAGCTGTGAAGTCACAGGTAACCTCGCCAAACATATTAGGTGAAGTCGTCCGCGCGCTTAAAGCCACCCGGAAACCTACCTCTGAAGCCATGAGAGCCCTCATGACACTCAGTGTGTTATTTAAATTTGATGTATATACATATTTCATTCGTCATGATATTTTAGAAAAAGCCAATAATTATTATTCACGGTTTTTTCTTTAAAAATATTTTTGTCAGTAGTTATGTACATAAATTTAACGATAGATGAGATAGCGTAACATGTTAGTGAAAGGCTGTGCGATTACCCGTCTGCCGTTACATCTAATGAATTCACTTTAAATTTCCCTTTGAACATTTAAACACAAAATAGATTTATTCCAATGTTACGACTAATCACATTTCATTTACATAAAAAATCTCAGCTCAGATATTCCAGGAATTTATTTTCGCAATGAAACTTTTCTATATATATATATATATATATATATATATATATATATATATATATATATATATATATATATATCACTTCTTTCCTTCGTCTCGTTCCTTCTTTTATGAGAAAATTTCATTTAACTACTCCAGCGGCCGAGGGCTCTATATCGGATGCATCACCAATTTATGCAGATTGCTCGACGGCCCAATATTGGGCCAAAATGAATGCTTTCGCTTGGTTGGATTCTTTGCGTCACTTTCTTAATTAGTGCCTGGATGTTTATGGTTTAAGCAAAGTATTATACCAAGTATATAACCAGTATTATATTTTTAAAACAAAAGACTATATTTTTGACATAGGCCATGGAATATGTAGGCTACACTGGACATTTTAGGGAAACTTTTGTCAAAATCTGTCTATTACATTTTAAGTTGTGATAATTTGTAACATATGATATCACATACGCAGTGGTTTAAAATTTCATTCTAATGACAGCGAAAACTTTTCCATTAACTTTTGCTTTATTCATATTTATTTGTTTATGAAATTTTAGCAGAAAGTAAAGTTTAGAACAGTAAATATGCAAACAGATATTCCTAGAAGGGTAACCTCTTATACCTAACCCAGACAGACCAGATATTAATTAACATCATGGATCCATTTCATCACCCTGTAAATAAGGGCTCCGATTTTATTATTTCAGATGTTAAATTCTAAAAAATGTAATTATGTAATGTATTTTTACAAAGATTGTTAGCTGCGAATGAAGCTGAAATGAGGAGTCTACTCGACAAAATGAATAAGTGTGGAATTGGGTCTCAAAATCAATCACTCCAAAACCAAACTCATGGTAGTAGACCGCGCCAACTCACTCCACGTGACAGGTGCCTTATCCTTCGAGACAGTGAATGATTTCATTTACCTGGGTGCTACCAACAGCAACACGGGCTCTTGCGAAAAGGAAATCAGGAGGCGCATCGGTATGGCCAAAAATGCGATGTCATAGCTAAACAGAATTTGGAAGGATCAGAACATATCACGGAAGACGAAGATTTCACTTGTGAGCTCTTTGGTGTTCTCCATCTTTAATTATGGCTCGGAAACATGGACGATAAATAAGGCCAAATATCACCACATTGACGCTTTCGAGATGTGGTGCTGGAGGAAGATGCTTCAGATTCCATGGACTGCATTCCGTACAAACAAGTCCATTCTTCATAATTTTAACATCAAGATCAGGCTTTCCACTATCTGTTTGCAAAAGATCCTGGAAATCTTTGGACACATCGCACGAAAGGATGGACATAACTTGGAGCAGCTGATGATTACCGCCAAAGTGGATGGCAAACGACCAAGGGAACGGAGCCCAGCTAGATGGGTTGACCAAATACGTTCGGTGTTGGGCACAAACTTGCATAAAGCACTCCATCTAAGAACTAGAACAGATGGAGAGATATAGTGTGTGTAAAATTGACTTCGAGTCGAGAAGTTCACGATCCTCAGGTATAAGGAACACAACGAGAGGAGGATGTAGAATCAATTGAATCACTAATTAGAGGCAAATATTTTTGTTTTCATTGTCATTTGTATTAAGAAGTCACCAAAATAGAATTTATTATTTAATACCCCTTAACCCAAGAAAACAATAAGGTTACAAAAAGTAACTAAAGGCAACTTCTACACAGAAATTGTGAGAGCATATGTATGAAGTTCATAAAAAAAAATTTTTCAAAGATCTTTGCTAATAGCCCACCTGAAGATGTTGTGATACAATGAAACCTAGGTCGTGGTAAAGAACTTAAAGAAAGTGGAAATAATACTACTCATTTAGTTGTGGGTATTGAATTTCCTGACAAATAATACACACTGCTCTACGAGTGTTTGTTCAAGTTTATTTCATGATCTGGCTGTATGAAGTGGAAAGGATTCTCAGTATAATATTGTTCTTTACTCTGGTATTAGAAGAAAATGATTTTTTTTGGAAAGCAATTGAAGGTTATGACATAAATCGTTATTATTAGAAAAATATTAGAATCTGGATTATTGTCGTAGTTGTTATGGTGTTGTGAAGTATTGAAAATGAAAAACAGAGGAGATGTGTATTGTAATGGTTTTGAATTTCAAGATAAATAATACAACCACTGTATATGATCAGAATTTCAAAGTCTATAATTAAATGTATGCCAATTCTCACCTGAACGTCAGCTTTGGTCAGGAAGTGACCCTCGCTCGATGCATACACCTCATTGGTTACCGCACCCTGCAATACCAACTCTTCACCTGCAACATTATCACATTGTCAATTTATTCACATGTTTCATGATAACTGATGTTTTATTAATGTTACAGTGTTGTAAACTCTGATCGTTCAATATAGCATACATAATATATTAAAATACATTGAATTAAGTCCGTCCAGGCTAAATTCAGTATCATAGCCCGTTGGCTCATATCAATAGTTTGCCGAAAAATGTTATCCCAAGTCTTGTCAATTGGAGTTATACTTTATAAGGACAACGGCCTGCTCCTTTGGAGTACCTTGAGATTATCAACGTGTAATTAGGATTTGTTGATTTTGAGATTAGATCCATTACCAGTCCTAATTTCTGCCCCCAACAATGCGGAAAGTGAAAACTTGTGACATTTTGACAATTTTAACTCGAAAAGGTAAAAATATTAACAGAAAAACAAAAAAATACCCTTCACAATTTCCATCCTGCCATTGACATCCAGGATGAACTGCTGCTGGCCCACATCGAGCACGGAGCACTGCTGCATGCCAGCCAGCACGCTCTCCGTATCCACTTCACTCACATACTGAACCTGGCCGTTACCTGTAAATGCATTAGAAAGTTTCATTTCATTCTGTGATACAAAGATGTAAAAAAATTATAATAGTGTAATCATTATACGCATCCATTCATATGCCATTCCATAATGCATAAACTGTTCATGCGCAGAATAGAAAAATTTTGAAATAGAGAACAACAAAAATAAAGTCAAATTAAAAAACTAGCATCGTGCTTATGAAAACATACATAGAGAGTGCGTTCCACTAGGCGATTGCAACGCTCAAAATGCTAACTGCATCGTTCCACTTGGCGATTGCAGTCGTGATTCACGACCCGTCATTGATGCCGTCATTGTTCACGACCACGACGACCCACGTATCAAGGTGGGTCGTTGTGATCGTTTATCTGTCAATTTGACTTTGACACATTGATACATAAAATTTATGTAAATAAATTGATATAATCGTTAAAGATTAAACATAGTGACGGAAGGAATCACTTTATACAGTTTTCAGATGTAGATACATCTCAAAACTGTATAAACTATAGAAATAAAGGTGACGCCAAAAGACGCAAGACGTACAATCATCAAACTTTTATGGAAATTAAATTACACTTCCACAGTTACTGTAAGTCTAAATTATTGTCTAATTATTAATACATCGAAATTAAATTGCACTTTTATAATTACTGTGAGTCTAAATTATTATCTGACGTAATAAATATAATCTCTAATATAGTAAAAAATATAATCTCTTGATTTTCGTCCAATACCAGCCATTTACTCATAGTTACGAATACGCATTGTTCCTATCTCGTTCCACTTGGACTGACAGTAACAATGTTGACAAGCTAGTGGAATAGGTACGATCACGGTCGTGGGTGCGAGCGTTGGGAGCAGTAGCGAACATGCTCTAACTCTGAGTAGTGGAACGTACTCAGAGTTAGAGCATGTTCGTTATAGACAATAAGAGAAATTATAGTAATAATTATAATCTCGAGAAATTATAGACGAAAGTCAATTACACTAATTTCAATTAAAATTTCCTAATAAATCCCGCGTCTGTGACGCTCTAACTGACGAACAGACAAACGGAGGGGCATAGCCAATTTATAATTTTTCTTCATTTTAGTGAAGTGCTTGTTTTTGGCTGCAGAGCAAGATTCTGCACACACAGTTTAAAATTGCACTGAAATGTAGATAGTAATATTTCTTTGTGGAATAATAAAAATATCATATCATACGCTTTTAGGATTAGAATTTATTAATTTCGGAATTAGTTTTATTACGGAATACATATCAAGGGCTTAAGAATAAAATAAAACCTGATATAACAAGTTTTTTTACTGTTGATCATTGTTACGTCAATAACTTTTAATTATTTTTAGAACGAACTCAACGTAATTATATATTTCCTTTCAGTCGTTCATCCCACTACTGGTTATGGTGACTGTTTTTCAACTTTGATAATTACACAAAAACATTGATATGCACTATGCTAACATTTTACTCTATATGAAATCGTCTGCAATAATAACATAACCATACTAAGCAAACCCATAAGTGAATTTTATTTCACAATAGTCAACTATTAGCGAGACGTGGGGGTTGCTTATTTACATAATCGCTAATGAGTGATTAAGATTATATATACCAAGTTTCAGCTTAACTGCATTATTAACTTCTGAGGTATTATCAATCAAACAATTCATTCTGGAAAAATCATCGACAATGGAAAAAATAGAATTTTTCCTCGTTTTAGTAACAAACCAGTGAAGTGCTTATTTTTAGCTGCAGAGCAAATTTCTGAAAAGCAAGATTCTGCACAAACAGTTTTAAATTGCACAGAAATGTAGAAAAAAATATGGAATAAAAAAATACCATATAAAATAGTTTTAGGATTAGAATTTATTAATTTCAGAATCTGTTTTATTGCGGACTAGATTTCAAGGGCTTAAGAATAAAATAAAAGCTGATATAACAAGTTCCTTTACTGTAATCGGTTTGACGTTGATAAATTGGAATAATTTTTAGAAGAAAGTTAACATAACTGTATACTCCCTTTCAGTCGTCAACTCAGTGCTGAAATTGTCTGCGATAATAACATAACCATACTAAGCAAACTTAACGCATAAGTAATTTTATTTCACAACCTTTAATTATTACTACGACTAAAAATTTATCACACAAAATGTTAATGTTGAATCCTAAAAATTTACCCCAAAAATCGCCTCTGTCTGTTTCCACAAGTATATATAAGGGTGGGTCAAAATATTCACAAAATGCAGGGGCTGGCGAGAGGTGGGTGTTGCTCACTTACAAAATCGTTAATTAGTGACTCATTACAATTATATGTACCAAGTTTCAGCTTAATAGCCCTATTAACCTCTGAGGTCTCATCAATGAAACAATTAATTCTGGAAGAAATCATTGATTATGGAAAAAATTGAATTTCGAGCAGTCTTATTAACAATATATACAAAAATTCATACTGAATAAGATGTCGTCAATTTATAAGAACTTTTGTCCTAGTAAAACCATAAATTACAAGTGGCATATTATATTAAAACTAGATAGAGATTTGGGCAGACAATCGAGGCCATCTCCTCCGACATTGTTGAAAAAGTTGTGGAAAATAGCTGACCATCTTGGAATGTCAAAAATCTGTGCAAGATGGGTGCACGCCACAAGAACATAAGGATGAAATTTTGAGCCAAATTGCTACAGGTGACGAAACTTGGATTCATAATTGCAGTGACATAAATAGGGTACTCCACCCGCTAAGAAGTTCAAGGTGTTGCAATTGGCCCGAAAAACTATGGCGACGGTTTTCGAGGACACTGAGAGTATTTCGCTCATACAATTCAAAGATAAGTTCGTTTCTATAACAGGAGAGTACTACGCTGGTCTACTGGACCAGCTTAAAGAAACATAAATGTGACGGAAATTAGCGTATGTGCTGCTTTTGCATGACAATGCACCTGTACACAAGAGCCATGTTGCGATGACTGCCTTCCAGAAATGCAGCTTTCAAATGTTGCAACACCTATCTTACAGTCCACACCATAATAGTCGCAGGGGGACTATTATTTGTTCCCAAAAATGAAAAAGGAGCTTCATGGAAACAAAATTTAGCGATGATGAAAAAGTCAAGTCTGCAATTTAAGCTTATTTTCAAGATAAAGGTAAAATGTATTTTTTAAGGTTATAAAGCAATTAATCGACAGATCTGAGAAATGTATTAAGGTTAAGAAGGAATACAAAGAAGAGGAAAAATAATACCACATTTTTTTGATCTTCCGTCCAACCCATTCTGTGAACTTTTTATCTCCCCTCGTATTCGAGAGATGGCCGCATTTTCTGTTTCGAATTTGGTGCTCAACTCAATATGATAACTGTAAGGGTCTTTTATCTAAATCGGTTCTTGCTTTCATTTTTAAACCCTACGTGTACTTTAGTCAATGAATTAATTAAAAAGCAAGCTGCTACACTGATTTTTATACAGTTGTCTCTAAAACATCCAATGTAAACATGGAAATGTGGCACTAAGTTAAGTGACGAATGCACTCGTGTCGTTTCAAAGTTTCATCAACCATAGTTGACGACTGCGGCAAAAGAGTTAAAATATAAACACATCATTCGACACTGAAATATTACTGACCTTTTTCAGGTACTATTTGGATACATGGTGATCTTGTAAATTTTCATTTTTTTCAAGAATTTCTATACACCGCTGAAATTCTTTTTACAATTATTGATTTACAAAAACAACTTTCTTAAACATTACATAAAAGTGAAAAATCATTGTCACAAGCATGACAAATGGCTCAGTTGAACAAAACGAACTTACTTATCAGCGTCCCATCATTATTCATCAGATATATCTGCTCCACCCCTTCATTTTTGACGTCGAGGTATTCCAAAGTCTGAAGAGTTTCTCCAGTCTGTTCGGTCATGGTGTGCGCTGCAGTCAGCAGCGTCATTCAACTTGAAACAACAACATTTGCTAAGAGAATCGTAAAAAATAAATAAGCTAATGGCACCACTTGTGTTTATAGATCAAAAACATTTTAAATGCAAAAAGGAACAGTGCATGTTGAAAGTATTTTGTACCAGGAATAGATTAACATAAATAAGACTATTTATAGAAGTACTATTTATAGACTACAGGCCCATGTCCAAAAATGGATGGGTCATATGAACCACCAGGTGACGTATATAGGACGATATAAGAGCATAAAATAATAAGATTCAGCACTATGCCGTCACTTGTAAGCTGTCCAACTGAGTGCTGGTGAGAATTCAAAAGTGCAGGTAGAGTGAGTACGTTTTGGTCATATATTTTTGTACGGCATTTTTACCATCGATAGATCTATGAAAAATAATAAGAAAGCGCGCAGTGCCGTAAAAAAATGGTGCGAAACAAAGTGTAAATTTTTTTGATTTTTTGACAATTTCCAGGGTAAATTTGGTCATTTCATTCTGTACGGCATCAGTTTCATACTGTTTCAATACAGCTTCTAATCCATTATTCCGCAACGCCGTACAAAAATCATGCAACAAGGGGAAAAAATCGAGGGTTGCAACCCCCTCTCTTTCCGTGGTCCGGGGGGGCATGCTTTCTTATTATTTTTCATGGATCTATCAATGGTAAAAATGCCGTACAAAAATATATGACCAAAATGTACTCACTCTATGATGGCATAGTGCTGAACCTTATTATTTTATGCTCTTATATCGTCCTACATATGTCACCTGGTGGTTCATATGACCCATCCATTTTTTGGACATGGGCCTGTAGTCTATTACATTGATGTTATTTTATGTACCAATTCCTCATAGTGCACAAATTATGATCAATAAAAATTATTTATAATTAAACTGTATTGGTACGATTAAGTTTAATTATACCGTCTGTATAAAAACTAACCCTTATACGCAGTTCGTTAAAAAAATGAACTGCTTAAAAGTGACCGGTAAATTTTGTTTGTTAAGTTCGTTGAAACTTCCCTAATTACTAAGCCCCAAGCTTGAGCACAATCTGTCAACTAGTATGTTTACAGCATCTATTGTAATAGGTCGACCCCAAAGTTGCTGTGCGAATTTTATTATAGATCAATTAGTTGAACAAAGAGTTTGCCTTAAATTTTGTGTTACAAATAAAGTTTCAATTGGAAAAGGTCTACTGTGACCCGACTACGTCGAAAACATAGGTATATGGGTGGTACGAATCGTTCAAAGAGGGGCAGCAAGCAGTAGTCGAAGATTTGCCTAGTTCCGAATGGTTTCTACCACTGATGATAACATTGAAGAAATCAGATAATTAGTACATGTAAATCGTCATTTCAGTATTAAAGTTGGCTCAAAAGTTGAACATTCATAGAAATGATCATTTGTAGAATGATTATTCATAGAATTTTAAGGTATGTTTTACGCAGGACTGGTTCTGAAAGAGCTTATTGTATGACAAAAAGAACACCGATTAAAGACGTCAATTAAATCAACTGAATTGAATGAGTCGAATGAATGGTTGAATTGATTGATTGAAGACGTCAATTGATCAATTGAAGACATTAAACCGAATTTGCAGCTGGAATTAAATAGTGTATGGAAGAGTGGGTCCGTCGGTATCACAGTTGTATTACAAACATTGGGGATTACTTTGAAGGTGACAAAATAAGTTTTGATAAATAAACTTAAATTTGTATATTTTCTTTGACAAAAAAGTTGTAAGCGCAAAACCAAAGCGTACATATAGAAAGTTTTGTTCTCCATTGATTGACACAATTAAAAATATTTGCACAACTATAAATTGGCATTTAGAAAAGTACCAGTGAAGTTTTGATACCAACATATATATTGTGACAATTATTGGAAAATTACTGAAAAATTTATATTTAATACGTAAAAAATTTTTGAAATGAATATTTCATTACATTTAACGCTAAATACAATTAATTTTAGAACGTCCAATCACCAAAATTGTTTGAGCATAATTTATATATCAATATGCACTGCTCAAAAGTTTATTTTCATAATTTTAAAATAAACATCGTTCACATTACTAGTGTCCTAAAATTTTATGAAAAAATATTCATAAAGACAGTTCAAAATGATTTAAGCTCTGAAATTAATGCTTATCAATTAAAAAAACCTGTCAAGCACGAGTGGAACTCGTACTACGAGGGTTGTGTATAGAACAGACGTTTAGGCATTATACACATTTATGAATACATAATATTCTTATTAAATAACTATTAATTACATTTTAATTTTTTAGAACGCAAATATATTGTCTATTATATCTTTCACAGGCACATTTTTTAACCAAATATTTGTTTTATACGATAGGTCTACAAATTAACATTCGATGATGTGCAAATTATTCGCAAGGGCCAATTAATATACATTATTATTCAGAATCTTTTACAATAAAACTATGGTTCAAGTTTCATTAAAACCAATTAGGTAGTTCGTGAGATATTCATCTACAATATTCGAACAAATAACTCAACAATCTCAAAGAGACTCACTTCTATCAGACATTTTAACATCACTGTAAAAAGAACGATTAAAAATAAATAGCTATCAAACTCTGCAGTCTCGGTTTTTCCCAAGAATTATACTTTTTTTGCGTATATGAAAATGTATAAGGGCAATAAACAGCTAGAGACAATCCAACTATAACGTGTAAACTTATCAAGCGATGTGAAAAAGCAATAAACCCCAGAATTACTCAAAAATAGCTCTTGTAATCAGACAAGGTCATGTGCATCTATCTGCATCTGTTAAAAATAGTGCAAATTTGTAAGTATTGAGAATTTTTAAATAATTTCTAGATACTTCAAACGAAATCGCTTTTTGAATTTTTTGCTTTACTTGCACTGTGAGATCTTGGTTCTTGCCCAATTTCACGATTCTAAGTCGTTTTTGATTTACTTGCGAATGTCAAAATATGTGACGTAAATGGTTGTTTTTAGGGTTTTTCTTGATTGCGTTGATTTAGAAGCTTGATTTTTTACAGCTCCAATGAACCGTAAACTAAGTATTTGTTATTAATTTCAACAAATATGCAAAAGGATCTCGACAGACCGACAGACAACGAAGTGATCCTGTAAGAGTTCCTTTTTTCCTTTTGAGGTACGAATACCTAAAACCAAAGATAATATGAAAATTTTAAGTTGTACAACGTACAAAATGCCACATTTATGAAAACCAAAAGAATAATTAACAGCAGAAAATTATTTACAATTCTAACCGTCAACTAAGTATTCGTAACCGTCAACTAAGTTTTGAATATATTTGACGTTAATTTTGTAGAAATTCATTATTCACAATTAAATGGAGCTACGTGATGTAGTATTATTTCTACTTTCTTCAAGTTCTTTACCACGACCTAGGTTTCGTTGTATTACAACATCTTCAGGTGGGCTGTTAGCAAAGATTCAAGATGAAGAATCTTTGATAATAGCCCACCTGAAGATGTTGTAATATAACGAAACCTAGCTCGTGGTAAAGAACTTAAAGAAAGTAGAAATAATACTACATCACGTAGTTTCATTTAATTGTCAACTAAGTTGGGAACGACTGTCACTTAAAGACGCTTGACTCTTTACCAATACTCCTGAAATAATATATTTGAAATCATTATTTAGTTTAAATTTCTAAAAAATATTACTTTATATTTAAACAGATATTGGCTGTTAATGGCATTAACAAAATGGAGAATTTTAAAATAGACTAGAAGATTATTATAAAACTGATCAAAAGGATGGCAGACACATCCGTGACAGCATTAGATATCCATACTAGATGTTATAAAAACAAGCAGTTTTAAAATTGTGTTAAAAGTTAATAAAAAATTCTTCATCTTGGCAAAATTTCATTACCGTATGAAAGGTTCACCAAAAAAATGGACTAATGTTACGTTATAAAAAGTACAAATGTTACGTTATAAAAAGTACAAATGTTACGTTATAAAAAGTACAAATGTTACGTTATCCGTTATAATTTTTATTCAAAATAGTTATTGAGAACTGTGTGAATTGATAAAATGTAATATTTTTTGAAGTGCTATTTAAAAAGTTAAGGTGTGAGAGAAGATTTGATAACAAGTTTGAATGAAAATATCTCATTTGTGTATGTACATCATTAGGCCATCTGTCGCAGAGGCAAAATAAGTTGTGACGTAGAAATCTTCAATCAAGTCTATCTGTTATGATTTGCGATTGATTACCTAAGAAAGAAGATGAACCGAGTCTAACTCATTCTTCTACCTAGCTTTTTAGCCACCAGCTATCAATTCGCCCCCCATACAACCAAAAAAGTAAAATTTTTAAAAAAAACCAAGAGTTAAAAGTTTCATTTATTCTCAGCCGTTATTTTACGAATGCTAAAATGTCTGATAGAAGAGTCTCTTTGAGATTGAGTTATTTGTACGAGTATCGCAGGTAAATATTTCGCGATCTACCTGATTAGTTTTAATGAATCTTGTATCATATTTTATCGTAAGATTCAGAATTATAACATATAATAGTTGGCACATGCAATTAATTCACAAGACACCGAATAGTAATATAATGTGAAAATAAGTAACTAAAAGGTATTTTATTTAGTTAGACAGTTTATATATAATAAGCTCGCACATCGAGGGTAACGTGCCGTGTTTCTAATGAAATTGTTTATTTGTCATAATTCATTACTAATTTGAAATTTCCAGCGCCATAAATATTTAATAATATCTAAAATAAGGGCAAAAACATATAATAATTTGCCAATAGATGGCACTATTTACAATATAAACATCTTTCAGAAATAATATACAGAAAATTAAAAGTTGAAAAATGAATTTTAAATTGTTGGTTTGTTTTTCGCCATTAGCGGTGAACGTAATTTCCAAAAAAATATCTCTACCATTGGTTTTGATGAAGTATTAAGGTAGATATGTCGTACAGACAAAAAACACCTTTGAGAAATAATACATTGAGATTAAAAGTTAAAAAACTAATTTTGAATTATTGGTTTATTTCTTGCCATTAGCGGTAAAGATAATCACCAAAATGATAGCTCTACTATTGGTTTTGATGAAGTATTAAGGTAGATATGTCGTACAGACAAAAAAACACCTTTGAGAAATAATACATTGAGATTAAAAGTTAAAAAATTAATTTTGAATTAATGGTTTATTTCTTGCCATTAGCGGTAAAGGTAATCTCCAAAATGATAGCTCTACTATTGGTTTTGATGAAGTATTAAGGTAGATATGTCGTACAGACAAAAAAACACCTTTGAGAAATAATACATTGAGATTAAAAGTTGAAAAATTAATTTTGAATTATTGGTTTATTTCTTGCCATTAGCGGTAAAGGTAATCTCCAAAATGATAGCTCTACTATTGGTTTTGATGAAGTATTAAGGTAGATATGTCGTACAGACAAAAAAACACCTTTGAGAAATAATCCATTGAGATTAAAAGTTAAAAAATTAATTTTGAATTATTGGTTTATTTCTTGCCATTAGCGGTAAAGGTAATCTCCAAAATGATAGCTCTACTATTGGTTTTGATGAAGTATTAAGGTAGATATGTCGTACAGACAAAAAAACACCTTTGAGAAATAATCCATTGAGATTAAAAGTTAAAAAATTAATTTTGAATTATTGGTTTATTTCTTGCCATTAGCGGTAAAGGTAATCTCCAAAATGACAGCTCTACTATTGGTTTTGATGAAGTATTAAGGTAGATATGTCGTACAGAAAAAAAAAACACCTTTGAGAAATAATACATTGAGATTAAAAGTTAAAAAATTAATTTTGAATTGTTGGTTTATTTTTTGCCATTAGCGGTAAAGGTAATCTCCAAAATGATAGCTCTACTATTGGTTTTGATGAAGTATTAAGGTAGATATGTCGTACAGACAAAAAAACACCTTTGAGAAATAATACATTGAGATTAAAAGTTAAAAAATTAATTTTGAATTATTGGTTTATTTCTTGCCATTAGCGGTAAAGGTAATCTCCAAAATGATAGCTCTACTATTGGTTTTGATGAAGTATTAAGGTAGATATGTCGTACAGACAAAAAAACACCTTTGAGAAATAATACATTGAGATTAAAAGCTAAAAAATGAATTTTGAATTGTTGGTTTATTTTTTGCCATTAGCGGTAAAGGTAATCTCCAAAATGATAGCTCTACTATTGGTTTTGATGAAGTATTAAGGTAGATATGTCGTACAGACAAAAAAACACCTTTGAGCAATAATACATTGAGATTAAAAGTTAAAAAATTAATTTTGAATTATTGGTTTATTTCTTGCCATTAGCGGTAAAGGTAATCTCCAAAATGATAGCTCTACTATTGGTTTTGATGAAGTATTAAGGTAGATATGTCGTACAGACAAAAAAACACCTTTGAGAAATAATACATTGAGATTAAAAGCTAAAAAATTAATTTTGAATTGTTGGTTTATTTTTTGCCATTAGCGGTAAAGGTAATCTCCAAAATGATAGCTCTACTATTGGTTTTGATGAAGTATTAAGGTAGATATGTCGTACAGACAAAAAAACACCTTTGAGAAATAATCCATTGAGATTAAAAGTTAAAAAATTAATTTTGAATTATTGGTTTATTTCTTGCCATTAGCGGTAAAGGTAATCTCCAAAGTGATAGCTCTACTATTGGTTTTGATGAAGTATTAAGGTAGATATGTCGTACAGACAAAAAAACACCTTTGAGAAATAATCCATTGAGATTAAAAGTTAAAAAATTAATTTTGAATTATTGGTTTATTTCTTGCCATTAGCGGTAAAGGTAATCTCCAAAATGACAGCTCTACTATTGGTTTTGATGAAGTATTAAGGTAGATATGTCGTACAGAAAAAAAAAACACCTTTGAGAAATAATACATTGAGATTAAAAGTTAAAAAATTAATTTTGAATTATTGGTTTATTTCTTGCCATTAGCGGTAAAGGTAATCTCCAAAATGATAGCTCTACTATTGGTTTTGATGAAGTATTAAGGTAGATATGTCGTACAGACAAAAAAACACCTTTGAGAAATAATACATTGAGATTAAAAGCTAAAAAATTAATTTTGAATTGTTGGTTTATTTTTTGCCATTAGCGGTAAAGGTAATCTCCAAAATGATAGCTCTACTATTGGTTTTGATGAAGTATTAAGGTAGATATGTCGTACAGACAAAAAAACATCTTTGAGAAATAACACATTGAGATTAAAAGTTAAAAAATTAATTTTGAATTATTGGTTTATTTCTTGCCATTAGCGGTAAAGGTAATCTCCAAAATGATAGCTCTACTATTGGTTTTGATGAAGTATTAAGGTAGATATGTCGTACAGACAAAAAAACACCTTTGAGAAATAATACATTGAGATTAAAAGCTAAAAAATGAATTTTGAATTGTTGGTTTATTTTTTGCCATTAGCGGTAAAGGTAATCTCCAAAATGATAGCTCTACTATTGGTTTTGATGAAGTATTAAGGTAGATATGTCGTACAGACAAAAAAACACCTTTGAGAAATAATACATTGAGATTAAAAGTTAAAAAATTAATTTTGAATTATTGGTTTATTTCTTGCCATTAGCGGTAAAGGTAATCTCCAAAATGATAACTCTACCATTGGTTTTGATGAAGGAATAAGGTAGCTAGGACGTACCGACAAAAAACACCTTTGAGAAATAATACATAGAGAATTAAAAGCTAAAAAATTAATTTTGAATTGTTGGTTTATTTTTTGCCATTAGCGGTGAAGGTAATCTTCGAAATGATACCTCAATCATTGGTTTTGATGAAGTATTAAGGTAGATATGACATGCCGAGACAAAAACAACTTTTAGAAATAATATATAGAAATTCATTACATATATTCAATCGAAAATATGCAAAATAAATTTCGAAAATATTGGATAAAATTTTGCTTTACAGATATATACAAAAGGATCAAACCTATAAACATAAAAGACTTCAATAAAAAAACGTAACTGCCTTATAAAATAGTTACCATTTTGGTAAAAATTAAAAGTAAAAAGTTACACTTAAGAATAACTAAATTCAGAAATATTTTTAAGAATGTATTTGTTTACTTTTTTTTAAAATAAACCAGACCATAGTAACTGATCCGCCAATAAGAGGCAAGTTCTTTTAAGTTAACTATTTTTTTATATACATATACAGTAGAATTCACTTATAGCGCCTTTGGCTATAATGACATTCCGATAATAGCAATGTAACACCTATGTCTCTTGAATTTAGAATACAATTACCTAAGAAATTTGCTCAGGTATAACATTCACAAAATATGAACTTTAAAATGAATTTACAATTTTATTCACTTTAAACGTAGAATATTTAATGTATTGAACAAAATAATAATTTATATAATTGTTCAAGAACGAAATGAAATTACAAAATAATCAAAAAATCATCGTTCGCGTAGCGCTAGCAAACTCGCATATATATTTATTTCATGCACTGGCTATCAGAGGAAGAGAGAAAGAAAATGTGCACGCGCACTGCTCTCTCTTGCTCTTATAGTGTGATACAGACAATAGGCTTGCACTGTGTCTTAGATATACGAAACATAACTGGCTATGAGAGAAAGAGAGAAAGAAAATGTGTGCTCGCACCTCTCTTTCTTGACCCTACAGTAATATACGAAACGTAACTCTCTCTCTTTCTATCTTCACTAATTTATATCTCCCTCTCAACTTCTGTTTACCTCGCCCGATCACACTTTTCGTAACACTTTCGTCACGCATTCACCAGCTTGTCTTTTATTGTCTTTATATACAAATGTACTTATGAGTATACATATTGGTGTAAGGATATTTATACAAAAAAACATTGTGACATGTTATTTTCTTTTCAAATAAATGTAAAATATATATTCTAAAATGCAGAATAATACCATTTTGCAGTAAATATATAGTTTACACACACTATACAGCAGTGTCTTTTTTCCAATGTTTTTATTTTTATTTCACTGTATATTATCGAAGTTTGACATATTTGTTTTCAAAAATAATAGAAAAAACTCAATTGTTTATATTCGGCTTTATATATATATAAAACTGACATACATTAGGAAGTCATTTTGGTCCATAAATAAAGAATTTGTTAATAACTTGACTAACCCTCTATCGAATCCTACCATGAAGACAAAACATATATTGTGTGAATATGATCTCAATCAGTCAAGTTGTTCAGAAGGTATACAATCGCTAACGGACACACAACAATTATATATAATAAGATATATACATTCACTTCAGTATCATATAATATTTTCGCTCATAGCACAATAGCATAGATGCTAGCACCCTATTAAAGGGCCAAGAATTCTATTCTCGGCAGGGTGTTTAAAATTCATAAATGATTCATGTAGCTATTAATGATCTATGAACCAAAAATGCACACAAACGAAATGAAAATGCTACAAGTCACAAGACTTAATAAAGTACGCAACGAGTACATTAGAGGATCTTTCAAGGTCGTACCCATTGTAGATAAGATGGTGGAAAGTCGTTTGCGATGGTACGGGCATGTGATAAGATGGGACTAATGTAACGCCGTAAAAACTGCCCTAGTTATCTTGGACACAAAAAAGGGTACAGGCCACGTGGCGGACAACCGTTGCCAAAGATCTGGCGCAGGCAAACTTAGATGTAGAGACAACCCAAGATCGTCTGACTTGGCGTCGAAATAAGAGGAGGGCCGACCCCAAATAAAGGGAAGATTTTTATATTACACTTGTAATATAAAAACAAAAACTGATACCAATAAAATAGTTATATTTGTTAACCACAAATACCAAATTAAATCCATATTATATATTAATATATTGTATTAACAAGAAAAATGTTTACAATACCTGAACTGTCAAATTAATTTGTTTGCATTCTCTTTTGGATTGGAATGAAGTATAAACATTTTTTCATTAGAACACCGTAGCCTCAAAAAGAATAGTTTCAGTTTCGTCATATCTGTACGTCACCGCCCGATTACCCTCATTTTTCACCTACTGAAATGAAATTTTATGTACAGATGTAAGTTAATAATGGAAAATCAAATATGAAGTAACAATTATAAAGAACAATTTTTCTCACCACACTTTCCCATCAATGAAAGGGATGAAAATTTAAAAAAAAAATTTAGGTTCGCTATTAAGTAGGGTGTCAATGGACAGACCTTCCAAAAAGCGTACACTATAAAGTAGGGTGTCGGTGTTAGTGGACAAAAAAAATTTAGGTACACTATAAAGTAAGGTGTCAGTGGACAGATCTTCCAAAAAGCGTACACTATAAAGTAGGGTGTCAGTGTCAGTGGACAAAAAAAATTTAGGTACACTATAACGTAGGGTGTCAGTGGACAGACCTTCCAAAAAGCGTACACTATAAAGTAGGGTGTCAGTGTCAGTGGACAAAAAAAATTTAGGTACACTATAACGTAGGGTGTCAGTGGACAGACCTTCCAAAAAGCGTACACTATAAAGTAGGGTGTCAGTGTCAGTGGACAAAAAAAATTTAGGTACACTATAACGTAGGGTGTCAGTGGACAGACCTTCCAAAAAGCGTACACTATAAAGTAGGGTGTCAGTGTCAGTGGACAAAAAAAATTTAGGTACACTATAAAGTAGGGTGTCAGTGGACAACCTTCCAAAAAGCGTACACTATAAAGTAGGGTGTCAGTGTCAGTGGACAAAAAAAATTTAGGTACACTATAACGTAGGGTGTCAGTGGACAGACCTTCCAAAAAGCGTACACTATAAAGTAGGGTGTCAGTGTCAGTGGACAAAAAAAATTTAAGTACACTATAAAGTAGGGTGTCAGGGGACAGACCTTCCAAAAAGCGTACACTATAAAGTAGGGTGTCAGTGTCAGTGGACAAAAAAAATTTAGGTACACTATAAAGTAGGGTGTCAGTGGACAGATCTTCCAAAAAGCGTACACTATAAAGTAGGGTGTCAGTGTAAGTGGACAAAAAAAATTTAGGTACACTATAAAGTAGGGTGTCAGTGTTAGTGGACCAAAAAAAATTTAGGTACACTATAAAGTAGGGTGTCAGTGGACAGACCTTCCAAAAAGCAAAAAGTTTAGTTTTCGGAACTATGACATTTTGATGCTTCACTTTCGACATATTCCCTTTCAAAATTGTCATCGTAGCGTACCCTCCTTAACTTCCAAAATATAATTTCGAAATCTAAAAAATGCTAAAATGTAAATATTAATAAGACCGTTTCATACAGAATTTTCTGAAGGTGACGAGTTATCATCATTCTACAGGAGTACGATTTTAAAACTGCATATTTTTATAACATCTAACCCCTATAAATGTATGGCCGCGTAACACTATCATTGCTGTGTTTGACTCTGTTAACTGTTTTTTTTCAACATTTGCATCAAAAATTGTCATTGTTATGCATATTTTATGTCATGAACGGTAAAAGACTTTAAGGGCAACTCTAAAATATATACTGATATGGCTGATTGTAATCTACAACGAAGGCTTTGTGCGAATAATATACTGAAGAAAACAGAGATAGAATATGTCAATTTTGAAGCAAAATAGATGGACCATTTAAGAATAATTAATTTTTAATGTAAAAATGTCTATAGATGCTGTTTGGTAGTCAGATCATAATTTTCATTGCAACGAAATTATGCCGATTTGCTAACGCGATAGCTCTATATATAACCGATAGGAAATTATGGACTAAATTCAGAGGTTACCCTCTTATGGTTCTAGCTAGTTAGGTTATTTCAACAATTGAAGTAATCTATCGAACATGTGCAAAAGAGGCAGAGATATAAATGTATGCATATTTTACAGTAAGTCTTTTTCTCGTGAACGTATGAAGCTAGGATACCAGTCGAGTCCGGCAGTGTCCATGGAAAGCCCTTAATAACAGCTCAAGTGATATTGGCTTTAATAACAATAATAATTGTATGAGTTGTCAAATTTCAAAAATTATATTTTTTCAGAAATATCGACCCATATGAGATAAAAATATGACCAAAAGCAAAAGACATTGCAAATAGAGGAAAGAGTTGATCGAGGAGAACCAGAAACGCCCCAGCAATATTGACGTTAATAACAAAAATGAAAATGTTATGACTGCAAAGTTGAAAAATTATATTTTTCCAGGAATATCGACCTATATTGAGACAAAAATACGACCAAAAACAAAGGAACGTTCTAGGGTATGTGTGTTTTTTACTATGGTTTACTCTATTACTTTCACCATTTGATACTAGATGGCGCTCACACTATATGCTACGAAATAATAAAATTAAATATAATTATCATTCGCCCAGATTGTGAACTCAATTCAGTGTATACCAATTGTTTCATACTTTTGTTACCACCGACCAATATTGCATTGAATGAGAGGAATTGATAAAGACTATAGACTTTATGGAAATAAAAGACTTGTATTTCATTGATTAAATCCCCGCAAAGATGGAAAAAAATCGGAGCACATGGCATTTTGAAGTAAAGCCGTAGGAGGCTCAGACACAAATGATCCCATTTAGATTTTTTTTTTTCAAAAGTGAAAATAGAAACCACGATTCCGATATTAGTGCGATTCTATTCTCATGATTTATCTGTCAGCTTACGTGTTTCAAACAAATTGGTATAAACATGACTAATAAGTCATTTGTTTGAGTCTGGATGTTAGTAGGTTTATAAGAAATATTCAGAGTGTTAATCTGTCAGCTTACATGTTTCAAAAAAATTGGTATAAACATGACTAATAAGTCATTTGTTTGAGTCTGGATGTTAGTAAGTTTATAAGAAATACTCAGTGTTAATCTGTCAGCTTACGTGTTTCAAAAAAATTGGTATAAAAATGACTAATAAGTCATTTGTTTGAGTCTAGATGTTATTAGGTTTATAATAAATACTCGGAGTATTAATCTGTCAGCTTACATGTTTCAAAAAAATTGGTATAAAAATGACTAATAAGTCATTTGTTTGAGTCTGGATGTTAGTAAGTTTATAAGAAATACTCAGTGTTAATCTGTCAGCTTACGTGTTTCAAAAAAATTGGTATAAAAATGACTAATAAGTCATTTGTTTGAGTCTAGATGTTATTAGGTTTATAATAAATACTCGGAGTATTAATCTGTCAGCTTACATGTTTCAAAAAAATTGGTATAAAAATGACTAATAAGTCATTTGTTTGAGTCTGGATGTTAGTAAGTTTATAAGAAATACTCAGTGTTAATCTGTCAGCTTACGTGTTTCAAAAAAATTGGTATAAAAATGACTAATAAGTCACTTTTTTGAGTCCAGATGTTAGTAGGTTTATAACAAATACTCAGTGTTAATTTGTCAGCTTACGTGTTTCAAAAAAATTGGTATAAAAATGACTAATAAGTCATTTCTCTGAGTCGAGATGTAAGTAGGTTTATCACAAATACTCAGAGTGTTAATCTGTCAGCTTACGTGTTTCAAAAAAATTGGTATAAAAATGACTAATAAGTCATTTCTCTGAGTCGAGATGTGAGTAGGTTTATCACAAATACTGAGTGTTAATTTGTCGGCTTACGTGTTTCAAAAAAATTGGTATAAAATGACTTATAAGTCATTTGTTTCAGTCTAGATGTTATTAGGTTTATAATAAATACTCGGAGTATTAATCTGTCAGCTTACATGTTTCAAAAAAATTGGTATAAAAATGACTAATAAGTCATTTCTTTGAGTCTAGATGTTAGTAGGTTTATAACAAATACTCGGAGTGTTAATCTGTCAGCTTATGTGTTTCAAAAAAATTGGTATAAAAATGACTAATAACTCATTTGTTTGAGTCAGGATGTTAATAGGTTTATAACACATACTCGGAGTATTAATCTGCCTTATGTTCCATTTCAATCTAAAAAACAAAATCTAGGAAACAATACTTCGTAATTCTTTTCATTGTTTCGTATGAAATTCGAAATCAATCTCTGTTCCTAGTTTTATTCTAAGTTACTCTGTTACTTTCAGAATTTATTAAAAGTAAATATTTATTTCAAAATTAATATTGATATTTTAATGAGTTTCCAACACTCTTCGCTGAGGTGACAATACATGCAAATAATTTTTGCTTGTTGATTAAAAATTTGTACGGGAAGATACTTCCAAGGTTTACGCTATCAAATGCAAGTCTACAACTTTTGATTGAAGAAATAAGTATAATATAAAGACAGTAAATGTATAAATAGGACTTCTGATAAGTTCCCAAAATGTTTCCAGATTTAGTTAACGAATTTAGCAAAAAGTAATCAGGTTTCAGAAAAAGCACAAACGGCTTTGCTTAATGAAGTATATTTGTAAAAACAGCTACATATCAATACTGGTTAGTGTCAAGTCGTTACAAAACTTTATGCAAAATGAAGATAAGCAGAGTGGTTGTAAAGTATATTTATTTACGAAGTTCATTGTCGAGGATCAGCAAGATAAAGCTGGTGAAAACAATTTTGTATAGATGATGATGATGGGTAATACATGAGAAGGATGAACGTACTTTCTGCATAAAAACTACAAGGAATTGTTAAAAAAATGAACCGCTTAAAGGGAATTGTTAAAATATTTTTTGTCAAGTTGACAGAACCTTTCTTAATAACCAAGCCTGACTTGAGCGCCATCTGTCAACTAGTGTGTTTACAGTAACTATCATAATAAGTCGACCTCAAAGTTGCTCTGAGAATTTTATTGTGGATAAATTACTTGAACACCGAGTTTGCCTTAAATTTTGTACTTCAAATAAAATATCTTATACTGAATCACTAAAAATGTTAAAAATAGGCTTATGGTGATTCAACTATGTCGAAAACATAAGCAAGTGGTATATATCGTTCAAAGAGGGGCTTGAAATGGTCAAAGGTTCGCTTCGTCCCGGACATCCTTAAATATCTACCACTGACATAGGCGGATTTAGGCACGGGGGCACGTGCCCCCCCCCCCCAGAAGTCCCAGAATATTTTATTTATTTAGTTCTTGCAAGTTACAAAACAATATACGTAAAAATTCCATACAAATATTTTTTTAACGATGAAAAGCGCGTTTGTGTGTGTGAAATTATAGAATGAATAATACCGGTACTAGTACCCATAACTACTATATGTAGTCTACAGTTTTGAGTTGCACGCGTGTCTGGGAGCAACCAATCGGCAAGAGTTTTTTCCTGCTAATTTACTTCAACTGACATTCGTTGCCAACTTGGTTATGCCCCCCCCAAAAACAATTCTGTATCCGTCCTTGACCACTGACAATAACATAAAAAAAAATAAGCTATGTTGATGTTTTTTTGTTTAAGTAAGTGGTATAAATCGTTCAAAGAGGTGTTTGAAATGGTCAAGGATTTGTTTCGTCCCGGACGGCCTTCAATATCCACCACTGACAATAACACAAAAAAAATCAAACAGTTAGTGCTTGAAAATTATTATAAGTTATTCGTCACTTCAGTATTAGAGAGTTGAATATTGATAAGATGACTGTTCACAGAATTTTAAAATGTTAAAAATTGGTCTATGGTGACTCAGCTATATCGAAAACATAAGTGGTATAAATTGTTCAAAGAGGGGCGTGTATTTATCAAAGATTCGCCTCGTCAGGGACCATCAAACAGTTAGTACTTGAAAATTATTTATTAATATAATGACTGTTCATGAAATTTTAACAAACGTTTTGCGTATGAGACGCGCACCAATGTCTTGCGCATCACCCACAAGACTGGTTATGAAAGAGCTTAATTTCTTGCAAAAAGAGCGTTGATTGAAGACATCGATTGAATTTAATGAATCAAATGAATGATCGAATTGGTGGAATCAGTTGACAGAAGAGATCAAACGGAATTTTCGCATTTGATGTCTTACAATACGGTAGTTGATCCATTCTAAATTTTGATATTTTTCGTACAATATTGTGAAATATAAGTTAATTAAAAACCAGTGCTGAAAAAAATTCAAAAATTGATTGAAAAATAAGCCAGTTGTAGGCTTTTCTTCTCGTAGAATATAATGTGCAATATTAAAAATTACCTCACACATTATTGCCGTCCTTCTCTAAAGGTTAAGTTTAAACTCGGTCAATTTTTAAGATATAAATTTATAACTCAGTAAATTTTTGAGATTATTAAAAAAAATTTTCGCTTTTCATCAGCTTGTACCTTGAAATTATGATAAATGTTTCTACAGTTCTCACTGTTTCTACAGTTTTGTATGATGTCCGCCTGTCACAGCCTCACTGTTTCTACAGTTTTATATCTACGTGCATTAAATTTTACAAGTAGACGCTTCAGTGTGAAACTGTGACCAGCATATTCCATGTATAATCATTGTCACAAGGGCAATGCAAGAGTGCCAAAATTATCATTTGGTTGTATAATAAACAAGAACACCACCGACTGTAAGCTGGGCTAGTTACGGAACTGTTTAATGTTCTGATTTTATCCACATTTGCACATAATATACCTTCTCTTTAAAAACTACCTGGAATTGTGAAAAAAACACAAATTCAAGTTTATTCATCAAAATTTATTTTGTCACCTTAAAAGTAATCCCCATTGTTTGTAATAGAACTGTGATAACTCCGGACCCGCTCTTGCACATACTTCTCGTAGGCTAAAAGTGGTCTTTAATTCCCGCTGTTTTGACTGAAGAATCAATTGGGTATTTGACTAAATTTTTTTTATTTGATTAATCATAATTTCAAGGTACAAGCTGATGAACAGTCAAAAATTTTTTTAATTATCTTAAAAATTGACCGAGTTATAACAGTTTAAATTTAACCTTTAGAGAAGGACAGCAATACTGTGTTGTGAGGTCATTTTTAATATTGCACATTATATTCTACAAGAGGAAAAGAGACAGGGATATACCCAACTCTATCCGTATATTCAAATTTAGAAGCCTACAACCGGCTTATTTTTCAATCAATTTTTGAATTTTTTCAAGACTGGTTTTTAATTAACTTATATTTCACAATATTGTACGAAAAATATCAAAATTTAGAATGAGTCAACTACCGTATTACTTCTTATTTATAATAATATATTTATAATTAACATATTTATAATAATTGCAACACTATTACAATTAAAAAAAATACTGTAGGCTTAATATAACGTTTTCTGATTGTGTTATCCTAATAACGTTTGAACTTAAAACTACATATATACTATATATATTTTTTTATAATTTAGTTATTTTTTAAAAATATGTACAAGAAAATCGATTAAATACTGAATATGCATTTTTACATAAAAATTACCTAATATTTTATTATTTTTTTAATTATTGGCAGGTTTTCATTAGTTTGCTTTATTAAATTTATAATTTTTTTTAAATATTCTGTTTATTTTATCAAAATATAATGAAATTCCTAAAATTTTATAATACCTAATCATTTACTATTATATATAGGTAATTATTAAAGTATTTGAGGTTTGAATCGATTTTAATTAGGTATATTTTCTTGAGAATTCCTATGAATTGAATTAAAATTAATATAAAACGCGAAATAAAATAAAACACTTCAAAAAATTCTGCTTTTGATAATATAAAATTAGAAAAATTTCTAAAAATGAATATATATAAATTGTAATGAATAAACGATGTATCTTTCTACAACCGATTTTATGTTAATAAATATTTTGAGGTGATCTTAGAATGGATTTTTTTTCGATAAGGCCTCATTTATGAGCCCAATGAGAAAAATTATTTTAAAAAATATTTCAGTACAAAGGAGAAAAAATTTAAATTTATTTAGTCAGTTATAACTTTTGCAGTACAATATCGTTTCCAAACATAAATAAATTTGGAAGATACTGCTGATATTAGGAATGTTTGGAATCGGTGCCAAGTTGATGCTTCTCTTCTCTCTGACATTCACATCCGTACAAACAGATAAATGCTACACTTCACTTGGCGCCGACCCCAAAGAATCTCTAGCTGCAGCAGTATTTTAGAAATTTATTTATGCTCAGAAACGTTGTATCGCGAAAGTTCCAACTTCGTACTCATATTTTTTTTTATTATATTATACTTTCCAGTACACTTAACATTCACTGCATTCGCTTCATTATCTGAATTTTTAGTGCCTGTGAAATCCTTTGTTTTCGTACTTAACTCACACTATATTTAAATATTTAAAGGAACATAATATTTCTATTAAACCATTTACAAATTTTCACCGTGTTATATGTTGTTGTTGTTAAATGTATTACACAAGTATATTGATATGAAATATAAAAATTAAACTTATTTATCATTGTTACATCCTCGCTCATTTTTTATATATTTTCAAATGTTACAAGCCCGAATTGCATTCAACATAAAACAGATATTATCGAAATCGGATTAAAACGTTTTTTAAGATACTTAATATTTGTTTACACATGTTAAAACGTTTTTACCATCACTTGTAATGGAGCCAGTTTAAATTTTTTTTTTTGCATAATTCAAATTCAGTTCTATCTTTTTGTTACCATTTTGCACAATATGTGCAAATTTTATACGTATGTTATTCATAATATAGATGTTAAAGGTGGTGACAGACGGACAATTGAATGGACGAGCGAGTGAAAGCAATAGGGTTCTGTCTGAATCTTTCAGATAAGATTCCTTAAAAAGGTTTTTATGGAAAAATCAAATTTTAAAGTATCTAAAAAGGGTTAACGTAAAATGGATAAAATAGTCAGGATGGAGGAGTTCAGTGTTCCACCATTGCTCCCGTCTACATGGTAAATAGCATGAGGGTGTATAATAAGACGATATATATCGACCTTGGAATGGAACGAGAAACAAAATTTCTTTCTGACCAAAACGTACCAGAATGGCAACACTGATGGAGATCTGAGCATTATAAATATTTTTGAGATATAACATTTCCAGCCGCCTCCAATAATTCTAATATTTACAATTATGGACAATTTTTACCCTCACTTTTTTCGAACAATTGTTTAAACTGCAATATAACAACAAAATCAAGACAAAACTTACAATAAATACGCAATCGCTTTTAAATAAAATTTGCTTTTAATTTTCAACATTTCTCCAATGTGTTTCTATACATAAACAAATGATGAAATGATCATCTCAAGCTAACAACATATTAGCATCACGCTTCAGCTTCGGCAATAAATTCCTTCCCATAATCCCGCACCGCGTCAATGTCGCCAGTATGCAAGGCAGAGATCATTTGTAAAATTATAAAGATGAAAGTGATTGACAGCGACTGGCAATAATATTTTTCAAAAACATTTATAACACTTAAATATCTCCAACAGTGTTACCATTCTCACACTATTAAGTTTCGGTTAAAAATTTCTTTGTACTGTCCCATTCAACATGTTTATTTGAGAAAACCAGAAATTTTGTATAAGAATAAATAAAGTGAACTCACGGAGAGTAAGATCTATCTTAAAACATTCTTTTTCAACTGTAGTACCTCCATTCTTCTAATTTATATTTTCTTTTCGTTACATTGTTGATGTACATAATAACAAACAATGTTACAACAGAAGCCTACTTGCACTCGCCCGCTCATTTACCCAACTGTCCATCTATCACCACCCTCTAACATCTAAATTATAAATGCTGTATGTATATCAGCACAGATTATATAAAATTATAACCCAAATCTAGAGCTGACTACGAATTTAGCAAAAAAATTTTTTGAAATGGCTCTAGTACATGCAAAAGATAAAAAAATTAAAATTATATATGCAAGCGATACATTGTTGAAAGGATATTTGAAGCCGAGTTGGAAAATATCTTCAATTTATTTTTAAAACATGAACCGAGGGTATAGTACAAAAATATATGAAAATTGGGTGTACCCTATAACTGGTATAGACAGAGGGCACACGTGGAATAAAAATCCGATAAAACAATATAAACAGTCTATTTTAGTTTTAATGATAAATAATTAACTTTAATTTGTCTCTTTCAAATTGGTTAAGAGAACCAGTTATTTTTAATTTTTATAAATTTCGTTACTTTGTTCGTTACATAAAAATATATTTTTTGTACTACTTTCATTAACATATCTATGGGGGAGGGAACCAGAAATTTTGTAAGTTTAAATAAAGTGAACACGGAGGAAGTAACAACTGTTTTAAAAAATGCAGACCGCTGTTTTTCTAATTTGTATTTCATTTTCATTACAGGTTTTTATAGCGTTACATTGTTCATTAAGTTTACAGAATTCAAAACACTCTTCTCAAATAAAATAAATCACGCTATTATCGAATATCAATAAGGGGATTGTATATTAATTATACAATTAGACAAAACGATTCTGTGAGTGAAATTCATTTTTATTTTTCATTTTAAAATTAACACAATTTCCGTAGGATTTTGGATATTCAAAGTTAAAAAGTCCTCCATTAAATGGGTGAATCATCTCTATGATTATATTAATGTTACTTGTATTTTCAACACCTATAGTAACTTTGTCGGCAAAATTAACCCAATAAGTGATAGAATATAACTTGCTTACGATAAATGATTTAAAATAAATATTTTACGTTGTCCGCAAATGCAACATATTAGCACATGGAAATATATATTTTCTTAACGCGTAAATAATGTTGATAGATATAGTTAACATAAATCTTCCAACGTATCAGCGTAATATTATAATTTAAACAAATATTTTAACTTTTTCTTTGAGTTATTCTTTTTCGTATTTACTTATTTATTTATATTCAGTCAACTGAACCAAATCGAAGAAATAAAATAAATTATACCTCCTAAAAGACTGCAGATTATAAATCCAATAACAAAATTTAAAAAAATATTTAATACTATAACAAATAAAGCTTGCGAGCTGACGAGTAATGTAATTTATAAAAAAAACTCAAAACATAAGAAAAAAAATAATGTTTACATATAAACATACATATATATATATATATATCAAATGCATAAAGAGAGGGACAGGTTATTATGGATTTTAGTGTCACCAGCATGGATTAGTAACCAACTTAATTTCTTGTGAAACCATTTTTTGTTGGAGAAACAATCGTTATAAAACAAATTAAAATATTAATTATCAGCACATGAAACTGCTGGACTGAGTCAAGATCAAATATTTTCTTTTGGTGAATCTTTTTGTTACAGCAATAGACAAATGCTAAATCATTTTTAAAACTACTTTCACTGACTATATTCAGAGTTTCGATGAAAATCTAGCTAGCACATGTCCCTATTGGATATTTCTTAAGAGACTCAAATTCTATTGTTAGCACAACAGAGTGCGTAGACTTAAAAAGTCGCTAAGAGTAGGTGGTCACAACGATACAACACAAGTTAAGCCAGAGACATCAATGTGACCGTTTGAAGGTATATTTAATACTGTGTGGAGAAGTGTTTGCAACACTAACGTGTAAACAAGTGGTACAGAATTAATTGGTGCAATTATATTACGTTACAGAAATAAGGTGTATGATATGCAATGGGGTGTAGTCGTTTAAAGTATTATTGTGAATTTTACAATAGGAACACATCCAAATGGGCAATTATGCAATTATATTACATAATAGAAATAAAGTGTAACCATCCCGCGACTCATCATAAATGTTACAGTTATGCAAAAGGTTACAGTGTTTCAAAGTGTTATTGCAATTTTACAATAGGAACATGTCTAGACAGGCAATTATGCAATTACGGTGTGTCAAAGTGTTATTACGAATTTTAAAATAGGAAAACGTCTAGACACAAAATTATGTAATTATATTACGTTACAGAAATAAAGTGTAACCACTCTGCGACTTGTCAAGAATATTGCAGATATACAATGGGTCATGGTGTTTCAAAGTTTCATTGCGAATTTTATAATAGGAACACGTACGGCAATTATGCAATTACATTACTGAAATAAGATGTAACCATCCTGCGACTCGCCAAAAATTTTGCAGATATGTAATGGATTATAGTGTTTCGAAGTTTTATTATGAATTTTACAATACAAACATGTCCAGACAGGCAGTTATGCAATTATATTACGTTGCAGAAATAAGGTGTAACCACCCTGGAACACGTCAAAAATGTTGCAGATATACAATGGGTTATGGTGTTTCATAGGTTACAGTGTTACAAAGTGCTATTGCGAATTTTATAATAGGAACACGTCCAGACAGACAATTATGCAATTATATTACGTTACAAAAATATGATGTAATCACACTGCGGCTCACCAAACATGTAGAAGACATGCAATGGATTATGGTGTTTAAAAGTGTTATTGCGAATTTTACAATAGGAACACATCTAGACACGCAATTATGCCATTATATTACGTTACAGAAATAAGGTGTAACCACTCCGTGACTCGTCAAAAATGTTGCAGATATACAATGGGTTCTGGTGTTTCAAAGAGTTATTGCGTATTTTACAATAGGATTAAGCAATATGCAATTATATTACAACACAGAAATAAAGTGTAACCACTTCGCGAGTTGTCAAACATGTTGCAGATATGCAATGGCTTATGGTGTTTCAGTGTTATTGTGAATTTTACAATAGGAACATGTCCAGACAGGCACACCTGCGATTGGTGTACGTAGTTCAACTGGGGCAGGTATGTTTCCTAATGTCACTATATCAATACTATTAACTCAATAAGACTTAATTTAATCTGCACTGTGTTGCAAACACTTGCTAATAAAAACAACTCCGATTTGTGATAGGATTTAAGTGTGGCAAATTAACGTTACATAATACTTTTTATCCATAACACTGAATACCTGGAACACGTTAATTTTTATAACCAAATTAACCCGTACCACTTATAAATGTTACTTGATTAAAAGTATTTTTAGCATGGTTGCGAGCAAAACTATATGTTATACATTGTGTTTCCGTCAGACATGTTAAACAATAATATTACAAAATCAAATTAAATTCAAAATCAACAAAATAAAAAATGGTAAAAGGCGAGCTTAACTGACATAGTAGGCGTTCACGTCTTTTCCATGTATAGGTAATCAAAGAACATTTCTAGTTCATTATAAAAATGTTATTTCACACAAGGTACATCCTACATAAAATAGTAAAATCAATGAAAAAAGCTTATATTTAGACATAAAAAAAACTAAGGTAATTAATTTTTCTATTCGTTTTTGGGCTCCGTAGTTCTCCTTATTTTTACAAATGGTTCAACCAAATTACTTGTCAAATTAAATTTTTTTTTAATATAAATGTTGGATACGCTATAATTTACGAGTTAACCTTAACGTATACAACATAATGTGTTTTTTTCCTATGTATAAAAACTATTTTTATTTTTTGTCAAGCGTAGCCAAGGTAAATTTCATATTCCTAGGACAAGCTTATGAACAGTAAGACGGCTATACGACAGATAACGCAGTTTTCACAGGGTTTAAAAGATTTCGCAGGAAACTTCTCTGGAAATGGTACCATAAAAAAGTCCAAAGTAATTTGAGATTTGGCTTCCGTTTCTCCAAATATCGGACAAAAACATTTAAAACTAACCATAATTGGCTATTAAAAATATTTTTACAAAAAAATAACATCAAGATCAATGACGGCACAAGCATAGCCTCCCTATTCACGTTGTAAATATTATATGTCGCTAAACATCTTCGTATTCAAACCCTTCTCTGAAAATTTACATTTTGTTTAATAAGCGAAGGTATAATTTCCGTAATTAAAATAAATCGTAAAAATACGAAAAATATTTGGATATATGCGTTTGAATCCTATTTGACATTAGTGATAAAGATAGTGATTATATCGGTAAAGAAAATTGTTTTTTTACCGACTAGTTCCTATGTCTCGATCGGGCGCTGTGACGTTTGTCATTTTGTTTCTCTATGAATTTGATTAGATTTGAGCTTATTGTTTATGATCCGTGATTGAGTAAATAGGCAAATAAGCATGTTCAGCCGATAAAATATTTTGTTTAAAAAATATATCAATATTTATATGAAAACCTGAGTCGATTATGTGGATTTGTAACAAAATTATAATTTAAAAAAAAATTTTAATCACTAAAACTAATTTTAAGAAAACATTTTTAATTACTAAAACCGATTTGGGGGGCCATTTTGGTATTTAAAACGAAAAGGCAGATTAATCTTTTAATTCGTAATCACCCTATATATAATTATTTATATAGTTACAAAACTATAAAAATAATTATTTATGAAATATAAATTAAAGAGTAAAATCTTGTTATTAGTCATCATATCGGATATATGTAAATGAAATAATCAAATAAATATAAGTCGTCGGTAGCGTCAGTCACTGTTGTGTCTTTTTTAAATACATTTGACTATGTCACCTAATAAAAATGGAAAATGTTATCTAATTGTGTTGATTATATGGCTATATATACAAATTTGTCGTCACTGATTAATTCAAAAGTCATTTTGAGGTTCATTACTAAAAATACAGGAGAGGATATTTAATGAAAAACCGAGAGAAACATAATAATTTTCAATACTAAAAATATTGGAACTTGATTACTACAAACATTTAAAAAAATGTCGGTTCCACTTAAAGATTGCAACAATTATTATGTATAAGTAACCGATGTTAATTACAAATCATATACTATTATATTAGCTAGAGACATTACAATAAACGATAGAACATTGAAATATTTTGATTGGCTTCCTTATCGAACAAACCATATTAATTTGTGAATTATTCAATATCTTTATGGTATCCAAATATTTTAAAATTAAGAAGAAACCTTTTACGTCACTTTTAAATTTAATACATGTATTTTTAAGTGTATAAAATTAGCCCCCATTATTATGGGTAAATATTTTTTCAAATACTTAATATCATAGAAAATATCTTCTTTCTAATTTTGGTTAATCGATTGCTACAGGCAACACCGCAAGTAATTAATTTAGCTGACTCCGGCAACACTGAGCGCAGTCGCACTGGCGCATATCAACCAACCACCACTAATGCGAACAAATAACAAAAATGGCCGATGAACAGGTGAGATTCAAAATAATGTCAAAATAACACAAAATACATAACAACAATAACATTAATATAAATATTTTTATCTAACACGAATACACAATTTCATGCGACATCCATAATAAACTTGTACCATTTATTTTTGAATCGAATATGTCAAAACATGTAAACAACAAACTGTACGTTCCTCGATTTATTTTGTTAGATTTCTCTTTTATACATATTATTTAGCAAACTTTTTAAAACTATTATTTTCAACCAGAATAAACGAGGAAACGCTAATTGAAACTTTATTCACAATATTTCACTTCATGCACGATAATTGAGCAGCCGGTATCGAGTTCTGCGTAATAAACATAGAACTAACATTACTCCAATTTTCGTTGACCGTGATGTAAAATATTGTGATTATTTAAAGTATCGACATCATTGTTCGGTATCGACTATTTCTATACAAATTTTGTTGAGAAAAATGTTTTAACTTTGTACAATTCGTTAAAAGGTAAGGTAAGACAGTTACTGTATCGAATCTGGCTGTACAACACCCATTTTTTTGTGTACTAAATAAAGTTTATTTTTACATTAGCATCAGAAACCTTATTGTTCACACTAATAACGATCGATATTTAATTTGTTTTGCAATGCTTATCTTTAAACAGACTTGTACATTATAAACACTACAAACAACCTCTTAATTTGATTTATTAGTGAAATGCAAAAGAATTTGAGTTTACTAATTTTTATACCTATTTTAAAATGTAATTGGTTAAGCAATATTTTGAGTATGTAGATGCAGCCTTCTATATGATGCAATATTGTAACATTTTAAGAAAAATCCTTCTAACCTATATTTTCATTTTGTGTTTATTTTTGTAAGATATGCTTATATAACAGGGATTCTATTTTTTCTAATATTAATATTAAGGATTGTAGACAAATTAAGCTTGTATTAAAATAATGATTTCTCTGTGCAACTGAATTGGAATGACAGTTGTGTCGTTAGATATAAAAGAAGTGATTCGATTTTTTGTTTATAATATAATAATTGTATTTTTGATAATATGATTCTTATTTTTTATTATATTTGGAAATCAACTTATAATGTAACAATATTAATTTTACTTTTGTAAATGAATATTCTTGTTAAGTTCGGTCTTAAGTATTGTAGTTGATAATATTTAATTAAATCGTAGTTAGTTGTCATATTTAGATTTAGCACTGTTTCGTTGTCATTTAGTGTTTAGAATGTGTCGTTGTCATTTAGTGTTTAGATTGCAATAATATTATTTGAGGCTATTCCTGAAAATTCTATGTATCTGTGTGTGATGTAAAATAAATAATTCTTTTTAGATTTGAGAAACTGTTAATTAAGTACTTGTGATTGTTTGAGATAAACGAATATTTAATTTTTTATGATCTAGGATAGTCAAAACATTGAAAAGTAAAGAAATAAGTAGGGCGAGTGTCTTTAGATGCTTTTGTTTGAAGTTCTGTTTCAATCATTTACATTAAATAAAAGTTTTCATCTTTTTTAGAAAAATGTTGATTTGTATGTCATTTTAATAGTTAGAAATGTTGAATATATTTGGGGTTAATTTTGTAGAAATTCATTATTCACAATTAAATAAAACTACGTGATGTAGTATAATTTCTTTTTTGTTGTAATACAATTTGTATACAACGAAACCTAGTTTCGTTGTATACAAATTTTATATAAAGAACATGTTGTAATACAACGAAACCGTTGAGAAACATGTTGTAATACAACGAAATCGTTTTGAAACATGTAATACAACGAAACCTAGGTCGTGGTAAAGAACTTAAAGAAAGTAGAAATAATACTACATCACGTAGTTTCATTTAATTGTGAGTTAGAAATGTATTTCTGCCGAATATTTTCCATAGTATTCCCATAAATCTTCTATATTCCTGAATAGTTTACGCTTTTAATGATCGTCTGATTTTGAAAGTGAAGAAGATTAAAATAGTTTTATTCAAATTTTTCTTAAAAAACTAATTTTCATTTTTAAAATTCTTTTTTGAAATTGGCTCATTTAACTTTATTTTCATATTTATAAACAGAACGTTTTTTAACTTTTACGTTTTACTTTGGTATCATTCACCCTTTAGTGTAAATTATCACTATGTTCAGATTTATAAAGTTAATGCCTGCAGTTTGGAAGTTAAAAGACCTAGAGAAAAAGGTATTTTTGGGTGAATCGATAAGAATTCTGTTTTTATCTTTCGGGGCACAGAAACAAAAAATTCTAAAATTTTATACTTGATTTTCCATGCTTTTTACCTTTTATTGACAGCATATTAAGGCTGATGCCTAGAATAAAAAAAATTTCAATAAAAAGATTTTGAAACATCGTTGTAGTAACAAAGAATATGTTAACAAAGTTAGTTAGGTTTCATTTATGCGAAAGTTGTATGTTAACAAAGAATAGTTGGGGTAAAATGTTGTCAAAATTGCAACTAATTTAATGGTTTCTTTTATTATGGATTTTAGTCTTTTTTTAATTAGTACAATCGGGATCCAGTTTCAAATGTATTTATGAATAGAATAATATTCAATTTGTTTTAAATTATGTATAGAAAAATATTGAAATGTCATAATAATTGCCTTTCAAGGGACGGCATTGAATTAAATTTTAAGAAATGTTTGATATCAATTAAAAATTATAAAAATGTTTTATTTTAAATAGATAAAGGGACATCGGCTAATACTCAATGTAAAATCGATTTCCAAATGACTAGTTTTACTTTTTAGTGTTGGCTGGTTTTATAAAGTTTATTTAAAAAAAAAACAAAATTATTTTATTCCTTAATGTAATTAAGGCCTAGAGAACAAAGCACTTTGTCCTCTAGATTATTATCATTTTTTTTTGCATGTTAATGCAGTTCTTTTGTTAGTTATGAGTTGTGTAAGCGGGTTCTTTCACCTTCGACATTTCTTAATTTTCTGTAATATAAAAAACAATGTTATCTAAAAATAAAAATGATAAATCCCGTGTATGGTTCAGATATATCAATGCATGTGTTCATAGATACAAGTACAGTGTATCAATGTAATGAGATAATGGTGTTTAAATCATTTAATCAATAATATACTCGAGAATGGATTGTATTTGTCATGATAGTTATTGAAATGAACTGGAAACGGGACCATCGGAAAAAGTAATAACATTATCTAAACATGTCAAAATTGTAATGTAGGATGATTTCTATATAACATATGGGCTTTTATATATAAAGTTTGCTAAACCCTTTCTTGTTGTGGAAAATATGTATCATTTCATTAATGATATAATTATAAAGCGAACAAGTAATCTGTATACACAATTAAATGAAACAACATTATGTAGTATTATTTCTACTTTCTTTAATTTCTTTACCACGACCTAGGTTTCGTTGTATTACAACATATTCAGGTGAGATATTAGTAAATATATATATTTGCTAATATCCCACCTGAATATGTGGGATATTTGCTAATATCCCACCTGAATATGTTCTAATACAACGAAACCTAGGTCGTGGTAAAGAAATTAAAGAAAGTAGAAATAATACTACATCACGTAGTTTCATTTAATTGTGAATAATGAATTTCTACAAAATTAACGCCAAATATATTCAATAAGTAATCTGTATATTATTCAAACAAGTGACTATGTATCCAATTGAATATATTTGGAGCATGTTTCAATAAAAGAAATACATTTCTTCGGTGGAATTTCAATTTTGATAGTGATTTTTTCCTTAACGTTTCGCATTCAATTTCACAACCTATATGAATAATAGACATAGTTTTGTAAAACAAAAAGGAAAAAATTGATTTTCTTTTTTTTGAGTTTTCATATTTTAAGTTTACAAATAAGTGTGCGGCCACTTTGTAGATGTTTTTTATTTAATATATTACTTCACATATAAAAAGAAATAAAACCATAATATGTAACTAACAAAAAAGGGTATTATTTATACAGGCCATTCTGTGCACGAAACTGAGCAAAATTTAGAAGTGTTTTTCTGTAAAAAAATGTAAATTTGAAATAGCACTGCCAAAAGTGTTTTTTTCAGAAATGTTGAGTGTTTTCTGTCCACTTCGATGCACAAGATTACCTTGAATTTACAATAGATCATATTTGAAGTAATATGTTAAGAAAAACGTAAAATGTGAAATCTCAAAAAAAAAAGAAAATGTTTTCTTTTTATTTTCATACCTATGTGTTCAAGTTTAGAATCTAACTTATACTGGCCAGTTGTAATAGAAGAGGAGGATGTCAAAAAAGAAAATTAATTTTTTTCTTATTGTTTTTGTATTTACATATTCAAGATTAGAATCAAGCTTATACTAGCCAGTAATCAAGGTTGTTACAATTTTTTTCCATATCTGTTACATGTTTTCAATGTTTAATGAGAGGTTACGACTAATTTTACCAACTGACCATAATGAAGTTACTTTTTATATATTTGTTAAAAACAAAAATAAACAAATTTAAAATAGCTAATTTTAATTTTTTAATAAAAATTTTTGGTTACAAAAATTTTCACATTTTTATTTTGGTTGATAAAACACATGTATGGACTCCGCTCCAAATGTCCATCAAAATTGACGTACATTTTTATTGTAGGGATTAAGTTTGAATCATAAAATCTTAGAGTACCACTATCTACTGGATGGAAAAATATAATAAAACGTCTGTTATTATATTATTTTAATTAAGAAAAGATATACAAATAAAAAAACTAAATTGTATAATGTTATTTTTTGCTATTCTTATCATAAAAATTAATGAAGCATGAAGAAATGTGTCACATTATTGAAAAATTAGTAAAACACCAAAAACAACTACGCTGCCAGCATATTTTTTATGTCTAACTTTTTATTGTAGCTATGCATTTAAAAATATTTTTAATTACATAAATCTCATTTATGGTGGACACTTGGACTATCAGTTTTCATTGTTTTTTTTATTGCTACAAATCGAATAACAGTGATATTAAAAGAATTTAAAAAATATAAAAGCATTTCTTTGAAGATTGTTTGCAATTAAAACTATTTTTCTAGAATTTTCTGTGGACTTTTAATGTTTCCATTTCTCCTAAAATGAATTGGAGTAGCAAAGTTACTTATAGCTACATTATTTTTATCGAAGCACCTAATATATTTTAGACAGATTAATTAGCTACTGACTGAGTTACAATTTTCAAGTTATTTTATAGGTCTATTAAGATGAGATGTAAATTTTTAATTTTTATAATATTTTATAGTTTTAAATTAATTTTTATATTCTTAAATTAATACCACAAAAGAGGGGAAACCATATCTTTAATTAGTCTTATAAAATTTTTCTATTCTCTTTTTAATTAAGGCGTAGTTTGGATAAAAGATTTAAAGTAAAAGGTTTCCCGTTTTAATTTTGTTTAGACTGATTAATGTAAATGTAACTAATAAATAAACTAATTAAATTAATATCAACAAAGTGTTTTACTTTTTTTCTAAACTTTTATCTTAATTTTAAGGTAGACGAAGTATGAAAGCTGATTATTTGGCCAAATTTGTCTAATAAATGCTAGTAAAAAACATTAAATTTCTGCTTCATGGACTATAGTTGCTACATCTATAATCATTTGCACTAATATCCTCGTTTCAGGAGATACAACAGATCGAGCTACTGTGTAAGCAGCTCTACGAGTCCCAGGATCCATTGCTTCGGGAACAGGCGGAAAAGGCTGTTGTCAATTTCCAGGTTATTTAATCTACATTTTATTTATGTATTTAATCAGCTCTATGATATATTCACAACCACTTGACTGTTATATCGTTTACAATAACTTAATGTATATATTCTCAAACACACCATAGTAACTGTCGTCTTAAAGTTTGCTTTAAAAATTGACATGCTATCCGCACTTGTTTTATCTTAACCTTTATTGTGTGTTAAAGTAACGCTATTTTATGTTGGACTTGAGAGAAAAGAATAGCATCATTTAATTTTAGGAGCAGAAAGAAAAGCGCGGAGCTATTTCGTAGACGATGAGAGTTTGCGCTTTATGGATGACAGAAGATGCGTTTTTCTAGGTTATTTTGTTTTGTTGCGCGTTGAGTAATATTCGTTCATTGTGTCACTTTTGACACATGTCTAAAATTGTCAATTATAAATTTTGTTTTTTTCTTTAGGTCGCCAAAGTATTATTTGGTAAAGTATATAAATCTTAAACTATCGTCGATTCTCGATTGCGGACTTAATTGTCATTATTGCAGTTGCAATAAAATTTTTATGAGATGAAATATGTTTTTTGGTATCTACTTAATACATAACATAATTTTTATAATACATAACATAATTAATACATAACATAATTTTTATATGGTAACTATAAAAATTAGTCTTTTCATTTCACCTAAATAATTCTACTAGTAAGGCTAAATTTACTACTTTGATTATAAAAATAAATATTTAAATAACCTATAAAGTAAGCCGTAACGGCCACTGAAACGTGCCTGAAACGTGACGGCCACAAAGTTGACTAAAACAACTTTACGTAAAGTGAAATGAGGCTCCATTTTAATTTACATAGCTGTCAAAATAAAAGTTTCATTAGAATATGAATGTATTATATTTAAATGTAATTATTTATTGTACAGTGTCCGGCAGCATAATTTCCTTTTTTAAAACTTAATAAAATCCATCAGAACATTTTTGTTTTTTATAATGTAGGCGCATGCCTAAAGTTTTGTTTTACATAGTTTTGTAGATCAAATCAGATAGGTGACGTCCCCCATTATCCATACACTGAGTAAACCGATTTCTGGCTTTTGTCGTGACTCTTGCCAGCATCGCAGGCGTTATGTTGGCATTTTCTTCAATGTTGTTGGTCTTCAAATCTTGTAGGGTCCTTTGACAGTTCACATAAACACGGGATTTCAAGAACCCTTATGGAAAAAAATCATAAGGGGCAAAATCGGTAGCGTGGGCCAGTCACTCCAAATCGCCCCTAATTGAGATGAGGCGCTCTGGGAAATGTTCCCTCAAAACAGCTCTTGAAGTGTGTGCCGTTGCACCGTCTTGTTGGAACCAAATGTCCCCTAAGTCCAATTCATCTAGCCGTGGAAAAAAAATTCCTGAAACATGTTTACATTCTGGTCCAAATTCACTGTCACTACGACTTCATTATTTTCAAAGAAGCAATCATTTAATGTCTAGATCCAATTTCCTTAAAGTACTATAAAATATTATTGTACTTGTATCTGTTGATGGTTGAAATAACACACAATTGTATCTATTGATGGTTGAAACAACACACAATTTTCAACAATAATTTAATGTCTAGATCCAATTTCCTTAAAGTACTATAAAATATTATTGTACTTGTATCTGTTGATGGTTGAAATAACACACAATTGTATCTATTGATGGTTGAAACAACACACAATTTTCAACAATAATTTAATGTCTACATCCAATTTCCTTAAAGTACTATAAAATATTATTGTACTTGTATCTGTTGATGGTTGAAATAACACACAATTGTATCTATTGATGGTTGAAACAACACACAATTTTCAACAATAATTTAATGTCTAGATCCAATTTCCTTAAAGTACTATAAAATATTATTGTACTTGTATCTGTTGATGGTTGAAATAACACACAATTGTATCTATTGATGGTTGAAACAACACACAATTTTCAACAATAATTTAATGTCTACATCCAATTTCCTTAAAGTACTATAAAATGTTATTGTACTTGTATCTGTTGATGGTTGAAATAATACACAATTGTATCTATTGATGGTTGAAACAACACACAATTTTCAACAATAATTTAATGTCTAGATCCAATTTCCTTAAAGTACTATAAAATGTTATTGTACTTGTATCTGTTGATGGTTGAAATAACACACAATTGTATCTATTGATGGTTGAAACAACACACAATTTTCAACAATAATTTAATGTCTACATCCAATTTCCTTAAAGTACTATACAATGTTATTGTACTTGTATCTGTTGATGGTTGAAATAACACACAATTGTATCTATTGATGGTTGAAACAACACACAATTTTCAACAATAATTTAATGTCTACATCCAATTTAATTAAAGTACTATAAAATATTATTGTACTTGTATCTGTTGATGGTTGAAACAACACACAATTGTATCTATTAATGGTTGAAACAATACACAATTTTCAACAATAATTTAATGTCTAGATCCAATTTCCTTAAAGTACAATAATATTTTATCATATCCTCTTAACCTTCATGCCTCATCTTTTTTCCTATCACCAAGTCAAATTCAGACCTTATTGGTAATTACTTTTATTTGTTGTTTTTATAATTTTTGTTATAGTTATAATAATGAAATCTCTTGCAGTCAACTTCTGAACTTTTTAATAACATTTCTTACTTGTAGTTAACTTGAAAAGATTGCCCTTGTAGCAATAAGTTATATGTAGGTACAAATGTTACATTAAAGACTAAATAAATAAATAAATTATTTAACTAAATGAAAAAGGGCTGTCTGTAAAATGCTTATCGTTTTAAATTTAACAGTTTTGCCACAATCATCAACTATAGTTGTTGAACTTTGAAGTAACACAAGCGCATTCATAAATTTAACACAATATCATATTTCCGCATTTAAACTTAACATGTAAGAGAGAGACAACTGTATAAAAATCAGTGCAGCCACTTGTATTAGTCCATTGACTAAAGGACGCATAGTATTTAAAAATACAAAACATGGACTGATTTACTAACAAAAGTCCCTATGGTCGTCACGTTGAGTCGATTACCAAACTCTGAGTGTTTTCAGAGCCGTTTCACAGTGTTTTCACAGCCATCGACTAAAAAGGAATCAACGGCATAGTGACGTAACCATAAAACATTGTAGTGACACGCACACGCAAGTGACGTTTGTTTGTATTAGTGGGCGGGATATATGTTTGGTTTCACTTGTTTATTGGGGTTTGTGTTAAATATTTATATATTAGTTTAGGTATATATTAAAAGTAAATTAGTGACCCTATCAAGATATATTAAATGTTTTATGGTTTATTTGGGCCAAATAATCGTAATTAAAGAATAAAAAGTAACCGAGATAGAAATATCATCATCATATCATCATCATCATCATATATATTAATACGCTAAGGTTAAGATGTTACTCCCCCTTTTTAGAAAAAACCTCACAACTAATCCACATAAATTATATATCATTTTATAGATAATTGCTTGCTCTACCGGCATCCACAACTAAAAAATTTATTATAGCTATTGTTTTTGCAAATTAATTAATTATTAAAATTATATACACAAAACAGCAATGCTGCCATCTAACGGCTCAACGTCAATATGATTGACGGTCGGTAAAATTTTTGTTTAATTTCAAATCCACTCACGTATAAATAAAGTGGCGCTTTAGCTCAATGCTTTTGATACTTGCGGCTCTATATGTCAATTTTAGTAAAATATTTGTTTGATCTGTCATCTGAGCTTCATAATGGAATAAATAATGCGAAGACTTCGCACGGGTCACGCTAGTATAATATATTTGGCGTTAATTTTGTAGAAATTCATTATTGACAATCAAATGAAACTACGTGATGTAGTATTATTTCTACTTTCTTTAAGTTCTTTACCACGACCTAGGTTTCGTTGTATTACAACAGGTGGGCTATTAGCAAGATTTTTTGCTAATAGCGCACCTGAAGATGTTTCGTCACGTAGTTTCATTTAATTGTCAAGATAGAAATAAAAAGTGTGCTGCGTGGCAAAACATGTAAACTGGATTATATTGCTGCAGCAAAAAGGTTAAGAGAGTGGTGCTAGAATTGTAATCTAATCATGCGTAGATTTATATTTTTGATGTCAACATTAATTTGAAATTAAAACAATTAAAATGTTTTGTTGCTTTGGGTAGAATTTGATACTATGCGCTCTTGTATCGAATTCTAATGGATTTGATTTCAAAAGATTTTGAATTGATCAGTTTTCTATTATTGGTAATTGACAATTATATCTGTACTTGCATGTAAGCTATGGGTTCTGGAGCCATGTGATCAGATAGATGTACTAATATAAACGTATACGTTAGCAAACGCACGACAGTAACTGTTGTCTTAAAGAATAGAAAGTTGCCGTGCTGTACCGCACTTCTGTTGTGCCATCTGTTGATATGATGTAATAATAAATTTTAATTATTAAAATAATTAAAATTTTTATTATTGAATAATAACATTTTAATTATTGATTAAATCAGATTGTTGAGTTTCGTTCTACAGTTAAAAAATATTCTACATGTCAATTTGAATAGTCGACTTATCCTTAATTCCATTCCAAAAGAGAATGTTTGTAAACAGAGCAAAATGACAATTCAGGTATTGTAAACATTTTTCTTACGTTAGTAATGTAATATGAATTTATTTGGTATTTGTGGTTGAAAATGTATATATTTTTTTATTGGGGTACATAATTACTTTGTGCAAACAAGTTCTGGAAGAAAGTTTTAGGAACAAGGTCTGTTTGGCATAAAGAATGTAGATAAATAACTATATATTTAAAAGAAAATATGGCGTGGTCACAGTTATTTTATTATAAAAAATTGTACCGAAACCGAAGAAAATCTCTAAGCACAAGCTTAGAGATTTCTTTCATACTTCCTTCCAGGCTTTAGACTTAAAGAGGTCTTAAAAGAGAGACTTCAGCTATTTCACTCAGCATTATAAACAACAGAACAGTTTATGTGCTATTCGGTATAAATATATTTTTCCAAAATGACTGTCCCATAAATATTTATCTATATATCCGAAACCTCTTGAATTTTGTGTGTTTTGACAGCTAGCATTGTCCTTTATTCAAATCTGTTTTTCACAATTCGCAGTGTAATATTTTTATTATATATATATATATATATATATATATATAGTATATTGTTTCATAATATTGTAGGGAAAATATGGTGAGTGATATAAATAATCATCCACTGGTTGATATATATTAGTGCCAACCATATTTTAGCTGTCAAATTGGTTTGTTTACAAACATATTCTCCTTTGGAATTGAATGAAGTATAAGGGCTTTTTCCATGGGATGATCTCTACACCTCACAATTTTTTGGTGACTCTGAATAACAACGCTTGCATTTTTTGGTGGCTCTGAATAACAACATGAGACATTTTGGACGTGATACAACTTCTGACTAGTCAGCAGGAGGTTCGCTCTTTTCCCTTGATTGCGTACGCCCGTTAGTAACATGCTGAGTATTGAATAGAAAAAATATATAATCACGTGGTATAAGTTAACAAAGGACAGTAATAAATTAAAAAGGTAGCATAGGGTGCATCTCATCTTAGCAGAAAAGGAAGAGTTTGTCGCTTTTCATACGTTAATTCTGAGGCGTGTCGTTCGTATATTCGGTCCACGTAAACGCATTCATACACTGCTATACTCGACTGCACTCTGGCTGCGGATACGGCGGCATGTCACATGTTGGTGCAGCGAAACGACGCTAGCGCTGACATTGTGCCATTGGCTACGTAGTGTTCTATACAAAACAGATGTAAGACTGATTTTTCGCTGGTCCCAGACCAGGCTAAAAATCGTTTAGTGGGAAAAGAGCTTTATTTTGTATCAAGCTTCATGTAATTCTGTTCAGCTGATTAGGTTTCACCTAATCAGGTAGTTTAGTAACAAACATCTAAACATACTTTAAATTATGTATATTTTAAATGTATTAGCAAATTTTATGATCCAATTGTGCAAGTATAGTGTGCACATATTTTTTATATATATATAGATACACTTCGGTTTGTTTTTACTTTTTTTTGGGAAACTAAGTATTCATGTAAGATATATTCGCACAGGAATCACCTGACACGCTGAGCAAATGTCAGGCCCTACTGGAGCGTGCCGATTCCAGCTATGCTCAACTGCTTGCTGCCACCACACTGGGGAAACTTGTTGGCAGGTAAGATAAAATTTTTTACTTGGTGTTCAATGGTTGTGAATGTCTGGATTAGATTGCGTTGAGTATTATTGTAAAGCCTTGAATTTTTAAAATGCTTTTTTTAACTTTATTTATATGTATGAATGTATTTTTATTTTTTTTTTTTTTTTTTTTTTTTTTTCCGCTTATCTGCAATCAGTACTTGAACTATAAGCAGATGGGTTGGGCGGCTTTGTCGGGTCGAGGATATCCTCCAGCGAGGACAGTCACTCATCATATTCAAGGTCTGATTTGACTATATTATGTCCTTTCTTTTCAGACGTTTTTGATAGCTGCGCAATGTTAGATTCGCAGCAAGCGCATTCGGGTGATTCTCCAGCCGCTTTTGATATTTTTGTACAGAGACCTCAATTTCTTCTTTCACAGTGCTCATCTTCAAGTGCGTGTGGATTTCTGAATTAGTCACAAACCAAGGGACTTGCGCTATTGTTCTCAGTATAGTGTTCTGCACTCTTTGTAGTATTGTGATATTGGAATTGCTGGCACTTCCCCACAGTTGTATGCCATACATCCAAGTTGGTTGTAGTATTGAACTATAGATTAATAGCTTATTATCTGTGGATACTCTACTATTTCGGCCTAGCATCCAATAGAGTTTTCTGTGACGTATATTAAGTTCCTCTCTCTTGCTTCTAATGTGCTGATTCCAGGTTAGACGACGATCCAGGTGTAGACCCAGATATCTCACTGTATCTTGGTGTGGTAGTATTGAGTCCTTGAGGTGAACAGGAGGGCAGTTTCCTTTTCGCAGAGTGAAGGTGACCTGCACCGACTTGCTTGTGCTCACTTTAATTCTCCATTTTTTAAGCCACTCAGCAATGGCGTCGAGTCCTTGTTGGAGTTGCTTCGTGGCTACATTAGGTTGCCTGTTGCTCGCCATTATGGCCGTGTCATCAGCGTATGTAGCAATCATGACGCCATCTACCTGTGGTAGATCTGACGTGTATAATGTGTACAGCATCGGTCCCAACACCGAGCCCTGAGGCACTCCAGCTTCAATTTCGAAAAATTTGGATGTTGTTCCGGACTCTTTTACCTGAAAGATCCTCTCCGTGAGGTAGGATTTCAGCAGGATGTAGTAGCTATGGGGAAGACATGTCTTTATCTTATAGAGAATACCATCGTACCAGACCCTATCAAAGGCCTGCTGAATGTCCAAGAATGCAGACGAACAATACTCTTTTTCCTCTAGAGCTTTCCTTATTTTTTCAACTACTCTATGCACTTGTTCTATTGTTGAGTGTTGCTGCCTGAAGCCAAATTGATGGTTAGGGATGATGTAGTTGCTTTCTAGTATTGGCATAATGCGGTGCAAAATTAATTTTTCGCAGACCTTTGATAGAATGGGCAATAGGCTAATTGGTCTGTATGAGGTGACTAGGTTTGCTGGTTTCCCTGCTTTATGTATCATGAGAATTTGTGACACTTTCCAAAGATCGGGGAAGTTTTGAACTCTCAGTATCCCATTATAGAGCATAGTCAGGAACACCAATGCTTTTCTTGGAAGTTTTCTAAGTATTTCCTTCGTGATTAAATCATATCCTGGTGCCTTTTTATCCTTGAGGTTGTTAATAGTCCTTTTAACTTCTCGTACAGTGACTGGAGCTGGTGGGAGCGACATTTGTAAAGGCTGGCCAAGAACGGATTCCACCTCTGTTTCGGAGTCTGTGTCGCTGGCGCTATTTGGAGTAAAGACATTTGAGAGATGTTCTGCAAATAGGTCCGCCTTTTCCTGTGGCTTGCGAGCCCAACCATTGTTGTTTCGAAGCGGAGGTTTTGCCATTTGTGGTCTGTTGTATGACTTCGTAAATTTCCACAGTGAGTAGTCCGTGGCTGCAGTAGGTGTTAGGGATGCCAGTTCCGCCTCAAGAGTCCTGTTGTGCCAAGTCTTCAGCATATCCCTCAAATGTGACGCTTGCCTGTTGAAATTACTTTTGTCAGATGCAAGCCTGCTCAACTGCCAGATACGACGCAGCCTGCGTCTCTTTAAGATCTCTTTTTTAATTTCAAGGGGATAGTTACAAGTCCGCTCTTTAGGGTCTAATAAAGGTGTGCTTCTCCAACAAGCCTCCTGTATGAGGTTTGTGAGATATTTAGTAGCGATTTCAATGTCCTCAGGCGTCTTCAGAGCAACTTTTAGCTTGATGTTGGTGTTAATAAATTCTCTAAAGGAGAACCAATCTGTTTTCTTATTATAAAGTCTTTCACGATTTTCGTGCTCTATGATGTTTGTACTTAGAGTGAGTAACACCGGCGTATGATCCGAAGAACTGTCATAACAGGACTCACACTTAACGTAGTATGAAGAGAAACCTTTAATGATATAGAAATCAATGAGATCAGGTATCTTAGAAGTAACAGGCGGCCAATGTGTGGGTTCACCTGTGGATGCAGTAGCCAGATTATTGGCGTCTAGACTTAGTTTTAGCTGCCTACCTCTGGTGGTGGTTAGTCTGGATCCCCAGTAGGTGTTTTTGGAGTTCCAGTCTCCGCCCACTAGAAATCTGTTTCCAAGTGTCTCAAAGAATTCCGTAAACATCTCTTGGGATATCTTATGTTTAGGTGGACAGTACACTGAGGAAATGTTAAAGCAGCCATTTTTATCCTCAACTGATACAGTAGTAGCCTGGATGTGGCAGGTTCTATATTCAGGCATTATATGGTGCTTCAATGATTTCCTGATGATAATCGCTGTACCAGCATGTCCAGTTCCATCAGGGTGGGGGGTTGTGTAACACTCATAGTTCCTAAACTTAACATTTGTTTTAGTGGTACAGTGAGCTTCAGATATCAACAATAGGTCCAAATTTTGCTGAGTCATAAGAGTTTCCGCATCAATTTTATTGGGAGTCAATCCATTTATGTTCCATGTTGCTATGCGAATCGCAGTCATTTTGTCAGTTTGTCAAAAAGTCGTGTTATGAGCGTCATCAGCATGCTCATCTGTTGTAAGATAGTCTCAAATTTTTCATTCTGTTTTGTTAAGATTTCTACCAAATTCAGAGAATATTGGGGGGTTATTGCTTCTTTACTTGCATCTATCTTGCCCTGCATAACTTCTGAGTAAGTTTTCTTCTTAACTTCGAAATTTGCATCAGTCTTGTCAGCTATGTTTAGCGCTGGCTTATCTCCTGTTTTTTCTGTAGAGGGTGTTCGCAGCTGATAGCTTTTTCCGGTTGAGTAGGTTGACTTGGAACGTCTCAGCAGAATTTCTTGATATACTTCACACCCTTTGAAATTCGCCGGATGTGGACCATTGCATAGCGCACACTGGGCGGGAGAGGTACGGTCACGTTTTTGACAATCTGATGTTTTATGCGATTGTCCACATTTTACGCAGCGATAAGGGCGCATACAATAATTTTTCGAGTGCCCGTATTGTTGATATCTTTGGCATTGAACTATTGAATTTCGCTTCTTGGGATCTTCAATGATAACTGACTGGTGAAATATATATTTAAGTTCTTTCACTGTCTTGTTGTTTGGTCCTGGCGTAAGATTGACAAAAAATGTAGAAGTTGGTTTTTTGTCCGGCCCGAATCTTGCGTTGATGATTCAACCTTGTGTTTCCTGTAGCTTCAATGTCTTCTTTGATTGCAGATATTGGTGTAGTTGGGTGTAGGTTTCGTATGACTATTCTGAAGCACCTCTGGTCTTTTTGATTGAAGGTGTGGCCAATCAGTCCATTCTCCCGTACTACTTTCATGATTTGTTTATAAATCTCAACATTTAAGCTACTTATTCTCAATTGGTTTCGGTTAATCATCTTGAATGTGAACTGGTCCTTTTCTACCACAGTTTCAAGTAGTTTGGTGAGCCCATTGACGTCTCCTACACCATATAAAATTATTGGAGGCGGTTTAGTCGGTCGTTTCTCTTTGGGTACACTATCAGTTTCAGTGAGATCAACTGTTAGACCTGTAAAGCTGTTTGAAGTTTTAAGTGTCTCAGGAGAAGGGCTGTTTGACATTTTCCTTTTTTTGGTATTTCTGTTCATAGGAACTTTCTGCCAAGTGGGAGGACAGATTTCTGCTGATTTAGCCTCAGTGTCCACAGCCAAAGGGTGGCCATTAGGGGTAGCTAGGTTTCCAACTTGAGTATTATTTCCCAGTGAGGATGATCTTTGTCTCGTAAAGAGACCTGGATGGAAAGCTTGCTGAACAAGCTTTTTGTTGTTACTGCTACTGCTGCTGCTGCTACTTCCGCTGCTGCTTCCGCTGCCAGGCATATTCACCAACACAGGAGCCTGGTCGCCCACCCCTGTGCGGTCTTCGGTAACAGATTTCACACTCGCAGGCCCGGGTACCTGCGAGCGCCGGGGGTTAGCCGGATCGCATGACATCGCATTCTCATTATCAGACATTTTGTTCCCACGAGTAGGGCCGATCTAAGAGGTCGCTTGTGGGGTGACGCCCATCCCCATAAGAAGGCACATTACAACGACGTTTGCCAGGTCCGTCAAGGTTGGCGCTATCGGCTAGTCTCCCACTAGTCATGCATTCCTTTGGCACGTTTCCCACCTTGGAATTGGGGTATTTTTTTATAGAGCTTGTCTTCCTCTTAATCCGGGCGATTAAGCCAAGACTTCCGATCGCAGTGTAGCGGTTGCGGGTTGGAGAGGTCATTTCCTACTCTCTCCAGACCAGCTGGTTAGGCCAGTACTCATCGGGTTATTTGACCGCCGCCCAAGACTCGGCGTTGTAGTTCGTTTAGCACCACCCAGGGGACACGTGTAAGGTAATGGTTAGGTATTTCTTACGGACGTGAACTACCTCGCCCCCTAAATATTATTTGTGGATGTAATAATGTAACGGAATCTTTCAATTAAATTTTCACCCACTTTCAGACGTTCAAATGATTTAAAATTTTGTTTACATATCAAGAACCGATGACAATACAATAATTTCATAAAAAAGAAAAGCGAGAAGCTAAGAGTCTTCATTAAACAAATTTGAAAATTAAATTATGTTTCAGAAAAACTAAAAAAACATTTTTGTATAAAATATGAACTAAAAAATAAAAAAAGCGGGAGAGGTGCTTGACATCAGTTGTCGTGACTCTTTTTAATGCTAGCTATTTATAAAGGTATTATGAAAACGTAAGTCGAACGTATACCACGTTTTTTTTACATTTAAGTTAATTTTTTTGTTACCAGAAGAGACATCGTGTTTGTTTTTCTTCATATCAATGCGTATGAGTGGGAACATTTAGTTCATGTGATCAGTAGTGAGCCAGTATTAGATCTTGGGACTTTATAATTCACGGTTCCGGTAAATGCTAACGACAATCTTGTAAAGACTGCATGCTGCCTGTTTAGTTGTGGACGATATGAAGATTTATGTTGTTAATAGTTCCTACATTATGACATCAGTACCATTTTTGGATGGATTTTTGTCAACAATTTAAGCTCAGTACAAGCAAATGCCTCAATGCTGAATTGCAGCCTAGCGCACGCTACTTTCTCATTCTAAATACTGTCAGACAGATGCCTCTATGCACCGATTTAATGAGGTCACTGCTTTGTGGGTGAGATTCAAAAGGTCATTCAGAAAGTTTGGGTTCATAATGCTACTGATTTCCGACATGTTTCTTTAATTAATTTATTGTACGCTTTTCTAGTAAGTTAGAAGTTAACCTAAATTATTTGTGGTCCAAACTGGACCAAGTATTCTGATGATTGAATATTGATTATTTCAGGAGACTTGCTTTACGTACAAAATATTCACTGCTTACGCAGCTTTTTAATGCAAGTGTGTAGTGTGTCAGAATCCGACGAGAGCGAAGACGTAACTTATAACTTATATGAGCGCTCGAGGGATGCATCTTTTTTTTTTTTTGATCAGATTCTTGTTCTACTTATGTAACGTTATACGCTTATTGTGTGCTTACACAGTCATCAGTTCTTAGTAACACCAAAAATTTTCCATTGTCTTTATTCAATCATAAACAAATCACTGTGACCTGATGGTAGTCCTGATTGTGCTTGCCTCTGAATCTGATTTGTTTGCGATGAGTGAAAGTAAATTTCTTGACAGCTGTCTTTGTTATATTTCTAACTCTTCGCAATTTATTTGAATTTAAATTTATGCCTTGATTTGATATGTAATCATGCGATTCTGGTCTTTCCATTGAATGATTCCATGGCAAAATGTAATGCAGCTATGGCATAAAAGCCAATAAAAGACAATTTGAAAGAATTACCATAAGTTTTTACTTTTCTGGGAAAAATTTATTACATTCCTGGACACGAGACAATATCACAAAATCTGGCCGACATCTGGCAACCCTATATGCAGCACGCATACTTTTTTGTTGAGAGTACAAAACATAAACACTCGTTATATAAAGTATTCAGTATTTGTTTACTCGTTGCATACATGGATTTCTCATATTTCGTCTTTCACTTATTCGAATGAAACTAAACGAAAAGTTACCAAAATAAAAACGAAGGGTTATTGTTGTATTGTTGTAAAAAACATTTTGTCAAGGGTCTTCAGAGACTATGAATGAACATGTGTTTGCTAAATATCGGTACGCAATGGAGTTATGACAGCCTGGAGAATACAATATATACGAATATACTGTAATCGGTATGAGTTCAAAGTATTTGCACGAAACAGATATACTTGCTATAAAAATAAGCTTGCGTTCTGTTTTTGTTCGTAATGACTCAACTACTATATGAGCAAAAGAATCAGAGATTATGACAAACGTACAGCTATAATAATGTGTATTTTGTTTATATCATTATTTTTATGATAATCCGTACTGTTAACTATAATAGAACAAACCATCACCTTTGTGAATGATCTGGATCATTGTAATTAAACTATTTGTAACGGGCCTTCAGAGACTATGAACATGCGTGCTAAATAGCACTATGCAACGGGGTTTAGAATGGAGAATAAATAGTACGATGCTAACAAAGTACAAGTATATGGGATATTAGTTTATCCAAGAGTATAACATGTTACGAATACGAGTCTATTACGTGGAACGTTTTTTGTTTCATTGTTTCCTAAGAAGAGATTTATACGATTTATCCTGGTATATCAGTATTTTCGTGGTATATCAGTATTTTAGTGGTATATCAGTATTTTATCCCGGTATATCAGTATTTTCATGGTATATCAGTATTTTATTACTGGTATATCAGTATTTTCGTGATATATCAGTATGTTATCCCGGTATATCAGTATTTTCGTGATATATCAGTATGTTATCCCGGTATATCAGTATTTTCGTGGTATATCAGTATTTCATCCCGGTATATTAGTATTTTCATGGTATATCAGTATTTTATCCTGGTATTTTATTTTCGTGGTATATCAGTATTTTATCCTGGTATTTTATTTTCGTGGTATATCAGTATTTTACCTAATATCCTATATATTTATAATTTTGCCTAACCATAAAAAAATATTTTTTCACGTTTTTACAATTTTTAATTAAATATATGAAGAAATTTCATATGACCCTGTTACGTGGAATGGTTTCTGTTTCATTCTTTCTTAAGAAGGGATTTATTTCATGAAGAGGATACCCTGTGTGTGTCTATAATCGCTTTGTTTCTTTTGCACTTATAATAGTTGAGTCATTAGAAATAGAGACAGAAAGCTGTATATCTTGTAACAGGTATCTGCGGTCCATCTATTGAATGCAATCGCTTGATTAGCAAAATTTTTTTTGGTCAGAATCACTTTAAATCTGGGGCATCGGTTTGAGCGTAAAACTCAAGGGTTGGCTGGGTGAATAAAACTAATACTTATACATGAAAGGCGCTGATATGGACAGTTCATAATTTTTTTCTCAAGAAACAACATTCAGAGATTTTAATGCACTTTTCTTAATATTGCTTTTTCGCAACTGGTTCTTAAATATTTTTGCAAAAACTATTTTTTTGAAGGGCTTGATATTTTGCATGCCGAAAAATATTTATTTACAATTATGTCTAACCGTAAAAAAATATTTTTTTACGTTTTTACATGCTTTTTTCTTATTTTAGTTTCAATATAATTGTATTTCTTTTTAATTTTAGCGGTGTATATTCAATGCAATATTTAAACCTTAATTAAATATATGAAGAAATTTCATAGGTGGTGCTTTTAAAGATGAAAATAAATTTGTAATGAATATTGCGAAAAAAGTAGTTTAATTACACAATGTCCGTATGTCCGTTTCACGCAAATGCTTTATACTACGGATTACAGTATATATATATAATCACAGATTTTTGACCTTTTGCTTAAGTTCAGAAACATTAATAAAAGTGAAATATGTCCGTAATGAGATATTAACCGTTTTAATGCCATGGTTTATTACTCATATATACTTAAAAATGCGAAAGAAGTCTTGTTTTTGATGTCATTTACCCTTGTCACGAAAAAAAACTGTATCTCTTCCAAAAATTATCCAATTTTAATAATTTTTTCGGTGTTTTCTTAATAAAATCTTGTACAAGGTTAATAAAATATAAAGAAAATTATGGAAATATATATTGTGAACATAAATTATAACAAAAACTGAAATCAAGGTCACATCGTCATTTTTGCAGTCCGGTACATCCTCCGTATCAGCAAAATAATTGTTACGATAACACTATTATCACTATCACTAAAAATTTGCATTACGCTGAATTGTGAGCACACCACAATGTCACTCGCACTATCACTTTCTTCACAAATTGAAAAACAATCATTTTCACTCGAATTATTTTCGTATTCAGACATTATGGCTTAAAAATGTTCTTTTTCTTTTTATATTGTAATTACTAATAATATTATAATTTGAACTTTATGTAACACGTAAAAAGATAAAAAATTAGCTATGCATATGAGCGACCTCCCCTACCGCGCGCTAAACAGCAACTGATTTCGCGAGCACCATCGCGCTCGTGGCAAATCTAGTTAGTACGCGCACCAGCGCGATCGCGCTTGTCGGCACTCAAACTGTTAAGGAACTGACTAGTCAAAGTGTTAGCAGAATTGGATTGAATTGAATTTATGTAAAATTGATTTTTTGCTTCCGCATCATTTCACATTATTAAACATTTTTATAGTTTTACACCATTTATACGTACTGTATAACCAATGGCATTCGTTTGGTTTATTATCAATATGTGGCTAGGTTAACGATAAGGTTAAGCAACATTGAGATTATTTCGTAACAACTTTTCACATGGTTAGGCCAATTTTGTAGAGGTTAATTTTGTGAGAGCCTTAGTTTAAAGTGATGCAGATGCAATTAAGCAATTATCCTCATTTATTTATAACAAAGATCGTAATATAAAAAAGTATCCATAATTGGGAATGTGCAAGATGGTATCAGTGCCATCTGGTGATTAATTAATGAACGTTTCATTACGCTGCTGTCATTTTTTTGCGTGAAATCTCCGTAGCATACGTATTGTAATCAATCAAAATAATTTATGATGCTTAAATGTGGCGTATAAAAGCTTTTATTTAATTTATAAAAACAATAGTGTTTATTTGTTCAAAATTCTAATATCTTTATATATTTTTTTCTATATTCATTCGTAATATAACCTTTTTATACTTAATGTCATTTACTATTTTTTGTGGATAATATACAAACTTTCAGGCGTATTTTCATATTCATTCATTAAAAGCCTCGAACTCTGTTCTCAAGTCTTTTATTAACAATAAGGCCCACGCTGAAGTGGTGGAATTTTTTCTGCAACTGTAGTATACATTACTATTTTTCTTCTCCAAGATTTTCTGGTTCAGCCATCTGGGAGAAACCAACTAAGATCTCTACTCTTTAGCAATAGAACAAAAAAAAAAAACCGAATAAAGTATCTTGGACACTTATTTAGATTACAAGATAAAAACCCGACTAAGCTTCTAACTTTCAACAAGCCAGGAGTACCGAGAAATGGTTAAGACCTGACACAGATGGCTCATGATATGGGGAATGGCTTAAAAATGTTAAAGGTTACCAACTGGAAACAAAGCACCTGATAGACTCCGATGGAAAAAGCTTGTTGGGACGGCCCTGACTTGCTTTAGGCTTTAGCGCCAAGAAAAAGAAGACTATACAAACTGCTTTTATATTGATAAATCTGTAATCAAAAGTTCTTATTCTGTCATTATCAAGCGACCTCCACATTTTTTATATTGTCTCTATCGCTATGCATCTTAACAGTTATCATATGCAAAAGTAGGTATACTTACAATTAACATGCTTTTACTTGTTTAGTCATGTCGGTTCACGTCTCGCATGTGACATACGAGAGATACGGCAAAGTTGGAATCTAACGTCAGCGGTGATATATGACCGATAAGTGTTAAACGTAAAGATGACTCATATACGCTGTATGCGTCAGGGGTTGATTAATTAAAACCTGACATTTGACCTGGATTGTAAAGTGTATTTCAATGAAACCAGAACTGATAAAACGAAATAAAACAATTTCCGTGTTACTGTTAAATTAAGTATATCAGAAAACAAATTATTTTGTATTTATGTTAATAGATTATCATTAAATTATACAGTATTCCCTAAATATGACATACTGGCGACCACTCGTGACTTTCACCAGTATTTTCAAAATTAACGATGAAAACCATGTTGAGTGGATTGATATCTGCAACCAAAATAAATAGTAAACCAAAAATCAAAATATTTTGTAGTAATGAAAGTAAAATATTCTGGGTGGCCAGTTCACACGCTTAGCATTGACGGTTCTATGTGAAATGTCAATTTAGAGTTCATTGCCTCACAGAGTCAGTGACGTGGCACTCTGTACCACTCTCTGCCTCCCTCCCCAGAAGCGGTCCACGCACAGTTCACAATTCTGACATTATTTTGAAAAACGGAGTTTATCTATGTTTCTTGAGTTATCTATGCGTCACTATACATGATGTCTTTTTTGCTAATTATTATCACATGTCTTGGAATAGATGTCGGACAAAGAAAGATGCTATTTGTTGCCTATAAAAGAATAAATTGTCGTTGAAATAAAACGTAAAACGCGCCCTTTTTCTAATTGAGTGTAAAACAAAAAATTACACCTAAACTCTTTATAACACACTTTTTAATACTTGCCCGGAGGGTGGTGTTTACCCGCAGTGGTGTGATGTCTTTGCGACTGTTCACGGGTTATTCTCCTGAGCAGCTTTGAGCAATGTGCGCAAGTATCGTGTGTACGGAAGAGATGACAAATAATTATGAATAAATTTTCTGAAAACAGTCATTTTATTTTAATAACTATGTTTCTGTCAAGGAATAACGTCTTTCTTTGTACGACACTTACTTCCGAACATCGTGTATATCTTAACTGTAAAGTTAAATCAGTGTTTGAATAATTCCTTGTAAAAATGTGAATTGTCTCCCATTTTATTTAGATTTTTGATCTGTTGCTTAAACAGTTTTAGTGCCATTGTTTTTTACTCATATATGCATAAAAGTGCCAAAGAAATCTTTTGTTTTTGATGTTATTTACCTTTGTCTCGAAAAAAAACTGTATCTCTTCCAAAAATTATCCAATTTTAATAATTTTTTCGGTGTTTTCTTAATAAAAACTATTACAAGGATAATAAAATACTAAGAAAATTATGGAAATATATATTGTGAACAAAAATTATAATAAAAACTGAAATCAAGGTCAAATCGTATTTTCGCAGTTCGGTACATCCTCCGTATCAGCAAAATAATTGTTATCGTCACTATTATCACTATCACTCAAAATTTGCATTACGCCAAATTGTTAACGCACCACAATGTCACTCCCACTATCACTTTCTGCACAACTTGAAAAACGATTTGATTAATTTTCGTATTCCTACATTATAGGTTAAAATTTTTCATTTCCTGGATCCTTTTTATATTGTAATTTTGAACTTTATATAACACGTGGAAAGATAAAAAATTAGCGACCTCCCCTACCATGCGTTAAACAGCAACTGATTTCATCATGGCAAAATTAATTAGCTCGTCGGCACAGTAACGGTTAAGTTTAGAAAAATTAATTAAAACGAAATGTAGCTATGTCCATGAAAACTATGTCCGTCAAAGTATTATCAAAATTGGCTCAGTAGTTTTTGAGAATACTTTGGACAAACAAACGAATGTTTCTTTTTTGTATTATTTATATAAAATTGTTTTTTCCTTTCGTATTACTGAGCATACTACCCAGTTTTTCAATCGTCTAATAAAATGGCTAATAAATATTCTACAAATAATTAAACTGGCTCTATATCTGTCAGGTAACTGTCAGATATTATCTATGGTACGTTATTGAAAGGATAGATAACTGTGGTTTAGTCCAGACAACTTCACACTAAACGTGTTTAAGCGAGATGGACATATATAGAAGTCAACTCGTTAGACAGTGACAGGGACAAAATGTTAGTTTGACATTTGATGTTCAATGTAACAAACACGAAACTAACCTATAATTTACTTATTTGCTTCGTTTTGATTGCTTGTGGTCTGTTATTATTTAGAAATTGTGTTATAAAAAATATGATAATAGAAGAAATGAAGAAATACAAACATACGTTTAATTTTGAAAAATCCGAAGTCCGCTTATTGACTAAATTAGTCACCAGTTATCGTAATATTCTATAAAACAAGAAAACTGACGTAGTCTCAAATAGGCAAAAAAATACTGCCAGGACATCCATTGCAATTGTGTCACCATCATAAAAAAACATTCATCATTAACCCAATCTTAACAAAATATACGCAAAACAAAGTTATCACAGAGAAAATACTCTATGATGAGCTGCCAAACAAAACCTAAAACGTCATTTAACCTGCGTCATCAACCTAAAAGTGGCAGATAACTATATTCCTCCGTTAGGTGCTTCATTCGACAGTTAACTTCAGTCTGATTTTTGAAGAATGCAAAATTATACTATCCGTTAGATAACTCCTATCTGGTTGTTTATCTGAGGATTGAAAAGGGTCTTTAATGAGAAAAACATTAATTCAAAAACCATCTAGATAATTAGAGTAACAACTCAATTCAGATCCCAATAAAAACCTTTTTAAATCCTTTAGTGTATCTGTAGTTGTAAAAGTGTGTTCTCTTACAACTGTAGATCATAGATAAAACGACTAGCATAAAAAGAACTAATCATATGTCCTTTTGTTCACAATTAAATGAAACTACGTGATGTAGTATTATTTCTACTTTCTTTAAGTTCTTTACCACAACCTAGGTTTCATTGTATTACATCTTCAGGTGGGCTATTAGCAAAGATTGCTAATAGATCTTTATATATATAATCGGTCTATAATAGATCTTTGCTAATAGCCCACCTGACGATGTTGTAATATAATGAAACCTAGGTCGTGGTTAAGAACTTAAAGAAAGTAGAAATAATACTACATCACGTAGTTTCATTTAACTGTGAATAATGAATTTCTACAAAATTAACGCCAAATATATTCAAAATCCTTTTCTTCATGTAAGTACAGTGTTATCATGCTTGCAGGTCAAACGTGCTGTAGTAATGATATAATTATATTTTTTTTTATAAGTCAAAGTTTATTGTTAGAAATGACTTTTTTTGTGTTCTATATCGGAAGAGCGGCTGAATCAGAGCGGCCGAACCTGTCTTTTAAAATGAACGAATTACAAAGTCGTGAGCGATTTGGTTTTTTTCGTTAATACCAATCACGCGATCTCATTCACGATTGTTCGATTGGATCGATAGCTTTGCTAGAATCCCATGTTACATACTATGAAAATAGTTGTATGAATGGTCTCGGCAGATGTGATGGTTTATAAATTTACTGTATGCTAGTATACCAGATGAATAGTAGAACTAATACATACATTATTTTGATTAATTTAACTCGTAACATTTACCGATCGCAATGAAGTGTTAAATGTTATTTTTAATAGACTTTGGAAAGTTGCTACTTAATTTTAATTATAATTCTTTTGTTCTTATCAATAAAATCTGTTATAGCTTGGATTGTTAACCGACGTCCAACCATCTGTAGTTAAACAAATTGTTCCGGATTGTAACAAGTTATTGTTTACTTTTTCTCGGTGCTAGGATACAGTTTCGGAATCAAAGAAGTTGAAAGCGTTTTCCTGCTGCTAAAATGTTTCTACAGGACATTTCGTTTCTTCAGTAAATTTCATATTTTATAACAGTAAATATAGATGTCACGAAATTACTAAGGAAAGTTATTGCATGCTAAAATATATGTAAATAAAAAGTTAACAAAAGGAAAACAAATATCATTAAACGATTATCTTATCACCGTTATTATAAAAACCGCCAGCAATATTCTTTAGTCTTCAAACTTTGTCATTAAAAAGTGGTCATAAATCACAATTCACATAGCTGCCTATGCTACGTATCCTGATTAATCACTGAGAGACCAAATAAAAACCAATCTTGAAAATCTTTTAATTATATTTTGAAATAGTAAAAATTTTTGACATATTTTAAAAATTTATAAAGAAACCCTTTTTAAAGAAACCTTTATAAAGAAACTCCGCCAAAAAGTCATTCATTTCAATAATAACAAATCTATTATTGAATATATTTGGCGTTAATTTTGTAGAAATTCATTATGCACAGTTAAATGAAACTACGTGACGTAGTGTTATTTCTACTTTCTTTAATTTCTTTACCACGACCTAGGTTTCGTTGTATTACAACATCTTCAGGTGGGATATTAGCAAAGATTAACTCTTAGGAACAACCAACAGCATTTATATGTTTCAAACACAATAGCGGAAGATTGCTTTGTGTGGATTTTTCCATTGTTTATGTTAGTGAGTTTATTGCAGGGGCGCAGAGTAGGTTTTATTATATTACCGAGAGTTATACAATATACCAGTATTTTAGTGAGGGTAGTAAATTTAATTGTTGTTATTATGTGAGGTTATACAATGCAAACTTTACGGTGTATGTAATAAAATTAAATGGAAGTTATTATCGGTAATATATTTGTACAAAAGCAAGGGTATTTGAAAGTAAGGCCAAGGTAATACACTAATTCTACATATCTTATTATCGGTAATATATTTATACAAAAGCAAGGGTATTTGAAAGTAAGGACAAGGTAATACACTAATTCTACATATCTTATTATCGGTAATATATTTATACAAAAGCAAGGGTATTTGAAAGTAAGGACAAGGTAATACACTAATTCTACATATCTTATTATCGGTAATATATTTATACAAAAGCAAGGGTATTTGAAAGTAAGGACAAGGTAATACACTAATTCTACATATCTTATTATCGGTAATATATTTATACAAAAGCAAGGGTATTTGAAAGTAAGGACAAGGTAATACACTAATTCTACATATCTCCGGTTTTGTGTATTCATATATTTATTTATTTTTTTAAATTTTTTTTTGTTTTTATTATATATACTTATATTTATATGTGTATTAGTGCTGAAACAATTTCCAGGGTACTGTAGTATCAATGTTGTATATTTATATTATATCAAGAAGATATTAAGAATGGGTGATGATATTGTATTTAGTTGTTCATTTAATATATTGACCTTGATATCTTTTTTATGTCTATTTCTAATGTTTCTAGGATATTAAGTTTATTGCCTTTTGTATTTATTTGTAATATATAGGGGGCATTATCAGTATGGGGGTGATGGTTATTTTCAATGAGATGTTTAAATGATAATTATTTATGGTATACACGCGGCAGTCCGTAAAAAATAAACATAAATCGACGCGTAAACGAATGGTAACTGGTGACCGACTGCGACACGGAGGTACGGTCAGCGTTCATAACAGAGTGTACAGATTGTGAGCGATTCAATTAAATGAACGGTTCACGAGGACCCAATCACTTTTGATATCATTCACGAACTATTGCAATCTCAGAATTTGATTCATTTGCCCATGCCTAGTTCAAATGCAAGTTGAGTCTTCGATAATTAATTTCAAAACATAGACTTACTACGTAGACCAACATACATTTAATTTTTCTTCAGAAATTCTACATAATTTCAAGTTTTGCGTAACCTAAATTGAATTATTTGTGTGTGCGTGAATGTGTAAGTTTAGTGATGTCAATAATATCGGTAACATATGTATATTTTTAACAGATTTTAATTTTAAACCTTTTATTTTGTTAATATAACTAAACAAAAACAATTTTTAATTGAAATAACAAACATTTGAAAATTAAAAAAAGTTAAATTAAAGAAATTAAAGTATTTCCTTCAAATATTGAATATATTTGTCGTTAATTTTGTAGAAATTCATTATTCACAATTAAATGAAACTACGTGATGTAGTATTATTTCTCCTTTCTTTAAGTTCTTTATCACAACCTAGGTTTCGTTGTACAGGTGTCAGATTTCAATGTTTGAAAAATTGTAAAAAAAAACTACACCTCTAATACAAAGTAGGTTTATTTTAACTTTATAATAACAAATGTGGATTTAATTTTTTAAAAACCACGTTTTCCAAACGGCGGCCATCGAGTCTGACACACTCTTCGAGTCTAGCACGCATGTTTTCAAAAACGCGTTTGCAGAGCGACTGGGGTATCCTACTGACTTCGGCTCGAATATTTTCTTTAAGTTGTGTCACAGTGCTCGGATTTGTTTTGTAAACAACGGATTTTAAGTATCCCCATAAGAAAAAGTCACATGGGCTTAAATCGGGTGACCTAGGTGGCCACGGTACGGTACCGTTTCGGGATATGTTTTTTTCTGGAAATAACTGCCGCACTGCATTCATGGACACATTAGCAGTGTGAGCTGTGGTCCCGTCCTGCTGGAACCATGTATTTTGGTTGAAGGATGGACTATTCTGTAGTTCTACTCTGAAAAAGTCATTTAACATTTCGGTATATCTCTCCGAATTCATAGTTACAGTTTGGCCACGTTGATTTTCAAAGAAAAGCAGATGCAGACATGGCACACCAGACTGTTACTTTAGGCTTATGTAAAGGCTCTTGATGCATTTGTCTTGGGGAAAGTTCTGCTTATTTACATATCCTCCAATGTGAAAGTGAGCTTCGTCACTAAAGAATATGTTGCCCATCCGGGTAGCAGTACGAAATCTCAACAACATCACCTCCGCGTAAGTTTTTCTTAATTCAAAGTCAGAATCGTGTAAATCTTGAACAATTTGAATTTTATATGGATGGAACTTGAGCTTTTTTCGCATTATTACCTGTAAAGTTGATTTCGGAATTCCCAATGTCGATGAACGTGTACGCAGTGATAAACGGGGATTTTCAACGACAGAAACCATAACACGCTCGACATTTTCATCCGTGGCTACCAATGGTGTAGGTCCTGGCCTGGGCCTATTTAATGTTGATCCTGTAGCTCTGAACCTTGCTACCCATGACTGAATGAGGTTGATCGATGGTCCATCACATAATCGACGAATACTGTAACGATTATTAAATCGACCGCGTGCTACAGACAGCGAAAATCCACTCGAAATGTACGCCTCGACGGCAAAAGCGCGGTGCTCTCCACTCCATTGTTCCATGGCTACTAAAACATCCGCACCACTTGCGCTTCTAACGACGCCCCCCGCGCCCCTCTTATGTGTTGCGTTCAGAAACTATGTTTGTTCAAACTTTGAAATCTGCCACTGGACATCCTGTATTACAACATATTCAGGTGGGATATTAATCTTTGATTTTAATAGCCCACCTGAAGATGTTGTAATACAACGAAACCTAGGTCGTGGTAAAGAAATTAAAGAAAGTAGAAATAATATTACATCACGTAGTTTCATATAATTGTGTATTTCATTCACATTGAGAAAAGTCTTTTAAAGCAAATAAATTAAAAAAAAACCAGATTTGTATATTTTGTAAGAATAAGAATGTTAAAATATTTTGAAATAAAAAATTAATAGAGTTAAAATTATTTAGTGTTCTACAAGAAATTTAAAATGTTTTATTAGTTTAAATTTAAAATTTCTTTTTAAATTAAATTTAGTTTAAATTTAAAAAGAAATTTTAAATTTAAACTAAATTTAATTTATTGTATCTTGTGTAAATATTCTTAATTCAAGAGAGTTAATTGAGTAACTTAGTTAATGTGGCATAATTCCTCAAGACAATTTATTAGAAATTATAATGTAATTGGTTTTAAAAAAATATTTAGTTTTTCTAGGAATAAAGTAAATTTTTATAATAATTTTTTATATTATAAATCATAAAAAAAATTAGAAAATATTTTATGAAATAATCCTTAAAGAGAATATTAAATAATTTATTTAATTTAAGTTAGTTATTTATTTAATATTCCGTTTTAAACGTTATCTTAAATTGTAATTGAGTAAAGGAATGAATCTAACTAAAAATATACCATGAAATTTTTATTTGCATTTTGAATAAAAAATTAAAAATGTCCACTGATATGTCATTTGATGAGATATTTAAAAAAAATTTGACTCAAGTTTCTATGAATAGGGTATTTGACTATATTTTTTTATTACTAAAATAGGATAACTAGTAGCATTAAGAACGGTTAAAATGAATATATAGGACGTTTCATTACAAAGTTATAATGACTTAAAAACTGACGAACTACGATTCACATGAAAATGCCCCATACAAAACACAATTGGCTTATGATGTCACTGGCCAGTTATTTAGTATTCATTATAAGGGAGTTTATTAAATATCTTTAGTACCTCGTTAAATATTGCGTTTAAGTTATATATTTCAAATTATAATTTTCTCATGTTTTTGCGTGGAAACTAAGTTCATAATAACTTTTTCAATTTAATGCATTATTTTTTGCATTACAAGATTTTTTTAAACCTACTCTACAGTCTTAAAAGATTTTTACAAAAAATGTCGACGTTAGTCAAATACCCAATTGACTAAACGCATAAACCTGCAGAATAATTATAATGCGAAATATTTAAAAATGACGTAACTACTGTGCTGTGACATATGTATAGAAGATGGACAGACAAACATGACGTTATAAAGTTTTTAGTTTGCTACACAACTTTGGAAAGAGCACACCTATACTTTTATCAGTATAAAATTACCTTCAGCAATATTAATTTCAAAATAAGACGTTTACCATGATCTTAGTGCGATAGTATTTTGTACAGCCAAACTGTGATACTGATCAAAGATATACTAGAATTTTTTTCTCAATCGTTATAAATATTGGAACAATCAAATAAATTAGAATTTTTTTCTTCCTACAATCAGTACGTACGTAATTTTAAACGTACTGTCAGTACGTTTTTAGGTTAAAGAATGTAGGCAAAGTCGATATAATGTTGAGCGCATGTATTGTCAAGACAGACATTTATTTTTTCTATTAATAATTTCTAAGATTACCGATAATAATTTTCTTTAAATGGTTTCTTTTCGCAATAAGTATTGGGTCACACTTCGTCAAAATTGTTCCGTAAAAGTGTTTATTTTACATTTTTTATTTGTTTATGTTACCAGTTTTTACCAGGTTTATTCTTAAAAATAACTCAAAATTTATATTTTAAAAAATTTGTATCATGCGTTGTTCTTGGGTTATTATGTAATTACCACACCAAGTGGGCGATATTGTGATCCTAAGAGGATGGGTCAAAAAGTTCGCAGATTGGAGGGAATGGCAAGATGTGGAGGCTACTTATTCGCACAGTTGCTAATGATCAACTCATTACAAGTATATATACGAAGTTTCAGCTTAATTGAACATGATAAAGTTGAAAAATTGTATTGGAAGATTCTTGATTAAAGAAGCAGTTGGGAGAAATGGTTGGAGTATTTCTACACCACCAACTTATTGTGATTCTAAGAGGTTGGGTCAAAAATTTCACAGATTGGAGGGGATGGCGAGGGGTAGGGGCTACTTACATGTATATACACAAAGTTTCAGCTTAGTTGTGACATGAAAAAGTGTATTGGAAGATTCCCGATTGGGAAAGAAGCAGTTGGGAGAAATGGTTGGAGTATTTCTGCTATTCTAAATATTTTTCATGCCCAACTTGGCATGTTAAAAGTCAGCATGAGACGGGTGCCGAGAATGCTCACAAAACCACAAAAGCAACAGCGCAATGTGACTTTTTGGATCTCTTTTGATAAAGGATGAAATTTTGAGCGGAAGAGTTATGGATGATGAAACTTAGGTTCATCATTACAAGCCTGAATCTAAACAGGAAAGAGTCCCCATGCAGAGGCATAAAAATGGGAAACCCACCCTCTAAGACATTCAAGGTTTTGCAATTGGCCGGAAAAATCATGGCGATGTTTTCTGGGTCATAGAGGGCATCCTGCTTGTTTACTCTACAAAATGTATTCTGCTTTTGCATGACAATGTACTTGTACACAAGGGCCAGGTTGCAATGGCATCCCTTCACAAGTGTGGCTTTCAATTAATCCAACGCCCACCTTACAGTCCAGATTTGGCCCTCTGAAACTATTATTTGTTCACAAAAATGAAAAAGGAGCTTCGTGATGTTTCGTTTATTGATGACGAAGAGGTTATGCCTGTAATTTCTGCTTATTTTCTGGAAATGCATTAGGGTTATGGGAGAATATATTGATAAGGAAAAATAGCACCATATTCCTTTGACCTTTCTTCCATCTCAATCCGTGTACTTTTTGACCTCCCCTCGTACATAATTATAATTCTTGCCGAAATGTTTTATTTGAATTGAACTGACGCATGGGAAACCACGTAGGTGCGGCTTTCAATTACGTCAATTAAAAGACATACTTGCGAGGTTTCCAGCAAATTAATACAATTAAGAAAAAATATTCAGCGCGTTGATAAGCTACAATATCGAAATTTATATTAACAGTTTGATTGTATGTACCGATAAAGTTATTTTTTAGTTTAAAATTATCGATTTAAAATACGTTATTTAACATTTTGTTAATTCGATATGGCTCGTAATTATTTACAAATTAGAAATATTACCTTTACAAATTGATTTTATGTACCGATAAAATCATTTTTTTTGTTTAAAATTATGGATCTAAGGTACGTTATTTAACGTGTCATTGATTTGGAATGGCGGTTAATTAATACGTGTTATAAATATTACAAAAATTAAACAAAAATGGACTTACTTCTGACAAGTATCATTGTTTTAATGTTATATGACTTTCGCAATAATTTTTACACTGTTTGTCAAAACGCATTATCGTTTTTCCAACGAAAATAAATATATTTTTCAAAGAGGAAGTGTTTTGTCTCAATTCGACTTGCGTTAAAATATGACGTAGTAGTGATGTGTGTTCGCTTATAAACATTTTGTAAAATCTGACAAACTTGTTACATGCAAAGTATAGGTTTATACTCTCTTTTTAGATTCTTACCTTCGTGCTAATCTTCTTTAGTGTAATAAGTACGTACTACGTGCGTAGCCATGGGCCATTGTTTAAAAGAGATGATGAACTTACATTGGGAACTTACATTGGCACCGTTCTCAGTCGAAGGGTTAATTTGAAATATAAATTTTTCGTGAAAATATATTACAGACTATATTATTGGAGTTTACTCCTTAAGAAGCAATTTTCATATACAGCGCCTGGTATGAAGTTTTATGAGGAGTAAAATCAGAAGTTCGGAGCGTTACAAAAAGTGTAACAGTTATAAGTTTGCATGTAGGAGGTGATCTCCGAAACTACGCATCTGATTTCAAAAATTCTTTCACCAATATTTAGAAAGGACCTTTAGGATGGACATAGGTTACATATTATCCCTTAAAAAAAAGTTAAATTTTGTAAGTATGGGTGTAAGCGGTAATCTCCGAAACTACTCATTCAATTTCAAAAACTCTCACCAATATTTAGAAATGACCTTCAGGATGGGCATAGGTCATATATTACCTCGATAAAAAAATTTTTTTTATGGAGACCAGTTTTGCAACGCAAGTCAATGAAAAAAAACAGTCGAGCGAATGCATTTCTTATGAACGCTGTTTTAACGTTAAGAGATATAATTGATAGACGATGTTTATATTTATATACAGTGTTACCTATTTTATATATTCCAAGGCAATCGTAATTAAAGAATAAACTTCAGCGTCGGTGCGTCGGAGATGACATGCACAATTTTTTTTATCTAAGCAATCTTTTGTTAGTGTTTAACAATGGCTCATGATTTCAAAGATATGTTATTGTAATTCTGTTATGAATTGATCTATATGAAAATACCCCACTGTTCTGCAGTATGTATCTTACGAACTGTGTACTAATGAGAATACAACTTTTTTTAGATAAATTGCATCATGCAACGAAGAAACACAGGTTCTTCGTTCAATCATAATTCATTTCTTCAATATCACGTGTTAACTTAATAATAATGCGTTAATATGTAAATAAATACTCATGGAATAAACATGAAATGTCTTTGTGAAACCAGAGCGACCCAGGGCCTGTCGCTGCAGCAGAGGCTGGACATACGGAACTATATCCTGAACTATTTGGCTACGCGGCACAAACTGGCGTCCTTCGTTGTTCAGGTAAATATGTTGTTCATTTCTGTTTTGTGGTAGTATTACTTTTACTAGTAAGCGTATATAATTATGAGGAAATGGGGTGAATTGTTTTATTTCGTTATATAGTGTTGAATTTGAGACCACGAGGGCAAAATTATGCAGATTTATTATATTGGACATAACGAGGTAACAATCACAAGCAAATAATTCATTTGAAATTTTATATAATTTCTAATTATGGCAATGTTATCGAATTGACGTTATTGGTAAATGTGCAGATTTATTATATCGGACATAACGAGGTAACAATCACAAGCTAATATTTCATTTGAAATTTTATATAAATACTAATTATGGTAATGTTATCGAATTGACGTTATTGGTAAATGTGCAGATTTATTATATTGGACATAACGAGGTAACAATCACAAGTTAATAATTTATTTCAAAATTTTATATAAATTATAATTATGGCAATGTTATCGAATTGACGTTATTGGTAAATGTGCAGATTTATTATATTGGACATAACGAGGTAACAATCACAAGTTAATAATTTATTTGAAATTTTATATAAATTCTAATTATGGCAATGTTACCGAATTGATGTTATTTTGAATATATTTGGCATTAATTTTGTAGAAATTCATTATTCACAATTAAATGAAACTACGTGATGTAGTATTATTTCTACTTTACAACGTCTTCAGGTGGGCTATTAGCTCATTGTAACACAACGAAACCTAGGTCGTGGTAAATAACTTTAAGTAAGTAGAAATAATACTATAATACACAGTTCCATTTAATTGTGATGTTATTTTGTTTATTATAAAAGGTTGTTTAATACTATATTGCAAAAAATATTTACGTTTCAATTTATTTGTTTTTTTTTGTTGTTGTTGTGGTTTATTTTTGCACACAACATTTTACAAAGGCCTGAGTTAGGTTATTTGTAAAATTACGATGTTGCCAGTATTATCGAAAATAAACATATTTAGGTAACTGTTATTTTTATTCGACATTAAAACAATAACATCAAATGTATTAAACTTCGTGCGCTTTGCCTTCTTCAAGTAAGTTTTTGGGTACACTAAAACCGTTTTAATTGAGATCATCGAGAATAAAGGATTAGAAAATCAGAATGAGCAGACGGCCGACTGGTTTTTTTTTACTTGTTGACTTTCTGCATGAATCTGTCACAGGTGCGTGGAAATTCAAATTATATTGTTTGTTAAAATTTTTTATAAATAACAAACCTTTTCAGTTTCTTGACGTTCCCTCAAAAAACATATCACTTGTTACGGATAGATTTAAATGAAAATTCACGTAAAATATATTTATAAAATCTTCTATAATTTGCACTTTTCTGTGACTTGTGTTTTTATGGAGGTTTGCTTACACCTTTTGTCTGTGTTAATTGCCCATCAGATACCTTTTTGAAGGATAATTTTTACGCTAAGTCCTTTCTTAACAATGTATAAAATAACTCCTTGTGTCAATATGTCCGTACTTCATTCCAGAAAAATTTGACAGTTAAAATAGGGTGACAACTATTTATAAAACTCATTGTATTTCACCAATAATATTATTAAATGATATACCCTTACATAGTATAAAACAAAGTAACTTCTCGCGTCTGTCCCTCTGTACATTTAGATCTTTTAAATTAAGAAACGGATTTTGATGCGGTTTTCACAATCATTCAGATAATTTCTTCCGGATGGTTACTGCAGATATTATATTTACAGAAAATGTAAAAAAAGTCAATGTCTCGTAAAAAAATAGAATTGAAGGCGCTTTCATTGCTAACGCTGACTAAACGTTACGAGATATATCAAAATGTTGTACTGTGGAATTGTGTATTTTAAAAATATCTACAGAAAAGTCCAGGATGGCATATATTTATATCCACAGTGACCATTTATATATGATTGATATTTATTTTTTTGTGGTTTATACTTTCGAATGAAATAACTTGTTTACGTTGGGTATTTAATGTACATAAAATTTGCTCTTTACAGCAAATCATTATCGTTAATATTTTAGAAGATATCACATATTTAAAATTACCAAAAATCAGTATTCACGATGGCAATGACGTCCACGGACGGTGGTGGCAAAGGGCAGCACCTGTGCTTGCCTATAAATAGCACGTCGCAGGCCACGCGTCAGTCTATGGCTTTGTATGATTTGCAGAGATTCGCACGCATTTGTCGTAGCTCTTAAGCAAGTCAAAAAAAAAAATAAAAACATGTGCGAAACTATAAACTGGAAAAACAGTTGTAAACATTGCATATAAAGATAACCTGTAGTATATTCTAATAATGACAGTAATATTATTAATCGCACATCCACTATTACACCAGATTAGTGTACCTAAATTGCCCCCGTGCGAAGCCGGGGCGGGTTCCTAGTTCTACTATTATCACTATATTATTTTAATAAATTATCACGCTAAATAATATCATATATTGCACCATAATTTTACAAATATGGATTGTTTAATCTAGAAAGGAAAAATGGACAACCCTTGCTGGCCATCATGCAAAATTGAGAGGTGTAAGACATTTCAGAGAAATGTCTGAAATTTCGAAGCATAAAAATTCTAGACCCGTATATACTATTGATACACATATTTATTTTATAACGCATTGGTGTGAGATGGCTACAATGAGCGAGCTTCAATAGACACGGTGTGACCTTTGGTTGTCCTTATATACAAATGTATTTATAATTATATACAATACTAGGGACAACCCTTGCTGGCCATCATGCAAAATTGAGAGGTGTAAAACATTTCAGAGAAATGTCCGAAATTTCAACGCATAAAAATGCTAGACCCGTATATACTATTGATACACATATTTATTTTATAACGCGTTGGTGTGAGATAGTTACAATGAGCGGGCTTCAATAGACACGGCGTGACCTTTGGTTGTCCTTATATACAAATGTATTTATAATTATATACAATACTAGGGACAACCCTTGCTGGCGATCATGCAAAATTGAGAGGTGTAAAACATTTCAGAGAAATGTCCGAAATTTCGAAGCATAAAAATTCTAGACCTGTATATACTATTGATACACATATTTTTTTATAACGCGTTGGTGTGAGATAGCTACAATGAGCGAGCTTCAATAGACACGGTGTGACCTTTGGTTGTCCTTATATACAAATGTACTTATAATTATATACAATACTAGGGACAACCCTTGCTGGCGATCATGCAAAATTGAGAGGTGCAAAACATTTCCAAGAAATGTCCGAAAATTTCGAAGCATAAAAATTCTAGACCCGTATATACTATTGATACACATATTTATTTTATAACACGTTCGTGTGAGATAGCTACAACGAGCGAGCTTCAATAGACACGGTGTGACCTTTGGTTGTCCTTATATACAAATGTACTTATAATTATATACAATACTAGGGACAACCCTTGCTGACGATCATGCAAAATTAAGAAGTGTATAACATTTCAGAGAAATGTTCTGAATTTCAACGCATAAAAATTCTAGTACCATATATACTATTCATACATATATTTATTTTGTAATGGATTGGTGTGAGATAGCTATAATGAGCTAGCTTCAGTAGACACCAGTAGAGTTAAACCATTGTAAAATATATATCATGCTTTTACCAACTGATGGGCCCAGAGTTCTTTTTCCTGCAGGATATTCCAAGAGTTATGTTCCCGACAGGGTATTTAAACATTTATCTAGTTGTGAATAATCTATTACACTTGTAATTAAAAAATGAAACAACTAGTACCAATCAAATAATAATTTTTAATCTGCAATACCAAATTAAATGGATATATTATTTTACTAACTTGTATTCACGAGAAAAAGGTTTACAATACCTGAACTGTCAAATCGATTTGTTTTCAAACATTCTCTTTTGGAATGGAATAAAGTATAGATGTAATTGATTGTGTAACTTTTGACATTTCATTTGACAGTTCACATTTTTCAGTTTCACCAAGGAAAATGGGGAAATTAAAGTTATTAAAAAAAAAAGAACTTAAATTTAATAAAAGGTTAAAATGTTATAAAAATTATGAAATAATTTTTTGTTGATTAATATAAATTTTTCTATGCCATTTTATTTTGACAAGGGCATGTTATTGGAGAAAAAAATATTTTAGATATAAAGCTTCTTTTAGTATTTCTACAAGGTCAAGGAAAAAGTTTATGGTGTTTTTTCACCAAAATTCCTCTTGAATTTAGTGTAAAGTACGGTAAAGTCTTGTTCGTGTGATAAGGAAATGCTTTTATTTGATATTCGTGCCTGCATTTCTAATAATGCATAATGGTGTTATTTTAAGTATTTGCCATGATGATAAAATATTTTTAATTTTTGCGGCGACATTTTTCCCAATATTTCTGTTATCGTTAAAACTACTTTTGTTTTTAAACCTTTTTTCTTTGAAATCGATCCATAATCTATGATTAATCTCAGCAGTGACATTTCAAAGAAGAAATTGAGATGTTAGTAGTAGACAACCTTTTTTTCAAATACGTTTATCAATTCAAGGAATTTCTCTTTTACTTTGCCATAACTTATCTCAGACAAATGAAAGATGCTTTATAAGTCTCACAAATCGAAAACATTCTAAGAAATTAAACAATAAAATCTCTATTAGGACAATCTTTTTTCAAATGCGTTTATCAATTCGAGAAGTTTCTCATTTGGTTTGCCGTAACTTCTCTCAGACAAATGAAAGATGCTTTATAAGTCTCACAAATTGAAAGCATTCTAAGAAATTGAACGATAAAATCTCCATTAGAATAATTTAACTTATTCAATTATCAAACACCAAAGACTTGGTATTGTTGTTACCCTGCTATTTAAGTTTTTCCCTATAATCAACAATTATTGTCGTTAACAAAAAAATAAATAAGGTCGGTTATTGCTTGCAATATGTCAATTTTTATACACAGATTAAAAAGGCTATATTCGCTTTCGCTAGTACTGATGCCGAATATTCGCATTCGCATTTGTATTTGCGAATGTGTTAAATCTAAATTCGTTACATTACTGCTATGTACATAATTAAATACATACATAAATCTAGGGAAACATTGTCTCTTATCAGGAGGGAACCCTCTCTCGAAGCATGATTTAGCTATAGACTTTATTCGTCGTTAGTACCCATTCATCATTGTCGTTGATCTAGTTCTTATATGAATATATCTTATGTAGTTATTTTATAATAGATTAAAAAAATATCCTGCTGTGTCTGTCTGTGCGCACTAATCTCAGACATTATTGAACAGATTTTATTCTGTTTTTGTCATGAAGTTAGGATAGAGTGATTCTCGAGGAAGTTTAGGATATATTAATTATGATTTTTCATGCTATTTAAATTAGATGGTCAAGAATGTTGCAAAAAATAAACTGTTGGCTGCGTTTTCTTGGTGTATGCTAGACAAACCGTCAGAGATACATAAACATGTGGCAATCACAATCAAATAGCTCTTAAAAAAGTTCTGGACACCATTTACCTATCTTTTACACGTAGGTTTTCATTATGGAATTTACAATTTGTCAAAACATAATAATTAAATATCCACTTATATAATTGTGTCGCTTTTTGTATCTAAAGCGGATAGATATCCTTCTGAATACCAATTCAATTGAACCAATAAACGAGAAGTTATGAGAATGTCTTTGATTACGTTTAGAAGAAACATTTATCACTATATAGAATCAAGTATCCCCTGTTGTGTGTGTCTTGTTTGTTTGGGCTAATCTCATTAACTACTGAAAGGGTTTTGCTCTGGTTTTCATCAATGGATATATTTATTTCCAAGGAAGGTTTAGGTGTACATGAATGTTTGATCTTGATTCTTTAAGCTAATCCATTGGATCAGTGTTGTATTCTCTCGTTATAGAAACACTCTTATCTATGAGCAGGATACCCATTTCTGTGTCCTAGAAAACTGAGGAAACTGTCGTCATGAATTTTCCAGCCGATTGCGAAACCTTGAATATTTTACAGGATTGGGACCCCTTTTTATGTTGATTCAGGCCCGTAATGATGAGCACAAGTTTCGTAATCTGTAACAATGGGCCCAAAATTTCACTTACTTTATCCACTCTATAGAGATCCCAAAAGTCATGTGAATACTTGAAACATTGCTATTGCAGTGGTGTGAGCGTTCTCAGCACCCATTTTTCGCTGACTTTTGACATGCCAAGATGGTCATGAAGAATATTCAAAATGATTGCAAAAGATACTCTATCCATTTAGCCTAATGCTTCATTAATCGGGTATCTTTTAATACAAGTTTCTCAGCTTTTCAATAGCGTCCAAGGAGGTGGACTTGATTGGCCGTCTTGAGTGTAGGTCGTTTGTCTTTATTGAAGAGATTGTGCTACTTGTAAATCATGGTTTTATTGGGGCAAGAGTCTCCGTAAACCGATGACATTTCATTCAATATAGGTTGTGAAGTTTTTCCTTGCTTTGTCAGGAACTTGACGACAGCTTGAAATTCTATATTCTCCATAGTCGATCATTTCCTTGAGAATGAGTTGCTTGATCGATGATAGCTCATATGTTAATGACACAATTAAGCTGAAACTTGGTATATATTGGCCGGGTGCGGATTACATAGTGGGCATAATGAAATCGACCAAAACGTGCCCTGTAGAAGAAATGGAAAATTCGAAAGACTCTTGTCAAACAAAACGGCATAGGTAATATAATTATCATAGATAATATAATTTGGAACCAGTGTAATTTCACTTAATTATTAAAGAAAGGATATACATAAAAAACGATGTATTTAAAAAGAAATAGGTTTTGTCGGGATTATTTTATTATGAAAAATTTATTAAAAAAGTTATAATTGTACCTCCATTTTTTTATATTGCTAAATTTTTTTCACTATTTTTGTTTTAAATTTCTGATTAGGTAATAAACACTTGACAACCATATAAATATAAATTGTGGTAACAAAAGGAAATCAGTGATTAATAAAAATTTGTAAAATTTTAAAAAGATGACGTCTATCTCAATTAATATTACTAAAAATGTTCAGTTTTACCAACCTTAAAAATTTATTGTTAAATTTTTATTTTATGAACTTTTTTAATTAAACATTAATAATTGGGGACAAATGCATTTTAGCAAGAATTAAAATTTTTCTGTTTGGCTTGTTCTCTTACTCAAAATACGTAAAATTTAAAGTAAGTAAAGAGGATTATTAATCCATCAAGTCATAATTTAAAAAAATTTATACAAGGCAAACTAAGTATTTAAATGTCATAATTATTTACCTTTTTAATATTTTGTAAATATCTATTTTTCTCTTATTTAATTTTTATTAACAGTTCTGTTTAGATGTTTATTGAGTGTACAGTCACTTTTAAATTTAAAGCGACAATAGTGACAAATATTTTAGCAATAAAAAAAATAAAGATTTAATTGTAATTTTTATTAAAATCAATTTTTGCAATAAAATAGTTACGTCTGGGCCCTGTTTTTTTAAATATGTAATTTTTTATGTACATTCTTTAATATTGAATATATTTGGCGTTAATTTTGTAGAAATTCATTATTCACAATTAAATTAAACTATGTGATGTAGTATTATTTCTACTTTCTTTAACTTCTTTACCACAACCTAGGTTTCGTTGTATTACAACATCTTCAGGTGGACTATTAGCAAAGATTGGAATCTTTGCTAATATCCCACCTGAAGATGTTGTAATACAACGAAACCTAGGTCGTGGTAAAGAAATTAAAGATAGTAGAAATAATACTACATCACGTAGTTTCATTTAATTGTTAACATGATATTATCGAAAACACTAATAATACTTACTTTTCTTCGACAGAAACAAAGGAACAACTGATACGTTAACTCCGGAACAAAATATATAGAAAAAATACATGTAGTATAAGTCACGTCAATGTCTTACGTTATTTTTATGTTATTCACGTAAACATTTAATAGAGCTCTTAACTCCAAGGGAAGAAATAAAATCGATGGCACCTACTGATGTTATACAACCAGCCAATACTCGTAATGAGTTGATCATTAGCGACCATGTCCCCTCCATTTTCTGAAAGATTTAACCCATCCTCATAGTTTTAAAAATGTTGCTGAAAATATTCTCAAAAGATATGTTCCACTTCCACCTCTAGACAAAATTGGGTCAAAATGACAGAAAAAATCAGTATCACTAGGAGTTAACCAGAAAATTGTAGCCTTAATTCAAGGTATCATAGCTTTTTAGGAATAAACGGTAATTTTAAACACTGAAAGATATCGTTGGCCATGTGTTCACATGGTGAAAAATATTTGTAAACAGTTTAACGTAAGTACACCACCATAGAACCTTTTCAGTGTTTAGAGGACATTATGTGTAATCTTTACATAAGATTATAATTATAATTTCGGTGACATCTAGTATATAAATAATTATAATTATTTTATACTAGATGTCACTGAAAGATAAATACTGTGTATGAATTTACACGTTATCTATATATAAAATACAGTGATACTCAACCTTTTTTGCGCTATGCCTCCCTGGATTATAAAAATATATTCATGGCCACCCTTCTAAGTTTTTTTATTGTTACAATAAAAAATACATCATTTTCAGGACATTTATTTCTTAATTACAAGCAAAATTAAATAAATTAAAACTTTGGTGTTCATTCCTAAAGATAATTAAGTATAATTAAATAATATAGTTATATTAACGCGATGTTTGCGGCCTGCATGCGACCAAATGAATTATTGAATGGATTTAAGACTTCAGATGGTTTTTTCTTTAGAATGTCAGAACACTCTGGGCCTTCCTTATGATCTCTTATGTCCCCCAAGGAGGCGTGCCTCATTGGTTGGGAAATCCTAATATAATAAAATTATAACAGAATCAATTCTATAATTATAAAATGTTTTAAAAATAGCGACTGATTTAGCCTATAGAATGATGATAAAAGCCAGAAAAGCTGTTTTTAGATTTTTTGTCTGCCTTTTTTTTTGTGTGTTAATTTGTTTTTCAACCATGCGAAATTTACTGGACAGATTTTGATGAAATTTGGTGTGATACTTTTTATCTGAATATTATAGATTTAAAAAAAACCCTGACTTGGTGAAATATTATCATATTGGTACTGCCAACGCCATCTATTAGTGTTTTTAGTAAACTTTATGATCATATCTAGCAAAAATAAATAAAAATAACAGAATAATAGTCATACTAGTTCTGACAGTTCAGTTGGATCAGCCATGGTGTAATGTTTAGTGCGGTGGTTATTATTAAATAATAAATTTTCTATAACCTTAGCTTATAATATTATTAAAATAAATGTACAACTAACGCCACCTATTAACGTTATTTGTAAGTTTTACACTCATAGAAGTCTGTATGTTTATATTTGAAACAAATCTATGTTGTTTTAATATTTATCAATCCATCTGTCATCCATTGTCAATATTTTTACATATGACAGTTATTCTAAACTGTAATCATTAACGACTTTCGTGCTAACGAAGTCGTAGACACAGTTAGTATGTAAATAATTTTCATGATGTCTCAATCTGGTGTCTTATTTTAACTATTAAATATAATCATTCAACTGATAGTGTGCATATAGTTTATGTCCATTTTGAGTTCATATTATAAGTTGTTTTTTAACAGTTTTAGTGCCATGGTTTTTTACTCATATATACTTAAAAATACCAAAGAAATCTTTTGTTTTTGATGTAATTTACCCTTGGAAGAAAACTGTATCTCTTCCAAAAATTGTCCAATTTTAATAATTTTTTCCGTGTTTTCTTAATAAAATCTCGTACAAGGATAATAAAATACAAAGAAAATTATGGAAATATATATTGTGAACAAAAATTATAACAAAAACCGAAATCAGGGTCACATCGTATTTTCGCAGTCCGGTACATCCTCCGTATCAGCAAAATAATTGTTATCGTCACTATTATCACTATCACTCAAAATTTGCATTACGCCAAATTGTGAGTGCACCACAATGTCACTCCCATATTACTTTCTTCACAACTTGAAAAACGATCATTTTCACTCAAATTATTTTCGTATTCCGACATTATGGGTTAAAATTTTTCTTTTTCTGGATCCTTTTTATATCGTAATTACTAATAATATTATAATTTTAACTTTATGTAACACGTGGAAAGATAAATAATTAGCGATGCGAGCGACCTCCCCTACCGCACGCTAAATAGCAACTGATTTCGCGCAAATTAGTTAGTATGCGCACGAGCGCGATGGCGCTCTTCGGCACTCAAACGGTAAAAAAAACATTTTTTTGCTGCATTTGGAAAAGTACTTTTTTAAATCTAGCAACATCTATCTATCATAGGACCTATTCTAAGAGTATATAATGAAATTATATGCATATTTGTTATATGGATTAGTATCTGTAATTGTTTCAGGCGTTGGTGTCGCTCTTTGCAAGGATAACGAAGCTCGGATGGTTTGACACGATCAAGGACGAGTACGTCTTCAGAAATGTGATGGCTGACGTTACAAACTTTCTGCAGGTTAGACATTTTTTTAATTTTTCACGTTACAAGCACGTCGCGATACAGAATATCTGCCGAGAATGTGTGTTGTAAGTGTGGGATAGGGCAAATGCATACAGTGAAGGCTTTTTCATCTTGTCCTGTTTTGTAACAGTCTACATATGATGAATGATATGCGGTAGAGGTGTGCCGTACGTATCTTTATTGTGATTGGAACATTTGAATGTGGATTATTGAAAGGTTCCAGAACGGTGATACATTTCATTTGGAACTTGAATATCAGTGTTCCGAACAGAGCAGATATGAAATGAATATTTGTATTTGTTTTGTTTCGATGGTGTTCGCGGCGGAATATATCTGTGTTCAGATTTGAACGTTGAAATATTTAATTAGAAATTTTACTGCGCGGACAGAAAGTGATAAAAATGAATGTTTTATCAATATTTATCATCATCATCATATATATTAATACGCTAAGGTTAAGATGTTACTCTCCCTTTTTAGAAAAAACCTCACAACTAATCCACATCAATTATATATAATTTTATAGATAATTGCTTGCTCTACCGGCATCCACAATTAAAAAATTTATTATTGCTATTGTTTTTGCAAATTAATTAATTATTAAAATTATATACACAAAACAGCAATGCTGCCATCGAACGGCTCAAAGTCAATATGATTGACGGTCGGTAAAATTTTTGTTTAATTTCAAATCCACTCACGTATAAATAAAGTGGCGCTTTAGCTCAATGCTTTTGATACTTGCGCCTCTATATGTAAATTTTAGTAAAATATTTGTTTGATCTGTCATCTGAGCTTCATAATGGAATAAAAACGTAATAAGCAGTGTGCAAAATTAGAAATGAATTGAATACCTGCAATCAATTTTGATTTATTAAATTGAGTTGAATAATTTATAATGCGAAGACTTCGCACGGGTCACTCTAGTATTACTATAATAATTTTGGATGTATTGGTTTTGGTCTCATTTTAAAGTGTATGTATGTATTTTAAGTAAAAAGAACCATTTAATACTTTTTGGTTTTGTTCTCATTTTAAAGTGTATGTATGTATTTTAAGTAAAAAGAACCATTTAATACTTTTTGGTTTTGGTCTCATTTTAAAGTGTATGTATGTATTTTAAGTAAAAAGAACCATTTAATACTTTTTGGTTTTGGTCTCATTTTAAAGTGTATGTATGTATTTTAAGTAAAAAGAACCATTTAATACTTTTTATTTCGATATACAATATTTCTGTTTTTTTTTTTAATAAGTGGTATTGGTAAATTAATTTTAAAAATTTTATTATACAAATCGTTAACATTAGGATTTTATTATATTAATATTTAATACTTAACGTTTAAATACTAGAGGTATTTAACATTCAAATTTTTAAAATGGAGTTTTTAAACACTTTATATTTAAAAATTTCATCTAATATAAAAAGGTACAAAACAACGTATTAATATATTAAATTGTTTAATTTAAATATATTTAAAAATAAACCATTAAATATTTAAATTTGCCGCATATGTACCCTGACGATACAATTCGTATCTTACAAGCAGTCAGTAATATAACTCGAGGCGAATAGAATATATCGTTTATACAAACATTTCTTTGTAGTTTATAGTTGTATCCATATCTATATGTCACTCATCATAACGAATCAGCGGAACAGTGTTCGTGTCGCTTCTTTTCATCGGTTCGGAACTCGGTATACAATGTTCTAAATGATACGTTTGACGTAACGAAATTGTTTCAGATCATTTGGAACATAGCAATGTTTCGGAACACAGAGTCGTTTCTGTAAAGAGTTACACGCGTCCAATAGGCGGCCTAGGTGTAACGAGATCAGACGGCCAAATTTTTGACAGAAAAGGCAAGGCCTTTGCCTGAAAAAGCACATTTCCTTAGTGTACTTGGAAAGAACTAATATAATGTATTAGAGTTAAACTGAATTTCTATTTTCAGCTATGACTTTTGGTATTTTCCATTTTTTTAGCTTTTTTTCCCCTTGATAGGAAAGCTACTTTTAATTAACCAATTGCAGGCTTGGGGGACTGATATCAGCTCCGATATAAACTTTGGCTATTGACTCGAGGGGCCGATATTGATTCTGAAATGTATGTTCTATACTGGGGCCTATTACATCTAGATGCTAATTTTAGACCAGTGTAAGATCGACCGGCCGAAGAAGAACAGCCTAAGTTGTATTAAAATAAATGACGCTGTCTAAATGGTATCTAACAATGTAAAATTAGCCTTCAAGTCGGCCTCTATATTGCATAAGTATGTCAATGTGAAACCACCTCATTATAACAAGTATTGCATTTGCTCGGAACACATCCAGATTGCCGAACACATCCAGATCGCCACACTCTCCACTAGTCCTTGGGACATATTTATTAAATACTTCCCTATATGTAATTTTGAAGTCTACTGAAGTGCGGGTTGAAGATGTTAAATCTGCTTACAGGGTCCCGTAGAGCATTGCATGATTGGAGTTCAACTCCTTTCGCAGTTGACCTGCGAGATGAACCAGATATCTGAGGCAGATGCCAACCGTTCCCTCACGAAGCATCGCAAGATATCTTCTTCCTTCAGGTTTGTACCATTCAAGTTCCGGTATTAAAGAAATGAAATGTAATTTTAAAATACAGACATTTTTTAAAAAATAAAAATCAAACAAATTGGCGGTTTGTAAATAAATAACTTACAATTTATGACCATAAAACGAAACAGGAAAGCTGTCTATATAAATATCTTTTTATATTTTCAATAAATTTTTGAAGAATTGTTAATAAGACAATGTTAGTAAGACATAATGTTGTCTCAGTATTGCATTGGGTTAGTCATAATGTGGAACAACACACTGCAGGGCCCAGTTTTGACTTCCGGCCACTCGCCGAACGGGACTGGACTGGTGTTGTAAGAGATTGCTTTCGTAGCAATAAATTTGCCCTAGAGACAGCAATAAATTCGCCCTAAATACCTACTTATTATAATTTTTGATAATACAGTGTTATGAATTGGAACCATCAGGACGCGAGTCTTTTTATATTAGTTCTCGTTGTCTTCTATTAGATCGTCACTACATAATTTAATGTATTTCATTTCAACCAATTGATGCCCATAGAGACACGCAGCTTTTTGAGCTGTTCCAGTTGGCATGCTCTCTATTGGATACGGCTCGTGCAGAGCCATTGGATTTGGCTGATGAGCGGCAGCATGGATTGATGGCGCAGCTGCTGCGGCTGGCCCACAATTGCCTTACCTACGACTTCATAGGCACCAGCACTGATGAATCCACCGATGATCTTTGTACTGTGCAGGTGGGTTTTGTGTGGTGTTTAGGTTGCGTTACTATTATTATTTTTTCTTATTTCTAGGTATATAAACATATTTTTATTATATTATAAACATATTTTTTTTAATACATTAGAATATTTTTGTGTGAATACATTAAGATATTTTTTTTTTAAAATACATTAACCTATTTTTTTGTGAATACTTTAACATATATTTCATAAAAATACATTAACCTAATTTTCTTTTAATACATTAACATATCTTTTTTTAAAAATATGTTAGCATATTTTTCTGTGAATACATTAACATATATTTCTTAAAAATACATTAACCTAATTTTCTTTTAATATATTAACATATCTTTTTTTAAAAATATGTTAGCATATTTTTCTGAGTACATTAACATATATTTCTTCAAAATACTTTAACCTAATTTTCTTTTAATATAATAACATATTTTTTTTTAAAAATATGTTAGCATATTTTTCTGTGAATACATTAACATATATTTCTTAAAAATACATTAACCTAATTTTCTTTTAATACATTAACATATCTTTTTTTAAAAATATGTTAGCATATTTTTCTGTGAATACATTAACATATATTTCTTAAAAATACATTAACCTAATTTTCTTTTAATACATTAACATATCTTTTTTTAAAAATATGTTAGCATATTTTTATGTGAATACATTAAGATATATTTCTTAAAAATACATTAACCTAATTTTCTTTTAATACATTAACATATCTTTTTTTAAAAATATGTTAGCATATTTTTCTGTGAATACATTAACATATATTTCTTAAAAATACATTAACCTAATTTTCTTTTAATACATTAACATATCTTTTTTTAAAAATATGTTAGCATATTTTTATGTGAATACATTAAGATATATTTCTTAAAAATACATTAACCTAATTTTCTTTTAATACATTAACATATCTTTTTTTAAAATTACGTTAGGATATTTTTCTGTGAACACATTATTACATCTCTCTTAAAAATACATTAACCTATTTTTCTGTGAGCACATTAATATATTTTCCTTAAAAACCAGTCTTTTTATTAAAAAATGTAAATACTTGTATTTTTCGTTAATATAATATTTGCGATTCTGTTAGATTGGTGAATTTTTTGGATTAGTAGGTTCTAACAGGATACAATTTGTACTTTTTTTTTCATACTGGTGCAGAGTTCTATAGAAATAGTGTTTACCAAGGAAAAATACGCTGATTGTTAAAAAAAAAATTAATTGTGCGTATGCTTATGTACACACGTTAGAAGATATATTTCTTTTGCATAATTTAGCACGAAACTATATAACCTATATTTAGCACGAAAATAATTAATGGAATTAAAATAATAAAAGTACCGGAGTACACCATAGGAACTTTTCAAAACGGTATGCTAAAATATGTTTGTTTGTGGCTTTAAAAATAGTCCAAAAAAAAAGTGGAGATACAACGGTAATCTGCCCTAAATGCAAGGATTTCATATAATAAATCAATATTTTCCGTTTTTGCATCCAGATCCCGACTCGCTGGCGACCAACAATATTGGAACCTGGCACCCTGGAGTTGTATTTTGAGCTGTACGCGGCCCTACCAGGTTCCCTGGCCTGTCTCGCCCTCGCGTGCCTAGTGCAGCTGGCATCCGTACGCCGCTCGCTCTTTAGCAACACGGAGCGTGCCAAGTTCCTCAATCACCTCGTGGCGGGTGTCAAGCACATATTGGAGAACCCGCAGGTCGGTGTTGAATTTTTGAATGATTACTGAGTGGGCTTTATGTATATTTTATGTCTCTTATGATGAAATATTGCGTTAAATACGTAAATGCATATGTCGCTTCAGTTTATATGTACGTGAACATATGCAAAATATCAATAAAGGCAATACATTTATATATATATATATATATATATATATATATATATATATATATACACACAAATTTTAACATAGTTCTTTGCCATTTCAAAAATTAAAATGAATAATCTGCCCTTTGACGATATATGATTATATAAAATGTTTTAAGACCATAACACAATAATACAATTTCTTCATTAGAATCACTACTCGCGTTTTCCGTTTTGTTTTGATTTATTAATAATGGAAACTGTACTCCGTTCCATTCCAAAAAGATTGTTTGTAAACAAAGCAATATGACAGTTCAGGTATTGTTAACATTTTTCTTATATTCATATTGGTAATATAATATGGATTTATTTGGTATTACATTCTCTAAATTATGTTTAATTCATTTGATTCAAAATTATTGTTTTTTTTTTTTAAATATAAACATATATAACATTAAAAATAATCATTGAAAATATACAGTCAAAACAATAGCAAAAACTATCATAAAAAAACTGCCGTGTAAAATGTGTATTGTACATCGCAAAATAATACTAACATTTGTTACGTATATACTGTAATCCGTACAAGTATTAAGTATTTATTTGGAGTGAATATATGCACTTTTTGTCACTGTTCATAATGGATCTACTTCGATAAGAGCGAAAGAAACAAAACGATTGCGGACATACGCGGCTATCTCATTTACTGTATAAGTCTCTACTTTGAATGGAATGAAACAAAGAATGTTCCACATAATAGGCATATATTCGAAACATATCATACCCTCAGACAAGCTAGTATTCCTGATACAAAATATGTAGCTTTCTGTCTCTGTTCATAATGAATCTTCTGGAAGCGCGAAAGGGACATAACAATTACAGACGTATGTGGGTTATCGTGGTTATCGTAACAATCCTTTTTTTGGAAAGAATGAACCAAAAAACACTCCACAGTAACAGGCCCATGTTTGTAACTTTTGCATAAGCTAGTATTCCAAATACCCGTACTTTGCGCTTGCTTCTTATAGGTATTCTCTAGTCCGTTTAAACTCCATTGCATATCAACATTTGGTACGTATATGTTTATTCGTATTCGTAATCATTACATTTTATTTTTGGGACTTTTTGTTTTGGTTAATTCCATTAAATGAAAGACCAAAATATGTGTAAGTATTTGTATATTGATTAATAGTCGTAAATATTTTTGGGAGAAACTGTATATATTATTATAATTGATTAATGTATATATCGCAATTAAAATCTTTGAAATGTGCCAGCCCTAACAATATTGCTTACTAGTATTTTTGCCTCCATTTTAGCTAAGTATAGGAGATGATATTTTTTATAGCAAACAGCGCTAAGGATGTATAACATTTGAAGGCAACTATTCAAAATCTTTTATAATATAACATGATTTTGTATAAACAGATGTTGCTATTAATCTCAGTATTTAACAATTAAAAAAATATTAATATGTTAAATATTAACATAAAATTGAGTATTAATGTTGGTATTAATAAAAGAAATTTATGACAAGTGTTTATATTGCGTATTCCCACTCGCACACCCGACGAACAAGTGTACGTGCACTGCTACATACAGCCTAGTATTTTGTAACAGGTATAAGTACCTGTTATTTTTATGTACTCATAATAGGGTCACCTAGTATGAAAAAATATTGGTATGAAAGTTTTAACATTTAAGGCAATATTTAAGGTGTTTGTATTAAACTGTTTACATATATTATTATTATTATTTATCAAGAAGTAAATATATCTTTTATATTTATATAGGGACCGTGTAAGTTGCCATCAGTACTACCTGGTGACATGTTAATGAACTTTTGATTACAGTGCCGTTATTTTTTTCAAGTGTACATATTGTAATTAATCAAAATGCCTAAGTATGGTGTAGTGTGTTGTATACGTATATTGGGTTTTGTAGCTTTGGAAACCGCAGGGAGAGGGTTATGTATTCAGTCCTACCCTGCATGATTCATTAAGTTAAAAAAAATTTTATGAGATATTTTATTTGCCGTTTTTAAAATTTTCATATAAATATATGCTAGCATTAATTATTGAAATATATTCACTTTAAATATCTTTATGCCTAATTTTAATTTTCTACCTCAAATGGTCGGAGAAAAACAGATGTGACAGACACCAGGACGGATGTGTGTCATCTTATAAGGGTTCTGGTCTTTTGACGTACAAAACTTTAAAAAGTATTAAAGAGTCATGAAAAACAAGACCACTTGTAAACTCCTATAAGGTACAAGTTTTTGCTAAAAAGATATGCACCCTATTAAAACTATATAATGATTAAAGCTGATACTATTGGTTATTTGTGAAAAAAATTTTTTAAATAAATAAAAAATATTTTGATGGTTTCAATGTTAGACATGAGTAAAAATATACAAAAAGTTTGTATTTTTTTAAGTTTTAATACATTCTTAGAAGGTGCCGCATAGAGGACAAACAAATTAATAGTTAAGTAAATATTTCGTTGCAGGGTCTTTCGGAGCCAGGCAACTATCACGAGTTCTGTCGGCTGCTGGCGCGTCTCAAGTCAAACTACCAGCTGGGCGAGCTGGTCATGGTGGACAACTACCCTCACGTCATAGAGCTCATCGCCAAGTTCACAGTTCAGAGTCTTCAGGTGAGATTGTTTGATTTTGTTCTGCTTTTGTCAATTGTTTCATTTGCTTGCAGGTGGCTTGAGAGAATGGAAAACTACTTCATCAGAAATATATAAAGAAAATATATCAAAAAATGTTGGATCTGTAAATATTTGTATTTATACCAATTTTTATTAAGAACAGAAAACTGGATAAATACAAGCATTTCTTATTGTAGACTCGTAACTTGTTTGGCATAGCCCTTGTAACGTGTTTATCATGCTCGTTGTTACTTATTTGTCGTAGCCATTTTTTTTATTACAGCAACTTTTGTTTGGTTTTTTAACTATCAAATATTTTCTTATATTAATTTAAAAAGAAAAATTTTATAGTTTTTTTAGGGTTTACCACAGAAATGGTTTATCCGTTCGACATGATGTTTTTACCATTGAATAGTTTATAATAGGGTGTGTATCTTTTTAGAACGCTAGGGTAATGAGATATAGTAATGTAAGAAAAAGACTTTGTGTTTTCATTTTAATAATTGTATAGTTTATAATAGGGTGTATATCTTTTTAAAATGCGTGGATAATGAGATATAACAATGTAAGGGAAATGCTTTGTGTGTCAGGGGCATTTTCGACCAAGCTTTTAATCGTTGTGGCTATATTAAAATAATGCATAAAGATATTGTAAGGCATGTGAATCTAGAAGCAATGTCGACACTATACAGGGTGTAATATTGAATATGACAAGGCCGCTGGGGAGTAATTTTCTTCAATGTCCTGATGAGGTCAGTGAAGACCGTTTTTTCAAATACTAAGCGGTTCCAGAGTTGTTTAAATTCAAAGTGGGAATGTTGCAGAATGATCACCATTATAAATTTTCTCGAATTATAAAATTTAATATTATCAATAAGAAGTATATAATATTTTTTTTGAAACCAAAACATTGGAAACAAATAAATTACCTGTAAAAATGTTTTAAATGAAATTTGTTTTGCTTCTTTCCAGCGTTTAGAAAAGCATATTAAAAGTATTTTTGTTAAAACATATTACGTGTAATATCGTTTTACACAATGTAGTTAAATGGCACGTTGTGTTTGATGAAAACGAAATGTATATCTTTGTCTACTTCATAAATCAGTTGACGATTACGTAATTAACACGGTACGTAATTAAGTAAAACGGACATTTAATCTTTTTTTAGAATTTCTCAAACACGCATAACTTTTTTATTATTTAGAATTCCGAATAATAGTTTTCGCTGTTCTCATCATGATACAGAAGAAAATTACCTCTTTGTGATTTTGATTTTAAGAAAGCCTTTGACCAAGTTAGCGATGGTCTCCGCATGGAGTAATTTATGTAATCATGTTGAAGAAGATATTAAAAAAGTTTAATCGATTCATAATATATTTACTTTGAGTACTCGGGATGCGTGGCAACTCCATTCACGAGAAGAAAATATTTTTGTTTTAATATTGTTTATTGAAATGTTTTTGGATACATTATAGATTTGTTTCTCCATCTGGTGCGTACACAAATAAATCGGAAGGTTTTCCAATGCATGAGCAGACCGCATACAGTTATCCATGAGAGAAGCGTTGATTTTCCAAATTTAGTGTTTGTTTTTCCGCATGTACGTACACAAATAAATAACCAAATTTAGCCCTCACGCTTGTAGTGTTGTCCCTGCGCTCTGTTGATGATCATTGTAAATATGAGTACGTCATACACAAACTGAAATATTGCTTTTTGTATTTGATTCAATTCTGTCAAGCGTGCACACTCGTACACCGAAAAAACACAAATTACTGCTAAACTAACTATGAACACGCACGCAACTCGTAAAATTATTGTACTAATTTAGAAATCGTCGTGGGCTTGGGCGTGACAATTCGCACAAAGTTTCATCGCGATCAGATAAGTGGCGTAGGAACGCATACGGGACAAAGAAACATTTATTTTTATAATATAAGAAGATACGTACAATTACTATTGTTTCCTTCCGATTTTATAACAGGGGCATATGTTTGGATGTAGTTACCATCAACGTTGACAGGAATTAGTTAGGCTTATGCACTTTTTTAAATTATTGAATGATTATGTTGATAATGCTTTATACTCTTGATTATTTTGCGAGACGAAAGAATCATAGTTTATTTCATCTGCCTAAAGTGCGCACAAACATCCTGCAATGCTCATCTGTTTTGCGTACACTTACTGTGATCAATGCGGTTTTGCGAGAGGCGCCCAATATCGATCTTTTTCTACTCCATTGACTATTATAGGTATTATATATGTCTTGTAATTTAGATATGGGGTTTTTAAAAATTTTTTAATAAAAAAATAAACAATTGCAAGAACTATATGTATAGCTGCAACGACAATAAGACTATGGCCATCTTCTGTTATACACAAATGGCTTTATATACTCCTTTGGTGCAAAGCAGCCAGTAACTTATAGAACAATCAACATAATTGTATCAAATGACATCTTCGATAAAAAGCTCGAATTCATATTGGTATTTGCTTCAAAAGAGGCACACAGTATTTCTAGATGAAATATGTACGTTTTGGTGTTAATTTACTAGATAAATATAACTCAAATATACAATTTATTTAACATAATTTAAATTTTTTCTAGATGTGGCAGTTTGCGCCCAACTCTGTGCACTATCTATTGTCGTTGTGGCAGCGCATGGTGGCCTCTGTGCCCTATGTTAAGGCGACACAACCCCATCACCTGGAAACGTACACCCCTGGAGTTACTAGCGCATACGTCACGTCGCGGCTCGAGTCTGTTGCAGTGGTCGTCAGGTACATTTTCTTATTTATAAAAGAGAATGAAGCTTTAAAAATTTTTTTTATGTCTGTTCGTTAATATTTTTAGATTTAGCGATCTGAAATATTATCTTCAAGATTTATGTATGTTTTATCGAGGATCATGTAGAGTACCTCTCGTTGTGGGTCAGTAATATTATTCAAACGAATAGTCCTACAGAACATATTAAACAAAACTGGTGTCTAAAGGTGTATATGCTGGTAGATATAAACGAGGATTTGCATATTATAATTTATTAACAGTTTCATTGTTGGGGTTATGAAACGTATTTTGAAATTTCTATAATGTGCCAACATGTTGGCTTGATGTATTTTTTGAGATGTTGTGCATGTACTAGGTAACATATTATAGTTGTAATACTCTTGTTTAGGACTTCTAGAATATTCTATTGTATATATAATCTTGTCATGACAATGTATCATGTAATCTGGGACTTGCCGGGCAAGAATATATTGGTAATTTCTACAATTAAGATGTGTTCTAGACGCAAAAAGATCACAGAAAAATAAATAAATATGTCAGATATGTTTAGAATAGATATTGGAGATAATGCTATCGATTATATACAAGTTCGTCTCGGTTTTGTGAAATGATTTGAATTCATCTGATTCCGAAGAAACACGTAATATAATTTTTTATTAATTTACTGTGTTCTGAACAATAATACATCGTTAGAAGCATGGGTACTTAATATCATTATATTTTTTTTATTTTACTGTACTCGGAGAGGAACTACAAACTTCCAACCCTGTTGGAAGCAAGGCGGCAGATGGCTCAGAGTCTATAAAACCTATATGAAGTGTATTTATTTGGAAAATTAAATCTTTTTAGTTGGAAACGCAACTTCGTCTACGATTTTTTCCGAAACGTTTGAGGATTTTCATGAAGATCTTTAATATTTTCTACACAGTTTGTTGCACTAAGTTGGTATGTTTGTATAATAGATATGTTCTTTGTTACATTTGATGGTACATAGTACTCCTATTCATATAGATGGTACATAATGTGTCATACCTATGGCGGAGTTATAGACAGACAGCGGAGTTGTAGACAGACAGCGCCGATATTTGCACTCAAATTCGCTATCTATTACGAAACATTCTAAATTCCAAAGATTGTTGCATATAAAATTGTTGTAGTTAACAGTATATTTAAAAATACTATTATTCGAGTGATCATCATACGTTTAAGGGTAGGTATTCAGTACCATCCCATTATATGACAATTTCTTTCTAAGAAAAGCCATACCTACATATCACACGACCATTGTAAGTAAACAATTGTGCCAGTGGTTTCAAAATATACAAACCTTATAATAATAGCGGTGATATTTTTATCAATATTAATAAAAACCTTGTGCCTTTCCAGAGATATTTTGTCAATATTACGTTAAGCACAGTAAATAAATGGATACATAGAACTTTTTTCAATAAAGTGCTAACACACCTTTAGGTGATTTAAAATTATTTACCGTTCATTGTTATGTGTCATTCTCGCAGACCTATATGAGTGTACTTTTAAAATGAATTATTATTTTACAATAGCGGAACCAAAAATCCAATTAAGTGATAAATTTGCATTTAATTTAACAGGTAAAAATGACGACAGACAAAAGCAACCTCTTCACATCAACCATAACAAAAAGTTTTGAAAAATTGGTTGGTAAACTGTAAGAGATTTCAGAAGAATATTAAATAGTACATTTAAAAAAAAGACAAAAAATTATAATACGAACTATTGACATAAGTTAGAATGGAAAAAGAAAGGTCAAGGAAACAAAACGAAAAGGGTTCAGGATAGGTAGGACTTTCCACGATCCGCGAAAACATTTACGGATGACATTTTCCTGGTGTCAGGACCCGGTAAATTTCAAAGTTTCACTACTTGGACAGTAAATTATTTTTAGTAAGAGGTAGAGGGGTGTTTAGGAATGAGTAGGGTGAGTATGGTTTCAAAGTGTAACCTAAGGTACTGAGCAGACAAACCTTCAAATTTGTCAATAAGATAATTTGGACTCTGAGGATTTTTTTTATATATTAAAGAAGAATATAATTATGTGAGGTTGGTGCCGGTTGCGAATCTTCAAGCATTTGAGAAGTGATCGGTGTTAAGAAATATGATCTTATTTTCTGAGGCAAAAGATGTACTGGATTCATAAATTTTGATGTTCTGACTTGTTTAAATATTTTTCGTTAAGGCTAAGCTAGGACACATCTCCATAATCAATTAGTGGTAATAGAAGAGTTTGGAAAAGGTTGATTTTCGTTTTTGTCTGTAAAAATTTTGAATTCACTTCAAAGAGTGCATTTTACTGGAAACACGACAAGTGACATCATTATTGACAGTTATTAATATTATTTTTGTCATGTAATATTTCTCAAAAATACTTTGGTTTTACAATTAAATGAAACTACGTGATGTAGTATTATTTCTACTTTCTTTAATTTCTTTACCACGACCTAGGTTTCATTGTATTACAACATATTCAGGTGGGATATTAGCCAAGATTGCTAGATCTTTGCTAATATCCCACCTGAAGATGTTGTAATACAACGAAACCTAGGTCGTGGTAAAGAAATTAAAGAAAGTAGAAATAATACTACATCACGTAGTTTCATTTAATTGTGAATAATGAATTTCTACAAAATTAACGCCAAATATATTCAAACTTTGGTTTTATTTTTCTCAAATGATTTTGTGCTTTATATACATGTCTGTGTAGAAAAAAATCTCCCTTTATACATACAAAAACCCCTGAAATATAATTTCAAGTCATTTTATTTACCATTTCTAGTTTTGGGTCATCACTAAATATTATGTGCGAAATCCAAGTTCCTACCTCATTTCGTTTAGAAGTTAGAAGCCTTTGAGTGACAGACAAGCAGAGTTGCCACTACCGGGGCGTTCCATCCGGACCCTGCCAGTAGAATCTCTAAAAAATAATAAAATAAACCAGATTTTTCTCCTATGAAATTGACTTCATATTGTCTGGAATAAATAAATGCATGGAAAATGCATCTTAAACCATGGATGATGTATCCATACATTTACAATACATAATTAAGGGTTATATCGTGATTGGCAACATATTGTCGCAGGGATGGCGTTGAGGATCCCCTCGATGAGCCCGGTATGGTGGCGCAGCAGCTGGAGCAAGTATCGGTAATTGGGCGTTGCGAGTACGGCAAGACGTGTGGACTTCTCGTCGCTCACTTTGATACGGCCGCGTCGGCGTATCACGCACTCGATCCTTCAGACGCGGGTGCGCGTGTTAAGCATCAGATACTGCAAGGTAATTTTCTTTTTATAAAATGTATACTGACTGAAGTAGGGAAAAAAAGTATACATACGACTTTTAAATATGGATTTAACCAGGGTTCTAAAATTGTATTGTTGGTTTACCCGCTCCTGTTTTTATTTTCTATCCAGTATAAAAATATAATACAATTCAAGGGTTAAAAAGTGTACTTGAAATTTTGTATATATTGTATATTTTTTCGTATCAGATGTCAACTGTAGATCAAGTACATCTGGGCATAGTAGTGAAGTTCTGTAACGTTTTTCTATAACGTTGATATTTTTTGATGAACTAATTTAAGGTTGTCCCACATTTATTGTGACTAAGAACTATCAATAGCACCAAAAAACTATATTTTTCATGTCTTCTTTTTAAGTTTTTAAAGTCAGGGAGGATTAAGGAAGTGGGGATAGGTTGTAACTTTTGGGTTGAAGTGTGGTAGTTTATAAAAAAATAGTATTAACAAAGTTGTTTATAAAATTTGTTTTTCATTGTATCTTTCATTATTCTTTCACTTATCAAACAGTTGATCTTAGGTTCATCATCGTTATCAGTCTTCCTAAGGTGCATCATCACACACGGTGCTTTGCCTTCCGCATCCAGCCACTTCCCTCTGACTTTTTTTAGATCGTCACTTCATCTGGGGGTGCATACCAATCTGTACTACTTTCCTTTGACTTTTTTTAGATTGTCACTTCATATGGGGATGCATACCAAACTGCACTACTTCCCTCTGACTTTTTTTAGATCGTCACTTCACCTGGGGGTGCATACCAAACTACACTACTTCCCTCTGACTTTTTTTAGATCGTCACTTCACCTGGGGGTGCATACCAAACTACACTACTTCCCTCTGACTTTTTTTAGATCGTCACTTCACCTGGGGGTGCATACCAAACTACACTACTTCCCTCTGACTTTTTTTAGATCGTCACTTCACCTGGGGGTGCATACCAAACTACACTACTTCCCTCTGACTTTTTTTAGATCGTCACTTCACCTGGGGGTGCATACCAAACTACACTACTTCCCTCTGACTTTTTTTAGATCGTCACTTCATATGGGGGTGCATACCAAACTACACTACTTCCCTCTGACTTTTTTTAGATCGTCACTTCATATGGGGGTGCGTACCAAACTACACTACTTCCCTCTGACTTTTTTTAGATCGTCACTTCATATGGGGGTGCGTACCAAACTGTACTACTTTCCTTTGACTTTTTTTAGATCGTCACTTCATATGGGGGTGCGTACCAAACTGTACTACTTTCCTTTGACTTTTTTTAGATTGTCACTTCATATGGGGATGCATACCAAACTGCACTACTTCCCTCTGACTTTTTTTAGATCGTCACTTCATATGGGGGTGCATACCAAACTACACTACTTCCCTCTGACTTTTTTTAGATCGTCACTTCATATGGGGGTGCATACCAAACTACACTACTTCCCTCTGACTTTTTTTAGATCGTCACTTCATATGGGGGTGCATACCAAACTACACTACTTCCCTCTGACTTTTTTTAGATCGTCACTTCATATGGGGGTGCGTACCAAACTGTACTACTTTCCTTTGACTTTTTTTAGATCGTCACTTCATATGGGGGTGCGTACCAAACTGTACTACTTTCCTTTGACTTTTTTTAGATTGTCACTTCATATGGGGATGCATACCAAACTGCACTACTTCCCTCTGACTTTTTTTAGATCGTCACTTCATCTGGGGGTGCATACTAAACTGCATTACTACCCTCTGACTTTTTTTAGATCGTCACTTCATATGGGGGTGCATACCAAACTGCACTACTTCCCTCTGACTTTTTTTAGATTGTCACTTCATCTGGGGGTGCATACCAAACTGCACTATTTCCCTTTTAATTTTTTTAGATCGTCACTTCATCTGGGGGTGCATACCAAACTGCACTACTTCCCTCTGACTTTTTTTAGATTGTCACTTCATCTGGGGGTGCATACCAAACTGCACTACTTCCCTTTTAATTTTTTTAGATCGTCACTTCATCTGGGGGTGCATACCAAACTGCACTACTTCCCTCTGACTTTTTTTAGATTGTCACTTCATCTGGGGGTGCATACCAAACTGCACTACTTCCCTCTGACTTTTTTTAGATCGTCACTTCACCTGGGGGTGCATACCAAACTGTACTACTTCCCTTTGACTTTTTTTAGATTGTCACTTCGCCTGGGGGTGCATACCAAACTGCACTACGATGTTCATGGTTTCCACACAAGAATTTATTTACCTATCAGTTGTCTATTATCCGGCAAATGTAACCTGCCCATTGTCACTTCAATTTGTTGATGTTAGGCACTATGACGACTACTTTGGTTCTACATCTAGCTTCCTCATTTTGGATTTTATCTCTCAGAGACACTTCAAGTGAAGTTTTTCCACCCATCGGTCAGCTGTGGGTATCCATGTTTCAGCGCCATAGGTTATTAAGATCTTAAGCTCATTTCTGCAAAATTATCTACAAGACCAATGAGCACCACGCATATGTTATTAACACTTCTGCCCTTAAATGACCTTTCTAATACTTCTGCCCTTAAATGACCTTCCTAATACTTCTGCCCTTAAATGACCTTCCTAATACTTCTGCCCTTAAATGACCTTCCTAATACTTCTGCCCTTAAATGACCTTTCTGATGGTTAATAAAGGAGGGCCAGACAAAATGGTCTACAAGACCAATAAGCACTGCACATATATCATTAGAAAGCTAGTATACTACAACAGTTATTACGGTGACTCGTTTCAAATCGCAGTGAGACAAAGTTACGCCAATGTTTCATAGGTGAGGTTATTTTTTGTACCATGTAATTTATTTTTTTTTTCAACAATCTGCAATCAGTAGTTATACTATAAGTGAATGTTTTGAGTGAATCCATTGACAGGTCGAGCCATCTACTCCGTAGTCTGTACTGATCCCCACAGGGCTATAAGATTTTTTTCCTTTTTAGCCTCTTCAAATAACTTCTAGTTTTTAGCTCTGTAGTATGGTTTTCCAGTCTCTCATGGTACTTTTTGGTCAATTTTTGGACTTCCTCTATGACAGTATCCATTTTCAGTTCTCTATGTATTTCAGCGTTCGTGACAAACCAGGGAACGCCACTAATTGAGCGCAAGATAGCATTGTTCGTCCTATGTATTATGCTTATGTTTGATTTACAGTGCTACCCCCAAGTTGAATTCCATAAAGCCACACTGGCTTTAGAATAGCTTTATATATTAAAAGTTTGTTGTCAACACTCAGTTTGCTGTTTCTTCCCATGATCCAGTGTAGGTTCCTATAATGGATATTAAGTTCATTTTGTCTTCGTCTTAATATGTTGTTTCCACGTCAGACGGCGATCAAGATATAGCCCCAGGTATCTTACATTATCTTGGTGAGGTAGTGTGGTATTCTCAAGGTGGACTTCAGCACAGTTACCTTTACGTAGTGTGAACGTAACATGGACAGATTTGCTTGCACTCGCCTGTATCCGCCATCTCCGTCGCCGTGTGGTTATTTCATCAAGCCAATGTAGCATGTGTGATGCCATGGCAGGGTCAGCATGGCCTGCTAGTATCGCTGTATCATCAGCAAATGTTGCTATAGTAATACTTACAAGCCGAGGTAAGTCTGCAGTAAATATTGTATACAAAACAGGCCCTAGGACTGATCCCTGCGGGACTCCGGCAGTTGCTCAACCATGTAATTTGCAAATAAAAAAGCAAGTAGATTGAGTAAAAACATGGAGTAATAGTTGTTATTAGTCTATTTTACATATCGTCATTCGTGATCATGTCCATTAAATTGACTGCAGGAGCCCTTAATGGTCGATGCTTGCCAAATTCCAAGTACTACTCTTACTAAGTACTACCAATAACACCAAAAAACTACATTTCCCATGTTTTTTTTAAGTTTAATAACAAAATATCAATAACAAAAAAAAAGTTCAATAACTATTAATAACAAAAACCAAGTAATATTGGGATATTACATCTGTGCCCTCAAAGTAGATGTAGTAAGTTCTTACGCTTTCAGGTCTCGACTGCATACATGCTTTTAATAAGCATACATTTTGCATCTTATTATAAAGATGCAAATTGGTTAGTGCATTACCTTTAAATATTTTCATGTTGAAATAGTTTATATCATGTACAAGTCCATGATTAAATGTTCGCCACAATATAACTTTGCAGGTTTTAACCGTTAGAGTGCCATCGCGCTTGTGCGCGTACTAAAAAAGAAAATTTTTAACCCATAATGTCGGAATACGAAAATAATTGCAGTGAAAATGATCATGTTTCAAGTTGTGAAGAAAGTGATAGTGGGAGTGACATTGTGGTGCTCTCACAATTTGGCGTAATGCAAATTTTGAGTGATAGTGATAATAGTGACGATAACAATTATTTTGCTGATATGGAGGATGTACCGGACTACGAAAATACGATATTACCTTGATTTCAGTTTTTGTTATAATTTTTGTTCATAATATATATTTCCATAATTTTCTTTGTATTTTATTATCATTGTACAAGTTTTTATTAAGAAAACACTGAAAAAATTATTAAAATTGGATAATTTTTGGAAGAGATACAGTTTTTTTCGAGACAAGGGTAAACGACATCAGAAACAAAAGATTTCTTTGGCATTTTTAAGTATATGAGTAAAAAACCATGGCACTAAAACGGTTAAATGATATGATCCTAATGTAGGCATTATGACATCACTCTCTATAAGGTGAGGAAATTCGTGCACTTGAGGATCATTCACGTCTACTTTATTGTAACCTACCATTTGTCTATTTAGGTGTATGTCATTCACGTAATCGTACAGACGATTTGGTACACGAATCCTTTTGTATATTGAATCTAATATTGCGACTGCATTTACGTTGTCAACAATGAGTACATTAAAATCGTTTACCGAAACACTAGTTATTCTAAAATCTGGAAATAATTTCCGTAAAGTGGTATTAAAATAATCTTAGGGTAACAGTTTATAATCACGTTTAACTCGCCTATTAACTACTTCCACGGTCCAACGACCTATAGTTATGAACCTGGACTTTGGCTTAGTCGGTTTCTAATGGAACTATATTTCGCTGCCTTCATTTTTTGGATGGGATTTGCATCTCGTATCCGCACGATTCAAGGTCTGATATAGAATCATGGAAACCTCTGAAAAGAATCTGTTTAACCCATAATGTTGGCCAAGGCTAGCATCCACATCACCACCACCAAGTGCAGCCCATGCTCCCTCCTCTTCTCAAGGTCTCACTTTAATCTCTAATAGCCAAACAGGGGAAGAATGCGGTACTTTGGAGTCACTATAACTTTTTTTTCACAGCCATTTGAAATTAGCTGCTCGAATATTTATTAGAGCAGCAAATTAAAATAGTTTTCTGATGAGTATGTGTTGTCCTTATTGGTTCATAGACCAGCTTCCACACATTTTTACCGATTTTCCTTTATTAATTCTGATATATGCCGTATAATACTTTCCATAATCAGAAAGTTATCTGAACAAGAACTTGATATAGGGCTGTATACTGCTATCAATTCTCAGGTCAGCTGACATGGTTGGTGTACATAATCGGGGCAGCAGTCGGAGGTCGCGCCAGTGTCAATACGAGTGACGAGCATGACTCCATGGATGGTGAATTGGTCTGCCGCGTGCTCCAGCTTATGGATCTAACTGATTCGCGGCTCGCCAGAGTAAGTCATTGTGGATGTGGGACGTAAATTTTTTTTATTTGTTTATTAGTTTATTACTAGGGTCGTTTCTGTGTTAAAAATAATGGTTATCGATGTTTAACTGCAATAAACTGAGTATAAATCTCATTATTTAATTACGAAAGTTAAATATTATACTGTGTGTTAAAGTACATAGCTAAACACCGGAGCACAAATTGTGACGTTCATTTGCAGTACTCTGATAATTGAAATAGAAATACGAAGATGCGAATATAATTATTGGCGTCAATTTATTTAGACTGCTTTGCAGAGTTTCTGAGTATGTCGAAGGTTTATAAACAAAAAATGTCTGTACGGTACATTCACATATTATTTTGTAAGTTCCAACTGCATAATAACCAGTGGCGTGCAGTGATTTTTGGGAAGGGCCATGTGCGAAAGGACGGACATGTGAAAATTATATAGATATACACAAACGCGCGCAAGCATCCGCCAACAGCCCCTGATAGTGCTGAAATCGGCATTGAAGGTGTGATAAATTGAAAAAGTGTCTCAATAATTGAATCGCAGGCACTCAAAACCAATAAACTCACATCGAAATTATCCCGACTTCTTGAACTATAAGGTCATAGTTCAAGAAGTCGGGATAATCATGACCATGAAAAGCTAATTCTGGCTTACCTAAAAATACAACAGTATCTATTAATCTTTTTAAATTATTTGTATTTCTAAGTCATTATGTTCCCGATCCGCAATAGCTATATGTCCTTCGGTACAAATTTCTATATGCGAATATTTTGTAGTTTTACCATATTTTTTACTAGAATTTGTCAAATTACCTAAATTATCAAAACATCTTTATTCCATTTACTATATTCAGTTCTAAATAATAAACAAGGCCAGCCAAAGACTTTATTTAAAATGCAACTTCTGATTGGTCACCAATACTATTCATAAAAATTACTGTGAAAATGCCGTACACTAGATTTATTACAAAAGTATAATTTCAAAATTGGCTTCGATCTACCATTTTCTGTTATACAATTTTTTCACTAAAAGAAATGATCACATAATAAACAGCGACTTCCATAGTGTTTATTTTCACGACAAAAATGCATGTTAAAAAATAAACTAATAAAATATTAATATCACATGTATACGCACGAAGAAAACTTCACTGCCAAAATATTTTTCACTGACAAAATATAATACGTATATTTAAAAACCAGTCAAGTATTAAAATTATTTATAAAATGATTTTCGAAAGAGGACGATAACCTGCCAGCGAGCCCATTATAACAACACAATGATTCTCATGTTGCTTATATGCAAATGTCATAATTATGACATTGTTTAGTCTGAATATAGCCGACATATAGTCGATAATCAAACAAGCTTCTGCTTGCCTTGAGACTATTAACTGACGTTATGAAGTGACAATTAATTTTGCTTTTGTATGGACCATTTCTGATGTGAGATTTTTTGTAATTTCGAACAATATAGGAATGAAGTTTGTACATTTCATCTAAAATTTCAGCAACCGGAAACGTTCGCTTTGTGTGTACGAATTACAAATCATATATCGAAGTGTGAGTTTCGCTTGAATAGGATAATTTAAATATGTTTAAATTTTCATAAATGTGCTATGTACATATGCTAAATATTCGTGGCAAGCTTCGTGTAATTGCTCATAAGGCACTGCGTGCCACTGATAATAACCCCACTTTTTTGCGCATTAGTGTTTCCCATTTCCGTCTACGCTGTAGAGACGCAGACGCTACGTGAACGTTTCGGATGAACGTTATAAATTTTCTTTTCTTTCTTTCCTGCGACTTAGCATTCTGTTCGTAGTAAACAATAATCTGTTTTGTTTTCAGGTGATTATATATCATTCGTAAAGAGAAACGTCCAGTGAAGCCTCTCTCAATTCCTTTATATCTTATAATCAGGTTCAGTATACTGATTCTCTTTAATCACTACAGAATTGCGTTCCCTGCAGATGCCCCATTCCCTGCAGCTGCGTAGCGAATTTGTTTTCGTGTCCGTCTAGTCTAGACTGGTACTTTTCGCTGTGTCTTGTTATTTCCTAGTTCACTGTTAGCAATTTGGGCTTTGTTATAGAAATGTATTAATTATAGAAAGAGTGTATGTCTATAAAAATTGACCAATATCTGAAGTGATTCTTGTTGAAGAACGATATTTTCCACTTACGGGTGCGATATAATAAAGTTATATAAAACAATTTGCTACAATCACTATGGTGTTTCTATCCCAAAGCAGGGAGGATGTGAGAAGTTGGAGCTGGCGATGATGTCGTTCTTTGAGATGTTCCGCAAGATTTACGTCGGAGATCAGGTCCAGAAGAACAGCAAGGTGTACCGCCGACTCTCGGAGGTGCTTGGCATCGCCGACGAGAGCATGCTGCTCAGCGTTTTCATTAGGAAGATGTAAGTTGGTTTAGTGTTTTATTGTGCACATTTTATTCCGTTACGTGTTATTTTCGGTTCACGGAGCATTTTAAGTTTTGTGTGCAGCAATGCTATGCTGGATTTTATATTTTCTTTAGTTGACTGATCGCTTTTTTATATCTGTTTGTCTGTCACAGCCTCACGGTTTTTATTGTTTTAGATGTAGGTGCCTGAAATTTTACAAGTGTATGCTACATATGAAAATTTAGAATTTTAACGGGGTAAACATTTTACCACAAAATCCATCCAGCGAGGTATCGTTGGAAAGGTTTTTCAAAATTAAATTGAGGTTTTATTTGCAATTTTTTATTTTTAAGTTCCATTTGTGAAATATTATTGTTCGTAGCGATACGTAAGTGCGTATCTCCCCTCGCTCTATATAGTAAAATGTACAAACTTATTAGTGACGAATTGCTAAAGGTCAATAAATTATATTGAAACAAGATTAATCATTTCTAGCCAGATATATTTCATTTAAATGGTTGGGTTTGAGTCTTAATATTATTTTTTTTTTTTATTAATATGGTTATGAAACGAGGAAATGTTTCTTGTACCATTAGCGTTTAATCGACTATGTTATTAATGCATAAAACTTTTTAATAAAAAAAAATTGGTTGTAATTTTTTATCGCTTGTGTTAAATTTTTGGAATAGACCACAGAGTAATAATAGTTTAATACAATATTTCCAAGTAAATAGTTTTATTTTTATTAATAAAAATATCCAACAGTAGTAATTTGCAAATTTATTACGTTTGAAAACGATATTTTACTGCAAAAGATCCTGTAATACTCTTATTCTTTAGTATTTTTACTTTTCAGTTATTTTTTATACATTTATTATTTTAGGTTGGTTGTTATTTGAGTCGGTTTTTGGTTAAAAAGTTATTTGATTTGTTTTCTTTGGTTAAAAAGTGTTATTTTCCCACTTTTAGTGCTCCTGATATGTTAATTAAAATACAGTCATTTACTAATAAATAGAGAATGTAATTCTCTTAAAATTCACGTTTATAAGGCTCCATACCACGAAAGGCAAACTGGACTTGCCATATGAAAGGGTTTGTTAAAAATAAATTTTGTAAAATATGTGAATATATATTTTGTAAATTTTGAATTGTTGGATGAAAAATCATGAAAAATACAAGGTTGGTAAAATTTGACTAGGAGATAAAAAAATAATGAACAAGACAAAAAATTCCTCGTTAAGACAAAAAAAAGGCTTATAAAAAAGGCTTTATAAAATGACATTTTTATTACTATCATAAAAAAGTATTAACAATAATTAAACGTAAATGAAAAAATACTTCTCTTAATAAAAATTTGTTTTATTTGTAACTTTCTGGTGAGCCAAAAACTTAACGATTCCCACCTCGCGTGGAGCAAAAATAAATACGGTAAAAATAACTGTATGCCGTAGACGAATGTATCACCATTCAATTTGTTATTTAATTTTTTTTCTTGTGATATATAATTGTATATAATTGTAATATAATGTATATAATGATATATATAATGTATATAATGATATATAATTGTAATCGTATCTTTATCTCATTTTAACCGAAATATGTATATTTGAATGGCATAGGCTCAAGCATTGCTTATAAGCGCGCGCTCGAGGGGTTAATGTTATGCTATGTATTTAATGAGATCTCTATATGAAGTATCCGCAAAATTGCTTGCACATTGTACTCGATGAGAAGTGCTTTAACGGCATCTATGCAACTTGAAAACAATTTGTTAATTTTTTACAAGCACTGCTTATAAGCAGCGTGCGCACTTGAGGGGTAATGTTATGCTGTGTGTTTAACGAGATGTCCATACTATGTATCTATCTGCAAAATTGCTTGCACATTGTATTCAATGAGCAATGCTTTAACCGCATCTAGATAACTCAAAAACTTTCTAGTTCCAGTATACACTTGGGAAGCATATCAATTTGTTAATTTTTTACAAGCATTGCTTATAAGCAGCGCACGCACTTGAGGGGATAATGTTATGCTGTGTGTTTAACGAGATCTCCATACTATGTATCTATCTGCAAAATTGCTTGCACATTGTATTCGATGAGCAATGCTTTAACCGCATCTATACAACTCGAAAACTTTCTAGTTCCAGTATACACTTGGGAAGCATATCAATTAGTTAATTTTTTACAAGCATTGCTTATAAGCAGTACATGCGCTTGAGGGGTTAATGTTATGCTGTGTGCTTAATGAGATCTCCATTCAAAGTATCTATTGGTAAAATTGCTTACACTTGCACAATGCTTTAACCACATCTATACAATTCGAAAACTTTCTAGTCCAGTATATATACACTTAGGAAGTTTATCAATTTCTTAATTTTGTTGATGAGCTTAAAGGCTGTAATTATATTTCCGAGTAGTTTTATTTTTAGAGTTTTCAAAATTCTATCTAGCTACACCTTAAGAAAGATAACGTAATCAAGTATAAGTTTAATTTAATATCATATTTGTAACACGTTCATAAAATAAGCTTCTTTTAACAGCATAACGAACTTGAAGTACTGGGGCGGATCGGAGCAGATCATAGCAAAGACCTTGGGACTGCTTAGCGACTTGAGCGGAGGCTATTCCTGCGTACGCAAACTCGTCAAGCTGGAAGAGGTGCAGTTCATGCTGACCCATCACACGGTGAGTTCGGCACTGCTTAGGTACTTCTTAAATGTACCACTTGATATCTGAAGCTATTTCATTAATGAGAAAACATCTATATCATTAGAAATATTTATAAGATGGCCACACATCTGGAAAATCTTAAAAATTGGTGTATTGCCAACCAAATAGTTGTATAAAGGTTATGTTATAAGTTATATTACAATATTAATGATTGTCAGAAACCACCTTTCTTGTTGGGGGACAGGGGGTAGGTCTATTATGCAAGTGTATCTTGCTGAAATGAGTGTATCTCGCTGAGTCTCAGTCTGCTTTAGAGAGTGTATTTTGCTGAAGTTTAGAGAGTGTATCTCGCTAAAGTTTAGAGAGTGTATCTCGCTGAGTCTAAGTCTGCTTTAGAGAGTGTATCTTGCTAATGTTTAGAAAGCGTATCTCGCTGAGTTTCAGTCTGCTTTTGAGAGTGTATCTCACTGAAGTTTAGAGAGTGTATCTCGCTAAAGTTTAGAGAGCGTATCTCGCTGACTCTAAGTCTGCTTTTAGAGTGTACCTCGCTTAAGTTTAGAGAGTTTATCTCGCTGAGCCTAAGTCTGCTTTAGAGAGTGTATTTCACTGAAGTTTAGGGTGCATATCTCGCTGAACCTAAGTCTGCTTTAGAGAGTGTATCCCGCTAAAGTTTAGAGAGCGTATCTCGCTGACTCTAAGTCTGCTTTTTAGAGTGTACCTCGCTTAAGTTTAGAGAGTGTGTCTCGCTGAGCCTAAGTCTGCTTTAGAGAGTGTATTTCACTGTAGTTTAGAGAGCATATCTTGCTGAGCCTAAGTCTGCTTTAGAGAGTGTATCTCGCTAAAGTTTAGAGAGCGTATCTCGCTGAGTCTAAGTCTGCTTTTTAGAGTGTACCTCGCTTAAGTTTAGAGAGTGTGTCTCGCTGAGCCTAAGTCTGCTTTAGAGAGTGTATTCCACTGTAGTTTAGAGAGCATATCTTGCTGAGCCTAAGTCTGCTTTAGAGAGTGTATCTCGCTAAAGTTTAGAGAGCGTATCTCGCTGAGTCTAAGTCTGCTTTAGTGAGTGTATCTCGCTAAAGTTTAGAGAGCGTATCTCGCTGACTCTAAGTCTGCTTTTGAGAGTATATCTCACTGAAGTTTAGAGAGCGTATCTCGCCGAGTCTCAGTCTGCTTTAGAGAATATATTTCACTGAAGTTTCTACGACATGTCCTTTACTTAGGGCTGCATTGAATGGTTTAATTGATCGTTCATTTGGCCAGGGCAAGTTGCTGTTAAAATTAAATAAAATATTTCTGCAGATATAACTTATCTCGTTTCTTATGTGCCTCACTGAATGTTTGCTTGTATGTATAATCGTTAGCACATGCACGGTATTCGATATAGCTAGTTTTGTTTTCTGTGATATGAATTTGTTCTTCGACAATAATTTGAAAAATAATGCTATTTGCTTTATCGGTCATTTCCATTCGTCATTCCACACTACCATTGCTTTTTTCTATTCCACCACTGTAGACATCTTTTCACTTCAAAGGTCAGGTATATTTTTAAATTCCAATTTTGGTTCTGTGAGACCCCGTTGAAAAAGAGAATTTATTTGGGAAGGTTTCATCTTGAACTATCTATTTATTATGTATTATCAGAAAAGTATGTCGGGGCCAATTCTGAAGGATTCCTATGTATATAGATTTCAATTCCTTATTTAAAATAAGACATTTTTCTAACTTACAATTCAATGAAACTATGTGATGTAGTATTATTTCTACTTTATTTAAATTCGTTACCACGACCTAGATTTCTTGATAATAGCCCACCTGAAGATGTTGTAATACAACGAAACCTAGGTCGTGGTAAAGAATTTAAAGAAAGTAGAAATAATACTACATCAGATAGTTTCATTTAATTGTGAATAATGAATTTCTACAAAATTAACACCAAATATATTCAATTTCTCTAATTTATGTTGTATATAATAGTAAATAAATGCTGTATATAAAAAAATTCTTTTCTCTTTTTGTTGGAGGAGGAATTGGAGTAAAGATAAAACATTTACAACGTAACTTATTTAATAATATACGTTTCATCTCGGGAATGGCAGTCGGAGCATTTCCCATTCCTGGGCGTGAACGTATCGTTGGGCGAGATGAGATGCCGCACCATGCTCTATATGGCACTCGGTCGACTCTTAATGGTGGAGCTGGCCGAGGACGAGGAACGTTTCCTACAGTTCATGATGCCGCTAACAGGTATGTTTATTTTGTTCAACGGGTTTGTTTATTCAATTCATTCAACCTGTAATTTTATTTTTCTTTATTTAAAATTTTGTATCGAATAAATAAGTAATTAATCTTTATGTTAAATTCTATTATTATGATGATAGCTCATTGTCCATTTTCAGAAAGTGAAAATATCTAGAATTTTATATCTAAATGATTGCAGCAATTAACTTGAACCAGACATATTTTTATGTTACCATACCTGATTAAAATTTATGCCCCTAACCACTCTTAAACACTTGAGGTCCTGATATTGGGTCCGAAATGTCTAAAATCTAACTTGGGGTCTTTCACTTCTAGACGCTGATTAACATCTTGGCATTTGAGGGTTAATACTTAAAATATTATTATTAACTTTAACTAACACATTTGTTTTAATTACTATGACACTTCTCAATCAAGTATCTACTCTAATTACTTTACAGGTGCATTTGAGAGCATCCTGGGACTGCTTGGTCCGGCGGAGAGCCCCATCTTCCAGTCGGAGGACGCTAAGAAGACGCTAATTGGGCTCGCGAGAGATTTGCGTGGGCTCGCTTTTGCTTTCAACACGAAGACAACGTATATGATGTTGTTTGATTGGATGTGAGTAGTTGAATAGATTATGTTACTAATAATAACAAAAAAAAATATTGAAATCGCTGTGTGAATATATAGGTAAAATATTGTTTTTACCCAATAGTTTGTATTTATATTTATTTTTTACTACGTAATTCAATGTCCATCAACTGGTCCAGCACAAGTTGCTCTGTCCCTTGAAACAGCGCTAACTATCAAGGCCCAGATTTTGTGATTTCCTTTTATGTCACTAAACCGACATATATTGTGGATTCGAGTCATTTTGTTTCATAAATAAAGAATAACTTGACTACAGTGCCGCCTATCGAATCCTAGCTATGAACCATTGTCTTGATGAAACATTATTATGTGAATATGATGTGAATATGAACGAAACCAAATCTGTTCAAGTCACATTTACTACCCGAAGACAAACGTGCCCGCCTGTAACACTAAATGGTATACCGATCCCACAAGCAGAAGAGGCCAAATACCTTGGAATGTATCTAGACCGTCGTTTGACATGGAGGAAACACATTTTTACTAAACGCCTTACAATGGGTCAACAAGTACGCAAGCTGTACTGGTTAATTAATAAAAACAGTCCACTGTCAATGGAAAATAAACTCCTAATATATAAAGCCATAATAAAGCCAATATGGACATACGGCATACAGCTGTGGGGCACAACTGCGAACTCAAACCTGGAAGTCTTACAAAGATCCCAATCAAAAATATTAAGAATGATACAACTATCATGGTGCATCAACGTGCACCATGGTATGTCACAAACGAGAGACTTCACTACGACCTTGGTATAAAATCTATGAAGGAAGTAATAAGAGACACCATTAAAACTTACAAAGAGAGACTGCAGATACACCCAAATGAACTGGCACACCATCTTATGGATGACATATTCCCAAGTGTTCGGAGACTGAAAAGAAGAGTACCACAGGACTTATATTAAATTAATTAAGGAAATGTCATAGGATGTTTACCTTGCAAAACCTATAATATTGACACAAATATTGCTGAATGTCTCTTGGACAGATTGTAATACGGAAAAAACAAAAATATGACCTCAATAATCAATGTGAATATGACCTCAATAGGTCAAGTCGTTCAGAAGTTACTCAATCACTAACAGACTAACCAACGATTATATATAATAAAATGTAATTATCCTTGAGCGTGCCACCTCATTTCGTAATAGTGAATAATGAGTGCGTTACAATAAACATAATTCATTTAAAAATAATCTTTTTTTTTATTTAAAATTTCTTATGTATCAATAATATATATTGCGATAAACGTAAGAATTGTGATAATTTTACATAATAGCCTTCTTAGCAGTGCGAGTGTGAACTTGCTTTTGCTAACTGTGCCACAAAGCAAGATATTACAATTTAACGGGGAAGCGAAAATGCAAAGATTGTATGAAGGCGCTTTTATTTTTCCGTCTATAGTTACGGCATGCTGCGAACGCCAATGATTTACGGGACTTTAAATGATTATTGAAACCATTCAACAATAATACAATTTCTTTATCAGAATTGTCACCAACATTTTCCATTTTGTTTTGATTGGCTAATAATGTAACTCTCTTAACATTATAACCTATTAATTATGTAAAGAAATTTCTTAACAACCACTGAGATAATATGACTGCTTAATGATAGTTTGGTAGAAAGACAGAGACCTGAATAGCTGATAACTGTTTAAACCGCTTAGGCCCACAAATTAGAGTGGTTTAAACTGCTAAGGTCCACCAGAAAAATTTATCTAATGTTTAAATTTTAAATAAAGTTAAACTGTTATTAAATGAAGTTAAACTATTATTAACTTACAAAATTATAAGAAAAACATTATTTTAAGTTAAACTGTTATTAAATGAAGTTAAACTAAAAAGTTTCACTATGAAAAATGTTATAAATACAATTTTTAGTTAAACTGTTATTAAATGACGTTAAACTGTTATTAACTGACAAAATTATAAGAAAACCGTTATTTAAACTTTATCGGTGGTTTAAACTGTGATTGATCTTAAAAACCTAAGGACATGTGCTATGTTTTCATTTTACGTTTTTCCAAACAGTGAAATGACAATTCATCTATCATTGTGACGTTTGACAAGATGTTACGTGTTGCCAAACTGATGCTGACGTTATTTATCTTCTTCTTTAATGGCTTGACAGCCCAGGATGGCCCCTGTCTTCCTCAGAATCAACTCCCAAGCTCTCCTGCTCTTGGCCAGAGACATTTTTGATTGATTGATTGATTTTTATTTTTAAGTCCTTTTCCAGGCAGTAGAGCCACTTAAGTTTAAGTCTTCCTCTTTTTTGGGAGCTCAATGGTCTAGTTGAGAAGATTTTTTTTGTTGCCCGACTGTGGTCCATTCTGCTCAAGTGCCCTGCCCATTTTATTCTCTGAATTGCGATGTATTTGACTATATTCGGTTCTTTAAATAATTTGTAAAGTTCAGTGTCAGTTCTTCTTCTCCAAATGTTGTTACATTTTAGACAACCAAAAGTACTTCTTAAAATCTTTTTTATTTATACAAGTGTGTAATTACGAATAATTAATATAATAATATAAATAATAAGAATAATTAATTATATAATTTAAATTTTAATAATTTTTAAATTAGACGGCTCACATAAAAAATAAAAATATTTTGACAGGTTTCACATGATACATAATTACGCGCTTATGGATAATCATATACTTTACGGTATTAAATTTGGTTTATTTCATCCAAAATATTGCACTTTATTTTTCTTTTAAAACGAAACGAACTTTTGGTTCAAACCAATGCGTATATAAGACGAAAAATTTCGTCGTAATGAAGTGAGAAAATTCCATTTGCCGAAGTCTATTAGAAAGTAATAATGCATAAATACGATCTCCGTTCTCCCAGCTACCCAGTATACCTGAACGTGTTAGTCAGCGGTCTGCAGGCGTGGTACGCCGATCCGGCAGTGAGCGCGCCCGTCCTCAAGCTGGCCGCGGAACTCGCGCAGAACCGCAACCAGAGGCTGCAGTTCGACGTGTCCTCGCCCAATGGCATACTGCTCTTCCGTGAGACCAGCAAGATGATATGTGCTTATGGTGAGCAATGAAAAATATGTTCTATATCCTACTTTTAGTCAACTTTTGCTGTCGGTGATCTGATTCGATTGCAGGTAGTATACCTCTATAGACATAGTTTTTTCTTTATGTCTGTTTGTATGTATCAAAAGATTAAAATACCATAAAATTCTCTAGACAGTACAATTATTGTACTATAACGATTTATATATATTGCATTCCTAAACGAAAAAGTAAAATGCATTATCTGACTCTTAAGTTAATGGAAATAAGATAGTGTCACGTACGGAATGATTAGAGATGGAAAGATATAGTTAAGTTATAGATTTCTTTTCCACAAAAATCTATCAAAACCGGACCAAAGAATATTAACCATTACTGCGTAAAGAAGTGACACTCACCTCTCCCCGCCAGTTTAACATCACCCGCAGATAACTAGTACGATCAAGAATACGTGTTCCTAGGGTGCCACTTGCTTGCGTGCGCGTGTGACTTGCTCAATTTTGCGATGTTTGGTTGTTATAATTCAGTCTTAATTGAAAACTGTTTATAATAATTCAATATAACAACACTTTATTGTGCTTGGAAAGCAATAAAATCAATAAGGACAGGAGATTGTTTTGTCTCCCTTTTTTTGTTTGTTTTAAATAATTTTATTTTGTATCACCAACTCTTGGTTAGTACCTATAATTTGATGTCTACAAACACGTCACTGAGCATTTTTAAATTACGAACTGTTTTTAAAAGTCATTGTTTTCTTTGAATGCGATGTGGTTGGGAAACGTATCCTTGCAGTGTCGGCCATATTGTTTGCAAAGAGATCTTTCACATGATGCAAATCCAATCAACTAAAAAATACAACAAAGACATTATTTCAGTGTATCATGTTTATAAAAAGACAATATTTATATTTACTTGAGATTTTATTTCGTTTTTGAGATCCACATCAAATAATTTTTTTTCAAATTCCATCTTTATATTATTATTATCAAATCACTGTCACACAATTAAATGTATAGTGTAAAATATTTTATTTATATATTTACAATTCGGTAATAATAAAGACGTGCGCACCAGTACAAAGTTACTGTACCAGCGTGCATAGAGATGGTCTTTCAATCGATGCTATTGGTTAGAAAGAGAATCAGCTATGTTGCTGACGTATAGCGTCTACTCACTCGATCAACGCAATTGCCCGCAACGTTGGAGATCGATGTATAGTAATATTTAATATTCTTTACCTGTATGCGGCAGACAACCCTACGTTAATTTACGCAAACACACAAACAGATACGGATAGGCGAGTACGTATGTAATAGTGTAGGCAATTAAATCTGTTCGCTAGTACGGGGTGTCGGCGGCGTGACCGGACTATCACTTACTAAAAGTAAAGGTTTCCATTTGTTAAGCATTTGGACATGATCTATGTTTACGTTGTACAAGAACAATGCATTAATGATGTTGTTAGATGCAGTTATATAGGTAGTCTAATGATGATTCCAGGCAGCCGCATTCTCTCGCTGGAAGCAAGCAAGAAGCAGATATACACCATGAAGCTGAAGGGTATCTCGATCTGCTTCTCCATGTTGAAGGCTGCTCTGTGCGGCAACTACGCTAACTTCGGAGTGTTTAGGTATTGTACACGATGTTATAGAATTATTCATGCTAACGAACCTCAGACTTCTCCAGTGCAAAATGCTACCATCACCATTAGGTTGTAAATCACTAAATTTGGTTATTGTAATAATTTTTCCGTACGAAGCCACCATATCTTACATATCGAGGATTTTTCATGATACCTAAACATGGTGTAGCGTGTTGTATGAAAGAGCGTCTTATTACTTATAAAATGTTATAATACGTCAGTTTATATACGTCTTATTACTTATGAAAGTAATATTAACCAATATCTTTCTACAAGTTAAGCGTGTGTTTGTTGTACCTTGTAAAGCAGACCAACGATAATGATTAATTAATGCTGTTTCAAAATATTCATAAAAGAAGATTTAGTATTTCAAAAATCTTTTCTTGGTCGTAACGTAATTTTTTCTTGGTCCTAATTCGTAACGTAACAACCTCTTTCTAAAATTCCATAGTAAAATAGGTAACTCTATCATTTCATTATGTCCGTGCATCTGTCAGAGGCTCAGTGTTTGCAGTTTTAGATCTATACTCCATTCCATTTCAAGAGAGAATGTATGTAAACAAACCAATTTGACAGTTAAAGTATGGTTGGCACAAATATATATTTTATCAGTGGAAGATTATTAAAAAAACTTATTTAATCCATCCATGTTTTATTGAACCATGTCCTACACTTGCTAGATTAATTTAATAAATTGTCTTGCTAAATAATTTTATAAATATAATTTCTATATGGATATTTTACTAATACGATTTTAAAATATAGATGAGAACATTGGACAACCCTACCTGTCAATCAGACAAAACTCAGAGGTATTAAACATTTTGGAAAAATATTAAATCCTTCGATATGTACAAAGTCTATATCCCATATATGCTATTTATTACATATCATCTACTTTATAATGTGTTGAACAAGACAAAAGGAGTAAACGAGACAAAACATTGATGCTATATAGCATACACAGAGTACTTGATGTAAGGGTAGTGAAAAAGACATTGTGACATTTTATTTTCAAACAAGTGATAGTATTATTTTGCAATGTAGTATACATGTTTTATATAGTTTTGTATGGTAAAGCTTTTGTTCTTATTCGACTGTATGTTTTTTAGGATTTCTTTTGATGTTAGATATATTAATTAAAAAAAAAACTTTAATCTCAATGTTAGGTATTATTTATACACACTTTGATATTGTGTTATACAAAGTAACTGTGTATATCAATAATTTTCATTGAAATAAATTAATGATTATTTATACAACATAAATTTATGATAATAAAATTCCATTTTTCAAACCCAAATACCAAATAAATCCGTATTATATTATTAATGTGAACACAAGAAAAAGGTTTACAATAGCTGAACTGTTATTTTGCTTTGTTTACAAACATTCTCTTTTGGAATGGAATGAAGTATAGGAATATAACATTTTGTAAGCAATATGTTTCATATAAAACTCTCAATAGGCTATTTGAATTGAATTTTTAAATTGTTTTAAATTGAAATTTAACAATAATATCTTGTTTATCCAACAACATTCAGGAAAAGTCTATTTGTCTATGATTTATGTTTGGAATAAAATTATAGTGCTGATATGTACATTAGTATATGCATTGCATGAGAATTAAATAAATTTTTTTATAATTAGTTATGACCCGAAGTTAGTTTAATTAATTTGTAATGTATTTCTTTTTATATAATATAATACGTAATGAATAACATACGTAATGAATTTATATTATAAAAAAAATTTATACTAAATGCGGAAGGTGATAGTTATAAATTAAAAAAAAGGAAAAAAGGTCCATAATTTAAAGATTTAAAAACTTGCCTGTGACATCATCTGACTTTTAACCAATAACAGGGCGTATGCGACGATGATTAAATTTCAAAAAAATGTTGTGATTTCTTTACATTTTTTTTATATAATATAAACTTATTCTTCCAAAAATTAAAAGCAATACGCTTATTTATATTATAATTTAATAGGACGACCCCGAATTGTGGTATATTTTTGATGTTGTCAAATAGCCTTTTGATGTTTAGCAAGGAAAATTGGAAAAAATTATTTATAGTGTTGGGAAAAAACGAAACAAATAAGCCCCTTAAAGGTTTTATTTAAATTGTCAATCAGATAGATGAGAAATCTTGTATTTTTTTATAAAAAGTGAGGTTATTTTTCATAATAGTTTGTAAATGCTCTTTCTACACAATTCTTTGAACCAACAAGATGAAACAAAGTTCAAATTGTGTCTTGTTATAACGTCTATATACATATGTAATATATTAAACAAAGAAACTCGCAGGCCAGATAGGATCATCAGAAAAAAAACACGTAAAATTTAAAAAGAATGGAAAAGACATTAATTTTGACAACAGACAAAAATAAATGTCAATGTCATTTGACAGTTTATTTTTAATTAATTTAGGCAATGGCTACAAATTAAAAAAAGCAATAGGTTTTCATTATTTTATGTAATCGTGTCTAAAAATTTATTAGATTTTTATTGTTATTTTCATTTCTTATCAACATTTCTTATTTTATGTTACAATTGTTTTTTTTTATGAAGATAGGTTTTTGTTCTGATTATTTCCACAATTGTTTTTAATTTTTTGATCTTTCCTGATTGTTATCTTGGAATTGTTTGTTTTTTTTATAATTGAGGAAATACAGCTTGTTTCAAAAATGTACTACTCCATTTCTGTAACTCTAGGCCTCTTGTCCCCGGTTTTCTTTAAGATCCATTATTCGGCTTAATACCATTAAAGGAGGCAACTTAAGATCCATCTTTAAGGAATTTTTTTACATATTTAACATTAAGTGGTGTTAGAAGACATTGTAGTAAATATATTATTATTGGGCAATTTAATTAGTATTTAACCGTTTGAATGCGAAATCAATTACTGTTTAGCACGCAGTAGGGGAGATCGCTCCCATGCATCGCTAATTTTTTATCTTTCTACGTGTTACATAAAGTTCAAATTATAATATTGTTATTAATTACAATATAAAAAAGATCCAGGAAAAGAAGATTTTTCATCCATAATGTCGGAATAAGAAAATAATTTGAGGGAAAACAATCGTTTTTCAAGTTGTGAAGAAAGTGATAGTGGGAGTGACATTGTGCTGCGCTCACAATTTGGCGTAATGCAAATTTTGAGTGATAGTGATAATAGTGACGATAACAATTATTTTGCTGATACGGAGATGTATCGGACTGCGAAAATACGATGTGACCTTGATTTCAGTTTTTGTTATAATTTTTGTTCACAATGTATATTTCCATAATTTTCTTTGTATTTTATTATTCTGGTACAAGTTTTGGATAATTTTTGGAAGAGATACAGTTTTTTTTCGAGACAAGGGTAAATGACATCAAAAACAAAAGATTTCTTTAACATTTTTAAGTATATATGAGTAAAAAACCATGGCACTAAAACGGTTAAATAATGGTTACTGCATATAATTATCTAAAATTTCAATAAATGGAAGATAACCGTGTGTAACACATAATGTGTTGCCGAACCTAAATTCATAGTAATTTGTACGACAATTTTTTTCAGGTTATATGGAGACGAGGCCTTGGACAATGCATTGAATATGTATGTCAAGTTATTACTGAGCATCTCGCAAGCGGATTTATTGGTGAGTTTGTTTTTTCATTTTGTTTATTTAGAGACAGCAAGTATGTAGTTGATCAAGACATGTTTGATACAGTCGGCTAAGTGAAATACATATACACGATGGGTTTAATGTGCCTTTCTGAGTCTTCTAACTGATGTTCTTCATATATTTTTTTGGAACCATTTTTTGAAATGAAATTTCTTTGGGCGTAATGAGAGTAAAATGTCAAGATTGAATTTTGAGCAGTTATCATGCAACGTTTAGTTGTAACATCCAAATATAATGAATCTATCGCGAGGACGGAAAATGGGTACTTAGCTAACAGTCACGAGAGATAGATTAACACAACAGAATAAGACGAGAAGTGTATGCATGCATGAAAACAAACAAAAATGGCGCTCACTACAGCTGTCAGCTGTGTTGTGTGTCAAAAGTAAACTGTCAAAATGTTGTCGATTTATTTATCTATTTATGATTGATTTATTACAAATTTTTTTATGTACTGATTTATTTATTTATCACCTTTTGTGTATAGTACATATGGTGGACTTATTGCTACATGAGCAATCTCTTCTGGTCAACCATAACAATTGGTGTTGAAATTTAGTTGGTAGACTGTAAGAGATTTTACAACGAAAATTCTTTATAGTATATTAGACAAAAAAAACTAAAAAAATACAAATGTATAAGTAATACCAACTATTGACATGATTTGGATGGGAAAGACAGGAAAGGACAAGGGCACAAAGGAAAAGGTTTCAGGAGAGGCAGGATTTTTTCACTCGATCTTTGAAAATATTTAGTGATGTGATTTTCCTGATGTCAGAATCCAGGTGATTCCAAATTTTTGGACAGTAAAAGGTTTTTCGTAAGTGGAAGAGGTATGTTTTTGATCCATTACAAGACATATGTATTTAACTTATTTGTAAAAACGTAATAAATCTGCATATATAGTGGTAAATGTAATTTACAACAGGAGCATTACGTCCCGATTTCTTTCAGCCGCATTCAGCTGTGTTCTGGTGCTGGCACCGTGGTTATTTTTTTAATTGATGTATGTCTGTGAATTTATATGAAGATTTTGTTAGACAATATCTTCATATAAATTCACAGACAAGTTCATGTCGATTTTTAATATTTTATTAATTTTTTTGAATGAATCTAGTACAAGTAGTATGGACTTACAATTAGTATATTTTAAAAAATTTTTAACTCAATGTATTTATCCTGTCCTTAAGCATGTTTACAACTTTGAAGTTGTACACTTTCACGTAAACAAAAAACAAAGATGAGCATAGTATTCGGAAAGACGAGTTGTGGGCGCATGCGCTAACATAAGCGAGGGAGACAGATCAATATGAAAGAATAAGACAGGAATATATATATGTACGTATTTCAGAAGTAGATATAGATATCTTACAAAGCAGTTGCGATTGACTTGCATTTCGTAATGAAAGTGTGCAATATTAATTTGTTTATGTGCTGCATATATACAAATTAATGTGCTGTATACATGCCCTTATTGGGCCGTACACAAATTACATTAAAAAACGGTAAAAATTAAAATGTTTGCCTTTTTTTCATGGTTAAAATTTTTTAAAATATTCATTTTAATCTTCTTTCTGTCCTTAAATGTTACCGGTAACAAACACAATTTATTTTTCTGATTGCCAGGATTATCCGAAGCTGTCGCAGACGTATTACGTTCTTTTGGAGCGTCTGGCACAGGATCACATGCCCTTCTTGGCGTCATTGGAGCCACCCGCCTTCCTCTATATACTGGCCTCTATCTCGGAGGGACTTACAGCACTCGGTATGTCATTGTTATATTTTTTTACATATTTCATTAAAATTTATTATTGAACTTGAACTAGTGGTGAATATATTATTAATGTGAGTTTCGGACTTGTTAAATAAAAAAATTAAAAAAAAGAAACAAATCTATTATATTAGTTGTCAAGTTAGATTGTGAATTACCCAAGTATGTCACAAAAGTTTTAATGCCCACTTCAGTAAAAAATACAGTCAGAGCTGTTTTTCTCAGAAAGTATTTGAGGTAGAAACTTAGAATAAAGAGTGGTTATAAAGCATAGTAACCTGCACATAAAAGTGTCTCAAAAATGTTTATGCTAACATTTTAAGGAGGATAATGGAAGTACTTGAAAATGGTTTAATTAATTTCATGAAAGTTTGGGAGACTTTGGTGTAATTAGAAAGGCTAGTTAAACAAATTTTAAAGACCTTATCTCCAGAGTTATGCTGAAAAACACATGCAAAAAATGCATCTCCTCTCCCTCGATTTTCAAAATCACTGAATCTAAAATTATAAAAATAACTGTGCGTCTTAAAAGCGAACTTAAAATTTATAGGAAAATTATGGTGATGCTTCTAGATCTGGTAGTTTTAGATATTCATAATATCTTTAGACCTGTAAAATATATTGGGTTGGCTAAAAGTAATGAGTCCAATTTCAAATTGACTAATTGTCGATATAATAAACACCATCATTTTGTTCTACATGTCTCCAACTGGCAGATGTGGATAGAATCTGCGTAAAATTCAGGTGGCTTGGAATGAAAAAATGTTGGCCTACGAACTGTCGTAGGTGGTCTTCACAACAAAGTTGTTTTCGCATAACGCGTTACTGAACGGTTTAAATAAACAATAATCAGTAACTCAAAACTTTAAGGCATGTCTGTTTGGTTATTTGAGGACCGGGTTAAGTCCTTTTGGTATCCACACACCATATTTCAAGCTTTTTCCTAAGCGGTGTAAATGATTTTTGGGAGGTCATCTGAGCTCAGTTGCTAGCCAGCATGTTGTTAGTCGGTAATTTTCTTCAATTAACAATTTTAACCTGTCGTTATCTGATTCCACCGGTTGACCAGAGCATGGTTGATCACTTAGGGAATAATCGCCGCTGTGAAACTCCTCGAATCATCGTTTTGCAGTAGCTTCAGATATTACCTCAGGATACGATCAATAATATATTATAATGACAAAATTTCACTCTTATATAATCAAGTTTCGAGTATATTTTTCAATTACCTGATCACTCGTACGTGCTTATTTAAAACACTATATATAAGCGAAATAATCGGATGTTATGTAAAATTATACGTAATTTTTTCATGGTTGAAAAGATATTTATTTCCCGACATCTGGCATTTTTGATTAAAAAAAAGGGTGCGTGTACTTATGTACGCGTGTGAGAAGTTATACTTCTTTGTCATCATTAAATAATACATACGGATAGATAACCTCAATTATATTGGAGCACTTGAAAAAGTCTATAAACACACTTTTTTCACTAATATTTACGAATAGTAAATATATTAATCAAAATATTGAATTTAAATCACTACTGAATATAATTTATCAGCACATATATAAATCGCACTTATATGAAACTAAAACACGTGTGTGAATGTAAGCACTAGAAACATGTGGATAAATACTATGAATATGAAAACAGTGAACAGAGGCGACGATGGCGCCAATAGCTTTTGTTTCGAGACTGCAACCGCTGCAACTTCATACTGTAACTTTTGTGTGACGAATCTTAAAATTTCACTCTCATAATTTTTTCATAACGCGCCTAAAGAAGTATAACTTCAATAATACCACATGTCGGGAAATAAATATCTTTATTTATTTCCCTAATTAATTGATTAAAAAATGTCGCTGCATTGAAAATCAATGTAAAATTTAAAGAATATTCATTGATAAAATGAAATATTTTTTTTAGTCAGTTTCAAATTTCAATTAGAAATTCATATAAATAGAAAAAAATAATCAAATCACGAAGTTGATCGTAGTCTGAAGTACGCACAAAACTATACTATACTCTTCGCCCAACTTCGATCAACTTTGCGTGTAGTGTAGGTTTTAAACTTGACCAATATTGATTGTATATGAGAAATATTCTAATATATCAAAAGATCGAGACATTCGGACACATTGGAATAAATATCTTGAAATAATAGCAATCGAAAACAACAAACATATCATATATCTTACCATATATTATGCAGAACGATGGCTATTCTTAATAAACATGTTTAGTTTATGAGATGTTCTGACGTAAAGTTTCGTTCTAATTAATAGTGTTGCGTTTCGAAATTTCAATTTCTCTCACATAATTTGCACTTTTTATTAATTAATTTACACAATTAAAAAGAACTTAATTAATAAAGCAATGGTATAGATATAATGTCCGGATGATATATATTTCGGAAAAAATATTAGAACCAAATTTAAATTGTATGTATATTCTTTATTGTTATCTCGGCAACTAATAGTATTTAATAATAGGATGTTTGCTTTTTCCTTTGTGAATCTTTCAGACACGAGCGTGTGTACAGGATGCTGTGCGACATTGGACCACATAGTGACGTACCTGTTTAAACAACTTGTTCAAAAACGTAAGTTAGTCTTCTTTATTTCTGGATGAGTAGTTGTTTGCAGCCAGATAGAATATATAATTGAATTTCTGTGTCTGCTGGTGTCATGCCGATGTTCGATAGCTAAGCCTAACATAACCTAAAATTTTAAGTTTAACCTGTCAAAGGAACACAGCCGATCTATTCATGACATCTGAATTTAGAAATGTGGTATGTTATTTGTATTTATTACCCGGCGGTGTCAATTTAAATTTAATGGCATGTGACGTATTTATCCATATGACGTTATTTGTACAAACGTTAACAAAAACAGAATAAAATTGATTAAAAACATTTGTCTCACTGGGTGGTGCTACCCGTCCTATGGAACAACTCTCTATATCCATTTGTTTTAGTTTTTGGTTCTTGGTAAGAGGTTTTTTAGAATCGGCCCCTTTGGGGCAAATCGGTGAAGCACACCATCCTGTGGGACAATATTTTTATTTTTTTTTTTTCAAATTTATTTTGACTATCTGCAATCGGCTGAATAACCATAATCAGATGTTTTCCAATACTTGATGTTTGGATGGCTGATTCTCCATCGAGATTCAAAGCCATTTTTAAATTTACACGTTACACTTTAGTGCCTTTTGGCAAGATTTAATGTCTGCCATCTTTTAAGACGTGCAATTTGTTCATCTGTCTTTAACAAATCTTGGGCCAGATTATTTGCGTGGCACCGAAGTCTTTCTTTGTATTTTATACAACGGTTATTTATTTCCTCCTTGATGGTTGGTATACCTAGATATTCATGTATCTCAGTATTACGAGCATACCATGGTGCACTAGACAGCATTCTTAAGATATTATTTTGAAACCGTTGTAAAATATCTAGGGTTGAGTTGCTAGCCGAGCCCCACAATTCCAGGCCATAAGTCCAGATGGGTTTTATAATGCATTTGTAAATAAGCAGTTTATTAGTTAGCGAGAGCCTAGATTGTCGACCTATCAGCCAGTACAGTTTTTGACTGTATATTTACTTCTTGTCTCTTTACTTTTATGTGTTTTGCCCATGTTAGTCTCCTATCCAAATGGAAGCCTAGATATTTAGCACTGGCTCTGCATGGTCACTCTTGATTATCCATAGTAACCGGCTTGCAATGTCCTTTAAGCAAAGTAAATGTCTTTTGAGTTGATTGCATTTTCTCCATCTCTTTAACCATTGATTGGCACTATCAAGCTGTATTTGTAATTCAGCTGATGCTTTGTTGGGATCTTCATCACAGGAGAGACAAGCTGTGTCATCCGCATATGTTGCAGTCATTACTTCCTGGGTCACTGGTAAATCAGATGTATATATTGAGTAAAGACTTGGACCGAGTACAGATCCTTGTGGTACAGATGCTCGGATATTATATATTTTTAAAATTCTTCATCAAATTTTACCATAAACTTGCGGTTCTGTGAATATGACTTCAACACCATGTACAACGAGTTAGGGAGAAGAAGCTTCAGTTTGTACAGGAGCCCTTTATGCCGAACCGTGGGAGAATATATAATAGATGAATATACCACTTTTCTGCTATACTTTTTAATTGAAGCCATATCCTTTGTGATATTGTTGCAATAAATATTTAAATTGCCGCGTTCCTAAGTTCATTGAATTTGTAAGCTGAACTTAAGGATTGTCTGTGGTTCTCTTGCGCTTATCTGTGGTTTTCATTTAGTTAAAAAAAATGAATAAATTACTTTATAAAATTATTTATTACAACAGATTCCTTTGGTTTATTATTTCTACTAACTCATGTCTACAACAATTTTTTTTAGATCAGCCTGTCAGTGCCATCTATCTCTGGTGGTTTTTAAATCCTTTTTGTCTTGACATTTTTAGTTTCGGAGATTTTGTTTTAATGTCCTATCACACGCTTTCAGCGTAATTTTTTTTCATATTTGTTTCTTTTTAGTCGTCGTAGTTTTTCTGATTTCTTAGTTTGCATTTTTATACAGGTGTGTTTTTCCTTTCCGCATATTTTTGCAGGGCTGTAATCTTTCTCTCGTAAAAACGCAACCATTACGGAGATAATTTCCTTGAAAGTTCAAAACTTAAAAAAAATTCCAATTTTTTATTACAAAGTCTTTTCAGTACATTTATTACATCAAATTCTAGTATTCACAGGAAAATAAAACTTTAAAAACTGTCCGGAAACATTTTTTTGAATATTAAATGTCATAAATACGATCACCTGAAGATTCACAGTGTTAACATGAGGTTTTTTCCATCATTGTCATTATGGGTGTGATTTGTCATACTATTTTTAACAAAATAAAATAAAAAATTTGTGTATTAGAACTTTTTATGACCCATAACCCGCAGCACCCAGGCTGCGTGCTAATTTGTGAATTTACACAGGTTTGTCGGTACATTTCGAGTAGATTTCGGAACTATTATTGTTTATATGGAAACCAGTGTCGGACCCCTGGATCTTTTACCAGTTAAAACCGTTAAATTGTCTGTACCACGTCAATACGTATTTATCATGAGAAAAATTTCGTCCCATGATTTTTTATGAATTTCGTTGTGGTTCCAATCAACCTCAAAAGGTTTTTTGTGATGAAGCTTGTTTAACGAGTTCAAGCGTGGTCGTACCGACCTCAGTGATGATCTGATTGAGAGATATCTCTCAACAACAGCAACAACTCGGAGATATCTGTAAAATACATCGTCAGAAATTATAGGTCCATAAATTCTTGGATCTTAAAAGCTTTTCAGCTCTTTAAGTCTTTTTCAAGTCTTTTTTATTGCTTTATGTTTTCAAACAGTCTTCAAACAGTTTCAAACTCATTGAATCCACTGAATCCATGGAATTAATTTGACAGATACGAGAGGAGGTTAAAAAGTTTGTAGAACGGGGTGGAAAGAAGATGAAAGGGAAACAGGGTACATGGTGATTTTTCCTTTTCAATATATTCTCCCTTAACCCTTATACATTTCATCATCACTAAATTTGTTTTCATGAAACTGTAATAGTTGCAGTGGGCCAAACCTGGGCTGTGGGTGCTGCAATATTTGAAAGCGGCACTTGCGAAGGGCATCCATCGCAACATGGCCCTCGTGTACAAGTACATTGTCGCGTAAAAGCAGGAAACGTTTTGCTAATTTCGCTTTGCTTTTCTCTTTCAACGCTGCTTTAATCTGCTCCAGTAAACCAGCGTAGTACTCTCCCGTTATAGACCTGTAGTGTTTTTCCTTGCGTTGTTAGGAACTTGAAGACAGCTCGAAATTCGATGATTTGTTCCAGAATGAGTTGCTTGATCGATCATAGCTCTCAGTGTTTAATGATATAATTAATTTGAAATTTGGTATATATATTCGTAACGAATCTCTCATTAATGACTATGTAAGTAAGCAACTTTCATCCTTCACAATTTCCTTCAATCTGCGATCTTTTTGACCCATTTTCGTAGCTCAGGTGTTGATTTGTTTGATTCTCATGCTCAGCCTACTGTTTGGACCCATCACCCACAGACTATACTCTCTTAGCTAGCTCTCTAGCTCTCTACCTCTCTTAGCTAGCTCTGAACCTCTCTATCCTAGCTAGTTCTATGAGCTAGGCTAGGATAGAGAGGTTCAAATTATAATGATTAATTAGATCCAACCAAAATCTAATTTATCTTATCTTATTTATCAAACTAATTTAATGGCACCTAATTTTTGTTAACAAGTGTTAATAACAATTAAGTGATAATGAATTTCTGTCTGTCACTATACTGTACAATGAGCGGTAAGTTTATCGGTTGTTGCTCGAAGAAGTTTAGGATGACGATCTATGTCATATCCCAATTTTATATTTATGTGCCTTTATTGTAGGACATCCTGGGGAATTCTATGTTTTAATCTGACTTGGGTGGACTGGATGTTGACTGATTTGTTTTTATTCCTTAATCCGCCACTTCTGTAGCCAAATAGCTACATTGTCTAGCCTGTCTTGTAGGATTTTTACTGCAGTTTTTGGCTCAATGTGCGATGCCAAAATGGCTGTATCATCCGCGAATGTTCCGGTGGTGATTTCTGGGCTTGTGGGCAAGTCTGAGGTTAGGATAGGTAGAGAATTCGGCCGAGTACACTTCATTTCGACATTGAACCATGATGTGTCTACCTATTAGGAAAGGTTTGACGGTCCCATAAAAATATGGGGGCGTGCTTGCTTCGACAAAATTAACGCTAAATACATTCAATAATTTAATGATAATCAATCCAGTCCGTATGCGTGCTGTTGATTGTTTCCATTACTAATGAATATTAAACGTTAGTTTCTTAAAATAAACCAGATGTTTTCACAACACAAAATGTGTGGTTTCTAAAAATTAAAGTATATTTATACTATGCACAATTTTTTTTACAACTTTAACGTTAATTTAAAAAAATAATGTTAAAGTTGTCGAAAATTTAAAAAGAAAAGTTACTAAGTTAACGTTAAGATTAACGTTAAAGTGTCAACTTTAACGTTAATTTAAAAAAATTAACGAAAAAAGTTTATTTTGAATGACTTCATTGAAATGTAATTCATCAGTGAATCCTTTGAAGTTGTTAGTTTCATTTGGAAAAAATTAAAAATTTTAGTTCGCAAGTTGTGTTTAGCAGCTTACACTCATAGTGGGCGATTGACATGTTTTTAAAATGTGTTAGAAAAAATAAGCAAGGGATGAAAACATTATTACTTGAACAATTTTTTAATTACGTAAACTGTCGAAGCGTGACGCTCTTTAAATTCGTAGTTGAGCAAGATTCATATTTAGTTACCATTCGGTACGTGTCAGTTTTATCATATTTTACGATATTGCACATTGTCGTCTGTTATTTACGATTGATCCATTTTTGGTCTGAAGTGATATAACATGTTTATTTTCATAAAAAAATAACAGACGACAATGTTAAGAATCGCATTAATAAAATTCGCTTTGATTTCAGCAAACAAGCTGAAGAACCGGCAGGAGAACAACACCATGTTCATCGAGGTGCTGCAGCAGAGACCGGAGATCATGCAACAGCTCCTGTCTACGGTGAGTATTTGCATTTAAACATTTTTGTATTTAAAACTTTCTTTTTATAATTATGTAGTTATTTTTTAAATATATTAGAAATGCATTTTTGAAGGTTTTAAAATTGAGTAATTGTCCAGAGCTCATTTCATGCGGACTATTGGGCCTAAGTTCAATGGGGTAATCCTCTCATGCTGGTAGGTCTATTTTGCAAAGCACGGAGGACCAAGGTTGTGTCTTTTCAGGTCAGGCGTTCTGCCGGTGAGAAAAAGCCTGAATTTCAATTCCTCATTCTGCACAGTGGAACGAAGTTTAGTCTATCTATTGTATTTTTTATTATTACAATTTTTATACAAATTTTTTCTTGGCAGGTGCTGAATGTGATAATGTTTGAAGATTGCTGTAATCAGTGGTCTATGTCGCGGCCCCTCTTGGGGCTGATACTCCTCAACGAAGACCACTTCTCGCGGCTGCGGGCAGGCATTGTCGCCTCGCAGCCGGCAGATAAGCAGCCCGCCATGGCGCAGTGGTTCAATTCGCTCATGGATGGCATTGAGCGCAATCTGCTCACCACGAATCGTGACAGGTCAGTTGAATTATGAGATTTTTTCCCATATTTCGAAGACAGGATATAATTTTTTTTAATTGAAACTATGTTTCAAAATACATCGCAGCTGTTAGCAGCAAAATCGTCTGAGTATTGTCCGTCACTAAAGTTTAGTGTGGTGGAGTGCTGTAAGTACTGGAACCATATGGAAACACTGTTTTTCTTGTAAGAAGGTTTGTTTGTGGAAGGAGTGTCTGTCACATCTTTTTACTCTTGGAGTGGAATACTGTTAAAGCATTGCGGTTAAGTTTAAAGAACTATCTGGAGAAATCCTTTAGGTCTCACCAATTCATTCGTGTCACGTTCCAGGTTTACGCAGAACCTGTCGGTATTCCGGCGGGACATCAACGACTCGCTCAAGGGTCCCAACATGAACTCATCATCCGTTTCTGATATGATGACTTCATAATGCAGCGATGCAGCCAGCCCACTCGCGTGTTCCGTTCGACTCGCCGACAAGTGTGTGACTCGCTCGTCGGTCGCGGACTCGGGTGCTCGGACGGGCGCGGCTCGCCGGACGCGATTTGCGCGTGTTTTACATTTGGACTACGAGGAGTGCCACGGCGGTCGGGTCGCGGATTGCGATTTTGTAAATATGACTTGTTAATGTAACAGTGATGCGATGAATTTATAGTCTTTGGTAATACGTTTAGTCGGTAAGTTGTCGGAAACGCGACTCGTGAAAGTGAAGAGTGAATTTTGTTAAATAGGTAAATTAAAAAAAATTGTTGAAGCCACTCGTTTGTAAGTTTTAATAACGGAGATAGTCAAAATTTAATATTATTTTTGTGGCTCATCACGAGCTTCCAGTAGATCATTTGCATTTGATACGATGTTTGAGGAATTTTGGTTTTGTAGGTTGCCGTGTTTTGAAATTGCGAATATACACTTTAGAAAAAAATGCTTCTTTCGACAGCTGTTCTGAATTTATTATGAATGAAAGAATATTAGTTATCGTATTGTGAGCTGTATCAGAATGTAATCTCGGTGTTAGAAGAAGAAGGTTTGAAAGAATATGAAATGCAATCAAGAGAATGCGGGTTAAAACTCTATCGTGATAAAAATTCATTGTTTTTTTTATAGCGTAACAACGACAGAATCAATCTTTATGAAACAGTTTATGCATTGGATTTCGATGGCTGATTTGATTGTTTCCTGAAGTGTTGCATGACATTTGCTTATAAAAAACTCGACTCTGGAATAGATATTTTATTGAATATGTAGATTGTCAGATTGTCGAGTTGTGGTTTGTTTGATTGTCTCGTGGGAGGTCGGTTTGAAAGTCGGTCGAGTATCGATTTGCACCAAGTTTTGTAATATTTAATAATAGCGGTCAGTGTCCGACTAAAGTGTTCTTCAGAGTACGAAAATGCGACGCTTTGAAAAAATTATGTCATCTTTATTATACGATTGGAGATTAATTGAATTTCTTGCTATTACAGAATTTGTTTATTAGAAATGATAGTGTTTTTAACACTCGTTAAAAACACTTGTTATAACCTATCCCTTCTAGGTATGAACATGCCGTCCTGAATTTTTGCGTAGATCTTGGTGGTACCTAGAATCTTACGCTACGTAATTTGGGTGTAACTGTAATGTTTAGACTTTAACAGCCTTTTTTCTGGGATTTGATTCAATTAGTATTGTCCCTGTTGATTTGCTTTTAACGTCGTGTTGATCAGAAGTCCTACGCAAATATGATAAATAGCTCCTCAGCCTTCCAATTACCAAATTAACGTATTAAACATTTTCGCTTTGTAATGTAAATTAAATAAGACGATGGATATTGGTCTATGAAAAATGTTTAACTGGATTTGCAGCGTTAGTCAAGTCAGCATTGCCGCCATTAAGGCTCGTTTTGTAAAGATTCAAATTGTCAAATTAGCCAAACTCAATGAACTGTCGATCGTTGTTTTGACAACGCAGTGACTGTGCTGTAATCAGGTATTAACCTGACCTAACCTAACTTAAATTTATGAGCGGCGATTATTTATCATAAAATCTGATTTTCGTTCCTGAGATTGTTATGTTAAAAGTTATGTTGCACGGGAACGTAAAAAAATTCAACGGTAAATGATTTTTTTTAGTATGGTTCAGGCGTTTTCAACATTCAACGGAGATCGGTCAAAATAGGTCTATCATTCAAGAAATAGAATGTAATTTAAAACAAAAACTTAGATTTTTTAATACAAAAAACCAAATTTTTCACTATGCTATGGGGAAATAGTAAAAAATAAAAGTAGTTGTAATGCAAAATAAAAGAAGATACTGTAATAAATGCACGTTTATTTATTTTTACTATATCAATAATTAACAATAACAAATAAACATAGCAATAAACACGTAACGAAGTAGATAAAGTAACATTTTAGAAGCGATTACAAAAAATAGTTAATATCATTGACATTTTAAATATGTAGCCATTGTCTAAACGAATTAAAAATAAACAGTTAAGTCACAGTGACATTTGTTCTGCGTTTTTATGTAAGTAGATGCATTTTCCGTTCTTTGCGAGTTTTGCTTTACTATTATGAAGAATAACCTTACATTTCGTAAAATAATACAAGAAATTTGATTTATCTGATTGACGATTTAAGTAAAACTTTTTAACTTTTTGTCGCGAATGTAGTTTGCACGTCCTGCCACGCAGCGCACTTTTTGTTTCCGTCTTGGTTACTTTTTATTCCTTAATTATAATGATATAGTCGGAATAAACCTCAAAACGTTTACTGTATTTTGATAATGTCACTGGTTTACTTATAATAAATAACTAAATTAATATTTAATACAATCCCACAATAAACATATGAAACCAAGCATGTGTAGGCCCACTATTACAAACAAATATCACTTGCGTAACATTGGGAGTACGTTCCATTAGGCGATCGCAACGCTCACTGTATCGTTCCACTTGGTGCCACAGTCATTGTGGTCGTTATCAAAACACCATTGATGGCATCATCGTTCACGACCGCTTCGAGCCCATGCCGACTCACGTATCAATGTGGGTCGTTGGGTGACTATGACACATGCGTAAATAAATTTATATTATCTTTTAAAATTGGACATGGCAACGAAGAGGATCACTTTATGCAGCTCTGAGAAATATTTAATAAAAGCGAAGGTTACACAAAAAGGCGCAAAACACGCAAACAATCATGAAATTTTTATAGAAATTAAATTTACACTCTTGCAATTAATGTAAGCGTAAATTATTACTTAACGATTAATACAAAAAAAATATATAATGCTGGAATCTCTTTATTTTTGTCATATACCCGTCTTATCCTCATACGCATTGTTCATAACACGTTCCACTTGAACAGATAGTTACATCGTTGACAAGCTAGTGGAATGGGTTTGATCGCAGTCGTGGGCGCGAGCGTTGCGAGCAGTTAGTGGAACGTACTCTAGAAGTCCATTAGTCAAAGAACTAATGCAAGCGGCTACACTGATTTTTATACAATTGTCTCTCTCTAACACGTAAAATTTTAAACGCAGAAATGTGGCATCGTGTTAAGTTAATGAACGTGCGACTATAGTTGATAACTGCCGTGAAAGGTTTAAGGGGTTTATTTTTGCATTGTAGAGACAAGACATTTAATGGTATCGTATTTATTCTGGTAACACCTGGATCTTACAGTATGTGGTCTTTTGCCAGTTAATTCCAATAAGTTTTCTCAATTTTTCCAATCAGTGTAAAGTAGTCGCTGAAGATAAATCTAAATGATGCGTAGCCACGTGGGGCACTGAAGATAAATCAAACTGATGCGTAGCCACGTGGTACCTAATCATGCTACAAATCAAACTGATGCGTGGTCACATGGTACCTATTCATGTTTTGTTTTTAAGAAACAGTATATGGAACGTGTTTGAAAGGTGTCCAATGTTTTGGCGTCTCAACAATTAACAATTAATGTATATCGATTTATAACATCACGCATTAATTTTTTGGGCAAAATGCAGTTTGAATCCCCATTCTCTCGATTGCAACGTTTTTACACGCTGCTGTCATTAAATTTTAGTCTGGTAGTAATTCAGTGAGTTTTTTTAAAGATTGGAGATAGAATGTAGAAACGCAAACATTGTGACGTATTTCGTTTTGATTTCCGTTGAGTTCCTATTGTTTTCTTGTAAGATTTATTCGGAGTATCTACGTATAACTGGCTTTTGGAAGGTGTAACTATCAATAGTCGATTGACGCTGGTGACAAAACATTCTGGCTTTGGCTGGTCATTGCGAAAGTTTAATCGGCATATTATTAATACCTAAACAGTGTTAACACTTTTTAATGTAGCAGTGGCGAACACTAGCGTCTATACCCTTGGATTTTATGTCCTATTTTGTAGGACACGTTCGTACATCCGTCTGTGCAGTCTAATTAAATTGTTGATTTTTATTGTGAAATTAAATTAATTTCTGTAGCTAATTTGTCGATTGTCTGATGATTAATTTATCAAAACGTATGTTTCTGGGTAGGACACAAAACGAATGAAGAAATACTTGAATTAGAATGTGTTCGATCAACATGTCCATATATAAGATCATATTCGTTTATAAGCACGTTGCAGGTGTCTGGACAGCCTTTTATTCGACTTGAATAATTTTTGCTATCACTGTTCATCGCTTCGTCACTCTGGAAAATATACGCAATATAATGTTGAAAGTTTATTTTGAATCGGATAAATGGTTTCCGAGATGCTGCTAAAAAATGGATAGAATTTAATTTTTTGAAAATTACTGTAGATTTATTTCTGTTTCGTCATCAAGGCATCTTTATACTAAGACAGATCAGATCCAGAATCCCAAACTTTGTGTTGCAACAATGAATTTTGTTCCATTTTTGGGTCATTCAACACTTGGTAATGATTTCATATCATACGTGGACGTAGACCTTCAACATCTGGCTGACACGCATCCCACACTGCGTTTTTACATTTGAGTTCTCTGCACAAAAACTCGTCAACTCCTTTAGTCCTTAAGGTTATCTGTTGATTCTCAAGGTTATCTGTTGATATGACCTGCTGATTTGATGCTCTATGTTCACTACTTTGGTTCTCCACATTTCGAATTTTATCCTTCAGAGATACCCTGAAGATAGCTCTTTCCTCTTTCTGAATGACTTTAAATTTATGGATCAGTCTGGTTTTGAGTAGGGCATTGTGGACAGAACGCACTGCTTATGAATCTTCATCTTTAGCGACTGCAGAACTGGTGATTTGAAGATCCAGACGTAATTTTCAAAAGTTGCCCAGTCCAAACGAATTCTTTTGTCAGCTTTTTGTCGAAGTTGTTTTTAATGATTTAAAATTTATTTATTTTGTATGTCCATAATGATTTATACATAACTGAATAGTCAAATGTGGTAGTGGACAGCGTGCATGTGGTAGTAACAGAGAGTAGTTTAGAGTCATTTCATATGTAGTCCTGGACCCAGGAACTTGGCCGAGTTAAAATATATTTTGTTTGTTGCCGAAAGAGATTTCAGAAAACGTTGCAAATTCTGTTGACTCCAGTTAACCCATCACGGATTCTATATTGGTACTTAATATCATATTTTTTGATGTTTGACTGACTGAATGACCCAAAACCTGAGCGCCCAAAGCTATAGGATATGGGACCTTGTCCCTTTGTCTGTAGCCAAGTTTCATCTGATTGCAAAGTTTACGAGACAAAGAAATACGTTGCTAAAAATTATGTTTGCGTGCTAAAATTGCAACGTGGTTCGTTCATTTGTCTTGGTTTCTTACGTCATTCATTTGGTAGTTTCCGTTTGTGTCAATTTATGTAAGTAGTATAGAAACATGAGATGGTCAGTGTGTCATTAATATGACATGTGTTGCTGCTGGGGTAGCCAGGTATGATAGAGCACGACATAGCGTTATCTTTGAAAGCATTGGCTGAAAATGGAAATTTTGCAAAGTGCTTCGCCCATTAGCCCTTGCTATTTCTAGGAAACTATAGGATTACGTGATGTTTCAAATTTTTTTATGTAAAATGAGCTTTATAATCACAGGAAGAATGTGAAATTAAAAAGAAGTATGATGTATAAAAACTAACTAACGAAAATTGGTTACGTTTGAACGTAAAGCGAAGACGAAATTTTAATTAGAAGAGTGTGACGTTGGTCCGCTTAACGCAGCTACGGTTCTAGAGGCTTGGAAGACGGTGAAAGAAAGAAGCAAGGAATGAGAACTCATTGACATCTTTCTACGTGAATGCTTTTGAGCCATCTCGCAATAATTCAATACGTCCGTCCAAGAATTTGAAGATATACTTGACAGTGTTTCCATTTCGAGAGAATGATTAAAAATATAAAGAACACATTAATATCTCATTTTTCTACATATCTATGTAACATCACATAGTCACCCATTGAAATAGTCATCGAGATGACCAACATTGGTGAAGAGCACCATATTTCTTTTGAGTACCGATACTTGTAAGGATTTTCTGGAGGCTTCATTTAGAGGACAATAGGTTCTAGCTTATTGTAGGGCCATTTACGAAATTGTATGCTGTTTTTGGGTTTGAAAGAAAACCAATGCACACGAAGATCACTTCATCAACATGTTGAACACTGACTTGCTTGAGGCGAGACTATTTGAAGGCTTATATCTGATACGGCGGTGGTACCTCTTTAGTCGGATGGGCAAGCAACTTCGATTTTTAAATTTTTCAAAAATTAAAAGAAACCCTTTTTTGTTTTTATTATTGTTTAAGAAAATTAAATTGTAATTATATCAGATTTTACAAAAACAATGTTGGTAAAATTTTGTCGAAGGGTTTTTTTTTTATAAAACCTGATTTGTTATAAAATTTTTTGAATTCTTTTTTTGGTTTTTACTTCTGCGGAAAAATTATAAAAATATTTGACCAAAATTCTAAAAAAACTCAATTATGAATAATACATAAACACATTAATGAGCAGAACTTTGCAGAAGGCGCTAGCACAACTCACGTGGTAAAACGAACTGTAAAAAACATAACCTCACTATCGGGTAACCAGACCACAACTAGCCAAGAACAAGGTTAAAACTAGTTAGAAAAACTGCTCAGTTTATTGACGTCATAAGTGCGACTATAACAGCCACCCAAACAAACTTAGGTTCAGATATTGAACCCGATAGGGTGGCAACCTGACACAGACTCCTCAATATCAGAGCGCACTCAATATGTTAACTACCAAACAGATTATGTTGAAACGAAAAGTAAAACCTGATTATGAAATTGGTATTTTTCAAGTTATAAGGAGCGTATGAAAAGATAGTATACCAGTTTGTCTCTGTAGTATTTATTTCTATAGTAGTACTATTGAAAAATTCGACAGAATTACGTACGTAGGATTACGTAGTTCTGAAAGAATTTCTGAATCTGGCAAAATGATGTCATTAATTCCTTTTGAAACTCATTAACAAATTACGAGACATGTTTCAAAGATGTTCGAAAGCCTCTGAAAATCAAGTTGTAATACGTTTTTTTCTCTCAGGTTGCCTTTCTTATTTCGCAACAAAGTTTTAAGATGTTCGCTTCATTTCTGTCGATCCAGGCACTTAAAATTTAAATAAAACGAATGGATTTTTGGAAATAAATTACGTTATATGGACGAGGGGCTTACGGAAAAAAAATTTACGAATAGAAGAAATTACACAATATGTTTAAATGAAAGTAAATAAAAAATGACTAAAAATAAATAAAAAATCAGGCGTAGTAGAGTTTATTTCATGATTTGCTGACGATTGTATCGTTAATCACAATCTTAAAATTGAAGAATGAACTATATGGACATGTCAGGATTTGTTGGTGCGGTGTTTGTTCGTTGTTGCGTTGCTGCTGTAGACGGTACGACGAATGCTTGTCTGACATTAAAAAATAAATTTTTTTTTAAGATTTGGAAGATAAAAAAAACATTTATTTAATTTTCAAAAAGAACGTAATTCGTAAAACATACATAAATTTTATAAGGAAATTCACATTGTTAAACTGATTTACGCTTTACGAAGAGCAGTTGCGAAACTCTGTCAAATCTTCATAATAAGTTTTTACAGATACGTTAATTAATCACTGAGTCGATACTCTCATCTAAAACGGTGGACCAAAATATCTTAATACATTCATTCATTCATAGCGAGCGCGGAGAATACGCTGCGAGACGTTGTCGAGCGTCTTTCATTGAACTTTCCGAACGTAGTCATTTCGATAAAAAGTGCAATGTGTAGTAATGAGTTGGATGGAACATCTGTTTTTGCATATTGGTGACTAGCTATTTTTAAACTCGCACTATATATCGGAAGAGCACGGGTTCGAATCCTGTTTGTTAACGTGACATTTAAATCGGGAGCTAAAATTGATCCACCAATCGATAAAAGGTTCTTTATTGTTTTAATTACCACAAAACATTGCACATCATTGGAAGATAGACATAAATTAATTTGATGAACCGAAAGAGGTGGATCATAATTTTATGAAATTTATGGATTAAATATAACTTGTTGAAAATAAAACGTATGACGATTAAGTACTTTCAGTCATAATTTTTCTTTATGTAGTATTTGAAAAAATTTCCATTGTTCACTTTACAACCCGAAGATTCTATACGGAGACGTAAAGTTGGATACGATAAAATGGCAGAAGTAACCCGAAGAGAGTTACTTCTCTGCCATTTTATCGTATCCAACTTTACGTCTCCATATAGAATACCACTTGGTTCCATTGTGGCAATAAGTTTTCTGTCGGTGGATATAATTTAATTGTTTAATTCTTTTACAAAACCGATTTGAACCTGCGCTCTCAAAATTATGTTATCGCGTAAATTTTAAAAACTGGCTGATATTTCACCGATATGCGTGAACGGACTCCAAATATGTACGTATAAATAATGTTAGTGTCTTATTTGAAGTTAATAATAAAATGCGATTTGTCGTTTACGTGCGACAATGAGGGAGAAGCGTTTCGTAGCGCACTCGAAACGTAATCAAAATAAACAACTTTTCCCCGTTCCTATTAAGAATACCCTACGCGACAGACAAAACTCCTATAATAATATTTAGCACGTTATTTTTTAATTTTTTTGCTTGAGACAGCGCGTCCCACATAAAAATGCGGGTGACGCTATTATTTTTAAATATATATATATTTTTTGTTGTGTTAATTTTAATTTAAATTTTATTTTTTAAAAGCAAATAGAATGAACGTACGATTCGGTTTTAGGACAGTAACGAGACTATTTTTGTTTTAAGTGTATCCCTAGTGAAGATATTTAATTAGTAAATAAATATGTATCGGTTAAGTGGAAAGGAGAAAGCGAAAATATTTTGAAGTCGCATGTTTTTTTTTATATAAAAACAAACTTATTGTGTAAATATAGTTTTTCTGAATATTAAATTGTGGTTTTATTTTATTGTAGTCTTGAATATGTTTGGCGTCAATTTTGTAGAAATTCATTGTTCACAATTAAATGAAACTACGTGATGTAGTATTATTTCTACTTTATTTAAATTCTTTACCACGACCTAGGTTTCGTTGTTCCATCTTCAGGTGGGCTATTTAGGGTTAGCAAAGATTCTCTTTGATAAGAGAATCTTAGCTAACGGCCCACCTGAAGATGTTGTGATGCAACGAAACCTTGATCGTGGTAAAAACTACATCACGTAGTTTAACGTGCGGTATCACAGACCCCTATAAAAGTTTGACGCAAAATAACTTACCCGAAAGAAAGGTTAACGTGCGGTATCACAGACCACTGTAAAAGTTTGAAGCAAAATAACTTACCCGAAAGAAAGGTTAACATGCGGTATCACAGACCACTGTAAAAGTTTGAAGCAAAATAACTTACCCGAAAGAAAGGTTAACATGCGGTATCACAGACCACTGTAAAAGTTTGAAGCAAAATAACTTACCCGAAAGAAAGGTTAACATGCGGTATCACAGACCACTATAAACGTTTGAAGCAAAATAACTTACCCGATGTACACTGACAACGCAACCTCTCGTCTCGACAGTAGTTTCATCACTAAAACTGGAGCTACCGAGTGCCTCAGAAGCAAGATAATGGATAAACACAAAAATCACAAACTGCAAGCGGTCTGTGAGACCGCACATCTACGGTTAAAGACCAAAATGCAGAAACTTTGCCAAAATATATTTTGTGGTTTTCACATGATGCCAAAACAAACAAAATCCAAAGAAATGTTATTTGAATTCGGAGACCAGTATAGTCAATCATAACAAAATGATGGAGCTTCTAACTGTTTACCTCAAGCCAATTTATGATTTACGTACTTCACTCAGGTATTGTACCATTGTTTTGCTCCTGCACTCCGCTCGTTTCTGATCCTTCGTCCTCTCGCATTTCATTTAATTTTGTTTACGATTTATGTACCCACCATTTTGTTTCTCTTACAATTAGTGACAGCTTACCCAAATCATAGATACACGCTAACATTAAACAAATTAACCCATTACTTGACAACGTCAAATGGTCTCGTCAATTTTTTATTTAGAGAAGATCCTATTACAGAGGAAGCCTGAAAGTAAGGTGTGAAATTATGCATGCGTTAATACTTCCAAGAAAATTAACCAACAATTCTAAACAGACTATACGGTAGTTGACTCATTCTAAATTTTGATATTTTTCGTAGAATATTGTGAAATATAAGTTAATTAAAAACCAGTGCTTAAAAAAATTCAAAAATTGCTTGAAAAATAAGCCAGTTGTAGGCTTCTAAATTTGAAGATACGGATAGGGTTGGGTATATACCTGTCTCTTTTCCTCTTATAGAATACAATGTGCAATATTAAAAATGACCTCACAACACAGTATTGTCGTCCTTGTCTAAAGATTAAATTTAAACTTTTATAACTCGGTCAATTTTTAAGATTATTAAAAATTTTTTTCTCTCTTCATCAGCTTGCACCTTGAAATTATGATTAATGAAATAAAAAAAATTTAGTCAAATACCCAATTATAAAGTGCTACTTTTCATATAATAACATTGGTACATTACTTTTTATGTTTGTGTTTACATATTTTATATGTATGTTATTGTATATAACTGAAAACATACAACAATGAACAAATATGTTTCATAATTATTAAATTTTACTGTCTTATAGTGAAGTCTTTCGTTCAAGCTCGTTCGTAAACATTCATTGTTTTCTTGTTATCGAAAGAGACTAGTACTTATTAATTACAAATCTTGTGGACATTTCGATTAAAAAAAAAGATTGATGATAAGTCTTGACATGGTATGGTTAAGGAAAGGGGAGTAGAATTAAATTAAGGAAGAGTAGGATTAAGGTATTACAAGGGGGAGGACTTTTCATACATCCTTCGAAACACTCATTTTCAGAACTCAGCCCTACAATTGTGAACGAGCAGTAACTTAAACTGATCCTAAGATATGTTGGACAAGTTGGATTGTCCAAAATATCAGGTAGGTAAAAAGTTTGTCTATAAATTCTAGACACTTCGTTGTTATTTTTCTGGGGTGATGGTAGGTCTTGAAACTTGCAGAAATTTGAGGACACTTCTTTCCTTTATTGCTCTAGGTATATAAGCATGCGTGCACTCCTACATTCGTTGAAAATCTGAAATATCACAGAGTCAACTACAAACCGTGATGTTAGGGGCACGTAGTACAAATGCAACCATGGCAACTAGTAATATTAATAGCGTATTTAACGAGGATGTCGTATCCTATAGGACAAGTGATCGATAGTTCAATCGTTTGCATCAGGATATACAAGTCTTGAAGATTAAAAGTGATCTGGATAGCCATCGGCCATTGATGAAAAAGAATTGCAGCGTGTTATCAACGAGGATCAGGAGGCCATTATGCGCAAATTAGCGACAACACTCAGTTGTAATGGTTCATTGGATTCCACATCTCGTTACTGATATCAATAAAAACTGTAGGGTGACTAATCAGCCAAATACTTCTCATTAGAGACCATCGCAAAACTTTCTTGAGAATCTTGTGACAGGAGATGAGAGCGTCATTCTTTATAAGAAAACTACATATTGTACCTTATGGTAGAGCCGTCATTAGAGCCTATCTTAATAGCTGAACATCATTCTCGGAAGATTTTGTTATTTTGAGACTATGTGGGACTGTTGTGTTTGTGGGACTCGAAAGGAATGATACATTTTAAATTGCTCACACAAAGCAGCTCAGTCACAGCTACAACATACGCTCATCAGCTTCAGAAATTAGCTAAAGCAATGCAAGAGAAATGTCGGAGACGCCCCACCATCCACCTTTTACACGATAATGCCAGGCATATAGCAAAAGAGACGCAACGTAAATTAATGGAGCTAGGCTGGAATACGTTACCTCACCCTCCATATTCATCGGGCATTGCTGACTTTCATTTCTTTCTGCATTTAAATAAATATCTAAACACAAAAACTTTTAAAGCCTTCGACATCCTCAAAAGAGAAACGTCGAATTTCTTCGAGTCGCAGCAGCCTGAGTACTGAAAAAAAGACCTGACTCTACCAAGACGTTGGGCGCAGGTCATCGATTTAGATGGAGAGTATATTATAGACTAAACTTAAATATCAATAAAATTAAAATTATTAAGAAATATAAAGTGTATTCGTTTTTGTGATAAGACTTTTTTACCAACCTGATATTAAACAGAAGCGTGAGTATGATATAACTTTTTAAAATTTTTGCTATGTTAATAAATCAAATTCTGAGGAGTAACTCCATAATGTTTCACAGACATATTACGCTGTTCTGGCGCCATCTATTGGCTAACTTATAGAAGTATTAACAATATTTACAAAGAACGAAATTCATTGGGCAAACACCATTACATAATTAAATCCCTTAAGTGACACAAATGATTTACAGTATTTTTTCAAATACCATGTAAAATTTAAAAAAATATAAATAATAAAGAGCATTTTTAAGCCCTCGCGCACAGACTAGCGTCACTCAAACGTTGATGTTAAGGTTAACGTTAGATAAACATGTAAACATTTATATATCATAAGAAAAAGAACGAATAACAATCTAAAAATTGCAGACTCGGCTACGGACGATGGTTAATTTTGTAATAATTAACTGGTCTAGATTAGTGGGCTATCGTGATGTGTCGTGTCCTGTTTGCTATTTTTGCCTTTAACATTACGGAGATTAAACGTGTATCTGTTATTTATATACTAGTGTATTCTTGTGATTAAGAGTGTTTATTAAAGTGACCAAATGTGTGACGTGAATATGAAAATATCAGTGTAATTTGAGGGAGTTACTTTTTTATGCGAAATATAGTAATAATTGCATTATGCATATTTGAATTATGATTATGCATATTTGAATAAACAATTTCATATTGAATTATGCATATTTGAATAAACAATTTCATTATGAATATGGAGTTTATTTGTGATTTGGTTAAGTAACGGTTGAGATATTTCAATTTTTATGTTAATACAAACAAAAGTTTACTGCCATTGATGTAATATAACATATTTTTTTATTTATTGTATTGTAAGTTAGTAGTACACTTTTGTATTTATTCCATATACCTTGTTTGAAATTTGTATGTATTACATTATATATACATGTTATATAATATATATTACACACTTGTATATAAAATTTTACTCCGCCAATAATAAATTCAATGCATTTTTATAGAATGTGCAAGATAAACATTGTAGGTACTATATAAATAAATAAATTATATTATAACACGCTCGTGTTAAGAAATAACAAAAATAACTGGGTTAAGAATGTGCGAAATTTATGTGCATTTTTAAATAACTGGGTTAAGAATGTGCAAAATTTATGTGCATTTTTAAATAACTGGGTTAAGAATGTGCATTTTTAAATAACTGGGTTAAGAATGTGCATTTATGTGCATTTTTAAATAACTGGGTTAAGAACAAAAATAACTGGGTTAAGAATGTGCGAAATTTATGTGCATTTTTATAGAATGTGAGAAATAAACATTGTAGATACTATATAAATAAATAAATTATATTATAACACGCTCGTGTTAAGAAATAACAAAAGTAACTGGGTTTAGATATTATACTGTAAAAACTATATTTAAATATTGATTTTATGCAAAACGAAATTGTAATAAATACAAAGTGTAAAAAATCAAAATTACCTTGTAGAAGACGCAGACCAACAGTAACACCGAATGTTAACAATACACCAATGCATGAAATGTACCGAAATTGTGTAATTTTTCATTTGTTATCTTGCTTATTTTATATTTGTTACCTTGCTTATTTTTTATTTGTTACCTTGCTTATTTTTTATTTGTTACCTTGCTTATTTTTTATTTGTTACCTTGCTTATTTTATATTTGTTACCTTGCTTATTTTTTATTTGTTACCTTGCTTATTTTTTATTTGTTACCTTGCTTATTTTTTATTTGTTACCTTGCTTATTTTTTATTTGTTACCTTGCTTATTTTTTATTTGTTACCTTGCTTATTTTTTATTTGTTACCTTGCTGCTTATTTCATATTTGTTACCTTGCTTATTTTTTCTATGTAACTATTACTTTGGCGTGATTTATGATTAGAAATTTAATTTTATCTAGTTTGCAGTGGTATATAATGCTTTTTCATGCAAGACATTCGTATATATGTATCTATATGCTTTTTGACATTCAAATATACGTATATATGTAAAGAAATCATAAAAATATAAAATCTTCTCTTCCCACTTTTTCTAAGTTTTTGTATTTGAACTTGTTTAGAGTATTTACGTTAGGTTATGGTATCATTTCTTTTCAAACCAACTTGCGCTAATGAACCCCAATTAATATAAAAGTAATTGGATTAATTTCTAGTATTGCCTATGGCTACCATTACCTCTATTGTTTCTTGCTTTCAAATGTCGTATTTTGCGGATGGATTTGAGATGGTTCACAAACATCGGTAGTTGAGTTAAAATTTTTGTTATAACATATTATAGTTTTTTTTAATTTTTTGTATTTATATGTATACTTTTATATGGTAATAAAAATATGTATGTACTTTTGCGTATATACATATTTTTATTTTATAGTTATGCATATACTTTTTTATGATAATAAAAATATGTATATACTTTTGCATATATACATATTTTTATTTTATAATTATGCATATACTTTTTTATGATAATAAAAAAATTATATTTTATTTTTCATTTATGATGGAAATTTTGTTTATGTTCTTCATCATTTTTAAACTCAGATTGGCTTAGGTTATGTTAGACAAGGTTAGCTTAGGTTGATTTAGGTTAAAATGGGTTAAATTGGGTCATGTTGATTTAGGTTTAGTTCCATTTTAGACGAGGTTAAGTTAGATTGGTTGAGGCTAGGATGGGTTAAGTTGCATCATGTTGGTTTAGGTTTGGTTGCATTATGTTGTGTTAGATTTAGGTAGGGTTACATTGAATGAGATTAAGTTAATTTAGATTTGGTTAGTTCAGTGGTTGGGTTAGATTTAATTATGTTGGTATAGATTATATTAGCGTAGGTCAGGTTATACACGGTGTCCGGGCATAAGTGTTGGACAAAGGAAAACATTATTCGTTGACTGAAAATAGTGAATTGAAATGATTGCCAATAAAATAAAATTCATAATACATAATGATTTATCACCCTTTTTGTACACACATTGTTCAGTGCAGCTCGGGTGAATAACCCACGAACAGCTGCGAAGACATCGTCACTGCAGATAAACGCTGCATTCCGGGCAATTATTGAGTGTGTTAAAAAGAGTTATGTGTAATATTGTTTTTGTACTTAATTAGAAAAAGGGTGTGTTTTACGTTTTAATTCAACGACAATTTATACCTTTATAGCCAACGAATAGCGTCTTTCTTTTTCCGACATCCATTCCCAGACACCGTATATTGACTTAGATTAGGTTAGGTTTGGTTACGATAGGTTAAAATTGATTATGGGCTAAATTAGAATAGGTTGGGTTAGCTTAGTCTTAATTGTTATTGTATAATATTTTTATCTAGTACAATCTTTATCAAAAGCGTAATATTTTCATTAGGCGCAATATGATATTAATATTACTGAAGAACCGGCAGTACAAAAATAAAACATGTACCTGTGTAAAGCCATGTTCCAAAGGTAGTGATATTATAATTCCAAAAGTTGGTTGTTTTTCAGTTAATTTGTTACCTAATAACCTTACAAATAACAAATAAATCGGTACCAAATATCGAATGAATATAGTTTATGTATTAAAGTAACATCACTCTTTGCATGTTTGTTACTCAATCACGTAGAAACAACTGAACAAGTTTTCATGACATTTGATACAGACATGAAAATAATTGGAAGTTTAAATTACCATATGGGCTATTTATTACGAGAAATAGCATAATCCTTCAATGTCAGACGAAACCATACGCAAAAATTCATTGACGATAAATAAAAAAACGTTCATCCTATAATATTGTTTATTTATTATTTACTTTCCTATTACATTATTATTTAATTAATCTACGTATCGTATAGGTCATTTCGAAACAGTGTCACTGTATGACGTCCAATTTGACAGGTTTTTTTAGTTCATTCGACATTACCTTGCACAAGTTCCGAAAATATATTGAATTAAATTATGAACATATGCACTAAGGCAGCATATCTATGTTTAATTCGTTAGTTTGTATTTTAATAAATATAGCAAGGTCTTTATTTCTTGTTATATTTGCTTTGATATTGTATTACATTGTAACGTTGTAGCGTTGTTACGCGCTAGAATCGGGTTCGACAATTACTGACAGCAGCAGAGTTGCAAAGATAATGTTCGAAACAATGACAGATTTTATTACCCTATTACAGCGTTGAATACCCTATTATGGTGTTGAATACCCTATTATGGTGTTGAACGGCCAAAAAGAACAGTCATACTGAATTTAGTTTTACTTATGTATGTATGTATGTACCCTCATGACTCCTTAATTACTTAGCATATCTTTAAAAATTACAACTGGTTTGATTCGCCTTAAAAGTCTGAGTAATATGGCCTAAGACTCCAATATGACTACAATGGGATGCTGTATATTCATGGTTAATTTTTTTTCTTAAAATCCATCATGACAGATATCAAACGAAAGGCTTTGAAAGACCGTTTCAAAAATATATACGTCTTATGTGAATATGTTTGATATTAGTAACAAAAATAGGTGTTAATATTCGTATCGATAATGGTGTTAATATCTGTATCGATAATGAAAGGTATTAATAGAAATTGCAAAGACAAGTCCAAAAAAGACTTTTATGAAAAAATAACAAAACTGTAAGGGGTAAACAACGTAATAAAACTTATTTTAAGAAACCTAATTTGATTGAGACAAAAAAGATAATTTTAAAAGAACTGTAATCTCAGTGCCTAGAAAGCATTGCGAGCTGTCAGATGAGATGAGACAGCAATGAGATGAGATAGCAATATCTCATTATGGTATTATTGTAGAATACCTGCTGTTACAATGCAAACGCAAGGGGAGCAATTAAATTACTAGTTTTTTTTAAAAAGATAATTTTAAAAGAACTGTAATCTCAGTGCTTCCTAACTCCTTAATTAGAAAGCATTGCGAGCTGTCAGATGAGATGAGACAGCAATGAGATGAGATCAGATGAGTTAGCAATATCTCATTATGGTATTATTGTAGAATACCTGCTGTTCTTACTGTGACGGCAAATTTGCAATGCAAACGCAAGGGATGCAATTAAATTACTAGTTTTTTCTAAAAAGATAATTTTAAAAGAACCGTAATGTCAGTGCTTTTTATCTCCTTAATTAGAAAGCATTGCGAGCTGTCAGATGAGATGAGACAGCAATGAGATGAGAAAAGATGAGATAGCAATATCTCATTATGGTATTATTATAGAATACCTGCTGTTCTTACTGTGAGTGCACATTTGCAATGCAAACGCAAGGGATGCAATTAAATTACTAGTTTTTTCTAAAAAGATAATTTTAAAAGAACTGTAATCTCAGTGCTTCCTAACTCCTTAATTAGAAAGCATTGCGAGCTGTCAGATGAGATGAGACAGCAATGAGATGAGATGAGATGAGATAGCAATATCTCATTATGGTATTATTGTAGAATACCTGCTGTTCTTACTGTGACGGCACATTTGCAATGCAAACGCAAGGGGAGCAATTAAATTACTAGTTTTTTCTAAAAAGATAATTTTAAAAGAATTGTAATCTCAGTGCTTCCTAACTCCTTAATTAGAAAGCATTGCGAGCTGTCAGATGAGATGAGATAGCAATGAGATGAGATAGCAATATCTCATTATGGTATTATTGTAGAATACCTGCTGTTCTTACTGTGACTGCACATTTGCAATGCAAACGCAATTGATACAATTAAATTCCTGGCTGCAATTCAGTGATAAATTGTATTCAAAATAAATTCATTTCAACGTCTTTCAAAGCCATAGTTTTTCCTTCAAAACTTATCTTTTTCATAAAAATCAAACAAAAGGAAAGCCTTAATTACGACGAAAAAGCATTGTCGTAATTTTAATTACCTCTTATAGTTTCATTATTGAATTAGTGGTTAAAGTAATTGATTCGGATTTATTATTTGCAAGTAGCATTCAACTTGCAAAACAGTGAGTCGGAGAGAATGTGACAAAGATTCAAGGCATTCAAGTTTTCATTTTATTCTAAATTACATTATTATCTCGCTTCCGCACAATTGGCAAGTATTATAGAGACAACAAATTAAAATTAGGTTTGAGTAACGTTAGATAGTTTTTCTTATCATTAAGACGTATCAAATTGGTCATACATACAGTGACTGCAGTATAATAATATCAAATTTACTACGCAATATCAAAAACGTACGTTCAATAACAACAAAACCTATTTATCTATACCAAACAACAATATATGCTAAACAATTATTGTGTTTAGGGGGTAATTCTGGTCAAAAATATTTTCTCTAAATAGAGTGAAACGTCTAATTTAAATAATCTACGTATTTATACGTATTTGTACATAATACGTACGTATTTGATGAAACTAAAGGAAGATTCAACGGACCTATTGTTACTTATTAGTTATAATTATGTTTTAATAGTATCCATTCTATAAAATATTTTTAATTGATAATTTTTGATAAAGGTACTGAACAAAAATATATCAGATTTAATGTACAGGTCCTGGACTTTTTATAAAATAACACCATTTCGTAGATACATTCTATAAATTCTAGCATGTAAGTTACAAATTCAACGAGACAAATTTTTTTAATCAGCTACTTAAACAGTTTCTATCTGAGATTCATTATAGAATCTTCTGAATCAAAATCAATAGAATTCGGAAGATCGTTTGTTTAAATTGTTTTTAATATTAATACTCTCAATTAAGTTTTGTATATTTGTACTAGAATTACAATTATTAACTGTTATTTGTATCCGTGTGATACTTTTAATGACAATGCTACGATTGTAGATTCGATCACACAGAGTAACGGGTGACAGAAACAAGAAATAATTCCAGCTGTTGCTTGTACGCTGCGTCAGGAATTGGCAATGCGTTGCGTTTTGGCGTTTGTCTAGTTGTATAATGGAACCTGAAATATAAATGCAACCTGATATACTTCACTTCACCCCTTTTGTGTTAGGGCTGGATGCTATATAACCTTTTTAGAAAACGGTAGTATTTTGTAAAAGGTGCTTTGTAAATGGACAGATTTTACAATTCGGCTGCGACGTATATACGTTCATGTAATTAAAATTTTAAAAGTATAAATGTTTTAATATATTGTAAAGAAGTGTGTTATTATTTATCACGGTGTGTATAAAAAGTTTAATACTCTTTATTGACCAGAATCTCCTTTGACTAATTTCAATTAACAATATCAGTTTTGTCTTAAGCTACTTACTAGTTATCAATGTGCATTACAAAATGTACTTATATAAATACAGTTGTAAACGTTTCGTATATTTTATTCTTCTGTACTTAATTTTGCTAATAAACACTGACATACAAACATAGAATAAGTCATGGTGATAATTTGTTTATTTTTTGTAAATTTGTCAACACATTACAGGCGAATGTTCGAGAAATGGGGAGGCGAACGAAAAGCGAATTTCAGATGGTATTTTGTTGTTGCTGTCTATTTGAGGTTATGTTAGTGTTTGTATTTTGGTGCTTCGTGTAAAATGGTGCAGTTAATAGAAGCTCAGTATTTAAGAAAAATGATTGCCGCTGATGAATAAGCTGGTCTTGTAGCTTGGTACGTATCTATACTAGAAAAAAGACATGAGGTGTCATGGGACACCCGACAGAAGCAAAACTTCTTACGCATTGTATCTAAAATTAAATTTTTAATTATTAATTAATACAATATTGGTGTGGTTATAAATAATAGACATACTTATAAATATATGTCGAATTGTCCATCATACAATAAAAAATATTTAAGAAATTAATAAAAATAAACAAACAGATTAAGTGTATATATATATATATATATATATATGTGTATTTCAAAAGAATGAACGTGGGAGAGAGGCAGCGTTACGTGCTACTTCTTGCGTCTTGTCTCTCTTTTATCGTCTCTCGTTCACTCATATGGTTGTTCCCCATCCAAAAATATGTGCTCCCAGCCAATGAGAAGCGTTTCATCGTTGCGCTTGTTCATAAATCCCAAAGTCCGTTCAGATGCTTCGCTTCGACGAGCATCATGAATAGTGTGAGCGTGAAATGAATTTCTTTTGGAAAATAGTTGGATCATTTATTTGTTCCGAACTTGAGGCACATAAATGTGACTGCAGTTGATAATATTTAAAATATAAATTAATAATTTCAATAATTCTTCGCAGTAATGGTTTAGTTTGAAATGCTCTGCCTAACCTAGCAGTAGAAGTCATCTTTAAATTTTTTCTATGTATTGCTTTAGCCTACAACTTGAGAAGTTTACTATGTTTAGGAAAGCTCCAAACACTGATATTATTAGAATTGTATGGACTCACCAAGGAATCTTATCAATTTTATTCCATATGTATAGATGATATCTTACGATACTAATGACAATAGATACTAGCCACAGGACGTTGCCTACTGAGAGAAATTTACAAAAATTTAATAAAGCAAAACTGGTGCAAAGAGAGACTTTCGCTATAAAGACAGCCTTAAGGTACTCATGTGAGGAAATAGTTTACGAGGCCTATATAATGCTACAGTAGTGTGACCCGATAAAGACAAGTTCAGGACAAAAGTACAGTGAAAATTTTATATATGTTAGCTCTCCGATATTTGTATTTATCTAGAATAAAAAGATTACTGAAATATCTGAATAATACCGAAATATCGGGATAAGATATTTGTCCACACTACAGTTTCGAAATAAACACGAATACTGTCATATTTATTCAAATCTTCAGGGAAAGAAATTTTGTAAGGACAAAAAAGGGAAAAGCGAATTAATCATTTGGAAAAGTAAACTCTTTCAAGCATAACAAAATACTTGGCCTCTTCAGAACCGCAGACAATACATACTGACATCATCTCACAGCGAATTAATACGTTACACAGTAAATTAATGACGGTAACGTGATAAAAATGCTCATCGTAGAATAAATAGAATTGTATAGCAGTGTGGGAGTGTATGTCAGCTACCCGATCATGAAAGGTTGGCTTTGTGTTGAATCGTTCACTCGAATCCAATAAAGATGCTAATACAGTTTCGATAACTCAAAGAACCTTACGTACAATTCTAGCTCATGTAGTTCGTGTTCTTTATTACTTTCAAATACTGTATCTATATCACATCATTTTTTTTTTCTATTTACAATCAGCCAGATAGCTATAATTAAATTTTTTGACATCTTGTGAACGATTTCAGAAATTGAGCACATCCAATGACGTGACATTTCCCATATTAGTATAGCTTCAGAATCAGATCAGAGCTAGTCTTGACCTTCTCAATCGGAATATACTTTGATCAACATCCATAAGTGCTCTAGCTAATTGGTTTGTGTGTTGTTCCAGTCATTGTTTGTAGCCTTTGCAGGATAAGTTAACCTGTTATTTTACAGTGGGCATCTCAGTATATTCGTGTATTTCTGTATTTTTAGTAAACCATGGGGCATTTATCAATATCACATCATAAGCACTAAACGTTGATATCACGAATCATACTTATATAAAGTTTAAGATTGTTAGTAAACACGAGACCGTGTTCTCGTAATCATGTTATGAATAAAATAGTTAGGGCAAATGGTTCGAAATTTGAATCCTGGCTTATTTGCGATCATGATCTCAAAAAATGTTGTATGAACAGGTTGAAAATATTATATTTTCAATTGCTCCTTGGCACATGCATTGCATTTTTTTTCTCATTTTTAAGGCATACGAGTACGCAGAATATATACTTCGTAGGGTCTGAACAGAATTTTATCATCAATTTTGGATCCCACATTATGGGATATAGCAGACGCAGATTGTGAAGAGGAATGGAAAAATCCTTGGTTTTCACGAATTTTCCATTTTTTTATTATCAAAGTACTCTTTTTCCATTCTTTTTGGTTTTAGTATCATATAGGTGTTTACAATTAACTAAGAAACTTACAGATTTTCGTTTCGTAAACTTATATTATCGATAACGTTTGTTAGAATAAATAAATATTTTTAAAATATCACGCTGAAATATGTCCAAGAAATATTTCAGTTCCATATATAAAACTTTGACCTAAACCCGTAGCTCAGGCCCAGGCTAAAATTAGTAAATAGACTCAGAAGGCGTCTAGATTTCGCATACATTTCGGGCCAGATATTGGGCTATCTGCGTAAATTTTATATTGGTTACTCGGGCCGCCTACTGGTCAAGTGTAGTTTTTGTATTAAGAAAAAGTTTTTCTTTCCACGTATTGGGAGTGCTCAATTCTCAAAGGCAGGTTTTATAGAAAAATAAAGAAATGGACATTTTTTTAATGAGAAACATTGTCTTTTGCAATTGAGAAACATTGTAATCGTTTAATTTAAGATTATCGGCCTATGCACACCAGGTTTAGGCAAGACCCAGGCTGCAGGCTGAAGTAAATTATGTTAGATGCAAAATCTTTGTTAGAATATATTCTCTGCAGGATCTTTGTACCAACTGAAACAATAATTCGCATGGGTTAAGTACTTCTACCGCATAACAAATTTAATAAAAAAAATTGAGTGGTACAGTTAGAAGCGCTGTATATAAGAAAAATGATTGCCGCTGATGAAAAAGCTGGTGTTGTAGTGTGGTACATAAGAATACCGGGAAAAAGACGTGAGAACATTTTTAAGGCAAACAGAAGCAAAGTTTCTTACGCATTGATTAATATAATATTGATAAAATAATTTTATAGTAATGTATTGTATCCGAATCTTACTGGCGATCACTTTGTAGCAACTTAAAATGTTTTTAAAAATTATGAATTCATAATTATTTGGTATCGAAAAACGTGACCATGTATTCATAGCTCAGAAAATATCACCATGTAAGTGTCAACCGATTAAAGATTCGTGATAAACGCAATATACTGTTTCCAGGATTCTATATTGGAAAAGTCCAAACGGAACTCTATTGTTGTGGAGATGCTGCCTCTTTATATCTGCAAATTTATATCTATAAATGCAATGATAATATATGCTTCGGTCGGTGACAAACCCTATACATAAAAATTGGTGTCAAAATATCTTTTCTGACCTAGATTTATCATTCATTTGTTGAAACCAGCTCTTCGAGAAGAGTGTACTAATTATAACATAGTCCTAATATGCTAATTTTTTCTCATAGGCCGGACTTCCTTTGTTCCAGACTTGGTTTTAGACATACATAAGTTTGAACTTTTCTCAAAACATGACACTTAATTTTTTGAATATTGCCGAATTAATACATCGAGTAAATACGTTGCAAAAATGTTGGAACAAGCTGCGTCCTAAATAGGCGTTATCAACAATAGCATTAATGTATGTACTAATGATTACGCATCATTAGTACATACATTCTAACAATTTCTCAGGAAATTTTCCTTTGTTTAGTTAATTTTTATTTCTTTATTCTTACCAATATATATCTTCTTTAGTTCGTAATAAACAAGTTGGGTAATTGTTATAACGAGACGATTTTTGGATTCTCTTTAAAAATTTAAGATGAAGGTAATCTGCAAGATTTTTTATTTGAGTGTTTATAACAGCAATATAATTTATTTTTTAAGCGAGAATGACATGCCGCGTGTCGAGACGTACCGTTAGTGGGTCCTCTTTCTAGTGATGTATGCATTCTCAACCATTCTTAGTGCTACATATACACATTACTTGTTGACTTGTCCATTTTAAGTTTTTCGATTTATCGTTTCATAAATTGATTTCACTATTTAATTTATCATTACTCCATAATTTTATCTCTCATCATCATGCATCCTCAAAAGTTGATATTTCATTATCATATACAAAACCTCCTTGGAATAAGAACTAAAAAGCCCTAACTCACCCCTATAATAGACACATGGATTCATTTTCTGAAACGATAGTCATATCTGCGAACATTTAACCCCTTGAGCGCACACGTTGCTTAGAAGCTACGCCTGTACTCACTCTGTACAAACGTATTTGGTCTTTTTGACTATTTTTGGATATTTCATTTTCATATACAAAACCTCCTTGGAAAAAGAACTGACTCACCCCTACAATAGGCATACATGGATTCGTTTTTTACTTTTCCAAGTTGCGGCAATCAGAAACTGAAAATATTTTACTAAGAAATGTATATCGACCCATACCATCAAGTTTATGTCGACCCATACCATCAAGTTTATATCGACCCATACCATCAAGTTTATGTCGACCCATACCATCAAGTTTATGATGTAAGCTTTTAGAATAGGTCCCCCAAATTCGATGCATTACTGCTAACCACAACCCCTACTTGAAAAGCAGCATCAGAACTTAACTGAAGTTATCTTCGAAAGAATGCATCTCGCAGTTTTTTGTACACCTTCAACACATGCCTTTGATTTGACTGTTCGTTTTGAGAAACAGAAAGAAGTTGCAAAGGGTGAAGTCAGAGTTACAGAAAGGTTGAGGAGCCAGGTATACTTTTTGCAGACATAAACTCACAAATGTCAAACGTAGAGTGTAGTGGTGCGTTGTTGTAATGCAAAAACCATTAGTTTTTGGTAAATTCTGGATGAATGTGTGCGCCAACATCGCCTTCAAATATTTTAAAATGTTTAGCACTAATGCAGAATTAACCATCCGGCACAAGTTCAATTAATCATGAATATGGGCTAATCTCTTGTGGCATCGACTCTCTGGTATCCGTTTATAGCCATTCTTTCTCCCCCACCCACTGACTTCTATGTCTTTCGGTCTTAAGGTCATATTGAAAGACCCACTGTACATCTCCAATCATCGACTCTCTGGTATCCGTTTATAGCCATTCTTTCTCCCCCACCCACTGACTTCTATGTCTTTCGGTCTTAAGGTCATATTGAAAGACCCATTGTACATCTCCAATCAACGACTTTCTGGTATCCGTTTATAGCCATTCTTTCTCCCCCACCCACTGACTTCTATGTCTTTCGGTCATATTGAAAGACCCATTGTACATCTCCAATCAACGACTTTCTGGTATCCGTTTATAGCCATTCTTTCTCCCCCACCCACTGACTTCTATGTCTTTCGATCTTAAGGTCATATTGAAAGACCCACTGTACATCTCCAATCATCGACTTTCTGGTATCCGTTTATAGCCATTCTTTCTCCTCCACCCACTGACTTCTATGTCTTTCAGTCTTAAGGTCATATTGAAAGACCCACTGTACATCTGCAATCATGATCGTTTTTAATCATTCGCATCCCTCCGCTTTAATGCGCTACAGCACTTAACAAATTGTCAAACGGTTTGCTTGTTGGTCCTCTGTGAATTACCTTAGAAATCATTCTCACACCCAGTTTTCATATCCCCAAATCATGTAAAATGACATGGATTGTTTCTGTGTTGATGCCGAGTTCCATCAACAATATGCAGCAGCCGACAATCACTGCACACCAACAGATACAAACGTGCAACACTGTGGCCTATGCGTGTCGTTTTCAATACACTTTTTCTCGCATTGTCACCTACAATTTTTGTTGAGTCTCCTTTACCTTATACAATTTTTGGAATATTTGGACGTTTTTTCCAAGTTTTGCGAGAAATTTGATGTTGATTAGTTGTTTTTTTACATTACATTAATTTTTTTGACTGAAGGTACTTAGCATTTCAATTTTCAAATAATATATCTCGAAAAGTGCAATCACAATCGACGTGAGATTTGTATCATATACTGCATGGTATTAAATGCAGAGTAGGTGTTGCAAATTTCACTTAAGATTGTACTAATGTTGCCATTTTGGGCGCTTTAAAAAAATCTCGTTACTTAATTGTCTGGAAGTTAATTGGAATCCATTATTTTTTAGTTTTTATATTAACTTTAGTTATTTATACCAAATATATTAAATTAATAAATAAAATAATTGATTTTTTTGGCTGTTCTTTTTTGCCCGATTAATATAACAACCTCGAGATATGTATATTCATAGCAGAAGATTTTGCACATAGACAATCTATGAAATCTTGGCATAAATATGTCATTTGATATAATTCTACATGTAATTGTCTATATCATTAGTGACAGTTTTAAGCAACGCTAGGCTAGTGGCATTCTTCAACAGCAAAGTTTATTTTTGCATTTTGCCTTTCTTGCACATAAAGAATGTTATTTGGAGTTGTTTATAACCATGACTTACTATGTAGATCACTAACTACAGTACAATATATACGCTACAGTAATGATGTATATAATATAATCTGAAAGCACATATATGATATGTATATGTATAGAACATACCTGTTACTTTGATTTAATTTATAATCTACGATCTCACAAACACAACTAGTAACTACGTAATTTTCTATAAGTGCAAAAGAAGCTAAATAAAAAAAAAACTTAGACTGAAAATAAATAAAACTGATTCGCTGTCGTAAATAATAATCTATATTTGCTTGATTGCAGAGTGCTTCGTCTAGCTCATTTGTTTGTTTTTTAATTATTAGTTACTATATGCGAGAACCCTTTACGCAGCTAAAACACCAAAAAAACACCTCCTAAAACTCCAAAACATTTTCTGGGAGTCCGCTCACAAACAAGCACTTGTGTCTTATGGAGCTTACTAATGGGGTTACATATTCCAAATATCGTGAGGTTGAAGAGACTTCCGCAATGTAGGCATGCAGACATCTGAATCTGCGATATCCTTTCTCAATGCATTTAACCTGGTTGTAATTGAGGCAAGTGAGTTTCTACGCTATGCTAAGGTGGTCAATCTGCTCGATTGTTGTAGTGCCTGTCGTATTACCGAAAGCTAGCTATTCAGTTAATTATAGAACAAACAGTACATTGGATGACACATGAGAGATAGGCGATGAAGTAACAAGCCGACAGCAGATCAATTCCATACAATATGCCCTCATATTGTATGAAATTAAGTCTGTGTTTTTCAGTTTTAGGGGATTGTGGCATGACTTTTTTCAAAAACACATATGTCCACACTCAAAATGAAGACTCTCAGTACTGAATAAGGATTGTGTCTATTATTTTTTTATATACTTTATGGCTTTCAACAATTACATGCATCACAATACGCAACGTGTCATCGGATATGAAAAAGAAAGTTGTGTATCAAGATGATGACCGACAGAATTGAAACTTTACATTACATTTTGAGCTTGCTGCACAAAACAAATATACTTTGAAAGGTTTTGTTAGAAATAAAATGTATCTTCATAATTTTGAATTATGAAACAAAAATTTTAAAAATTGAAAACGATCATGTCTCACGAGGGACATATATTTTGGGTAGAGTTGAGAATGTATACATAAAAAGACAGAATCAGAAAGAACGAAACATGCATGCTTGACGACTGACAGTATGTTGGGATCTCGGCCATATTATGCTCACAGGTTATTCTCGTATATTATTTCAAGCCAAGACGCGTCGTAGGAAGTTTCTCGTTCGAAAATGATAATAGATTTTATCTTGCAGACAAATTTTGTATTGTCATTGTGGCTAAATGCCCTGTTATTGTGATTTTCAAAATCCTGTTATGTTAATGGTGCTAATTGCAGATACTATTCCAGTAGAGGATAAAACCTTCATCAAATAAATAAAATTAGGCATAGACATCACTGTGCTTCGTAACAACACCAGATTTTAATGAAAATAGGTTTGAATCAGCTAAGTGATAAATCAGCAAGGTTTGAATCAGCTAGGTGATAAGTAAGGTTTGAATCAGCTAGGTGATAAATCAGCAAGGTTTGAATCAGGTAGGTGATAAATCAGCTAGGTGATAAATCAGCAAGGTTTGAATCAGCTAGGTGGCAAAGAAGCTTCATCTTATATTCAAAATTAAGAAACGTAAGGAAAAACATTTTCAAGCGTTCTACCATTGAGGTAGGTAAGAACTTCATGCTTCATGTCCCACTGTGGTTATTAAGTATTTCTTTTTTATTTTTGGTTCAGGCGATTGTGCCATTGCTTTGATATCAGAAATTAATTTCAGGATTCCATTTTCGCCGAAGACATTTTTGTTCTTGACTATTTTTTTCTGCAGTAGAAAAATGACAATGGGCAGCGGTGGTGCAAGTGCCCACTGTTAATGAGATATGCGTTATTACATAAAGTTTGGATGCGTAAATATTTATTAAAGAAACGAAATAAAATACACTGCGAGTGAAAAGTGTTAAATGAAGACTGTTTTTGGTTTTTTCACTCCCTATAGTTTACAGTCGGTTTTCATGTCTTTCATAATTCAGATCTCTTATAAAATCAATGGTGCTTTCTTTATGGGGGACAGTTGGAGCAGAGCTTGTACATTCTTCCCATTGTCTTGTATCCTCTTAATTTTCTGTGCATAAAACAAATATGATAATTTGAGTAAATGTTTTGATAAAATTTAACGATACAAAACGGCGTCACCGAACCACGAGTTCAGGCAACTATTGAAACACATTTCATAGCGATATCTAAGATTTTTATTTCCACATTGGCTCTGCAATGCCTTGTTGGAGGCGTTTATTGTCAATATTAGCATCTGCTTGGTAAGAAATTTTAATTTCTGATGAAAATTAACTCCGTCATGTCCACAATATGTCCCACTTTAAACATTTTCTTCGTTTCACTCATCCTCTTTCATATTTTGTCAATATTCATCGGCTAAAAATTATTTTATCGGTTTATTAAAACAAAAAGCACCGACTTCAACTGTGGTGTTGTGGACATCTTTTTAGTGACACATGTTCCGTGCACATGATGATTTTTTTCTGTTTATTGTTTACAAAATAAAATATTGTTTATAAATTAATAAGCCCATAACAAAGTATTCGGCCATTTTTTTTCGCAAGCAGTAAACACTAAATGTATCGTGTTTCACAAATCACTAATGACGTCACTATTGACAGGAGTTAAATGACAGTGTTGCCGCATAATAAGTGTCAAAATAAAAAAAACTTAATGTCATACATAGATGCATATAACCAGCCTTACCATAATTTTACACAGCTAATCATGTCATACCGCACAAGTACACACAGGCACTATAACGAGGTTACAGTTATATAGAAAAAAAATAAAATAAAAAAGACATGTAGTAAAACCAAAATAATTTGTTTTTATTATTAAAAAATTTTATTATTTATGTCTAGAGAACAAATTACCTATAGGCGGCGTCACAAGTTATTGTACACAGTACGTGACGCTCGGCCTCTCTTCATTTACAACGATATTGGTACAAATTGAACTTTACAAATGGAAAATAAGTTAAAAAAAATTATAAATCTTATTATATCACATATAACCGCACGTCCTGTACAAACAGAATATATTTATAACAAAATGCGATAGACCAAGAACTGGCGACGTTTCGCTTCCAACATTTCAATTATTGTATACAATGTACGTCGTGTTTAACAAATCAAAAAGGCTTTATGCTCGCTCCAGTATAGGTTTAACGGGTGCTCAAACATAAAATATGGCTTTATAATTTGAAAGTCCTAATGGATGTTAGAAGTCTACGGTTGGAAATTTAGAAGACGCATCGCACATCAATTGCAAGTTTAACATTTGGCCGACTCGCCTCAAAAAGTGGAAAATGATAATTGGAACCCCAGTATCATTTTAAAACAATTATTTAAACCCACCCCACTCAATGGGGGTACACAAAAAAACTTTGCCCCCACTATACAAGTACTGTACTTTACGACTTTGTTCGAAATATTTTGCACCGATATATTATTCGAGATCTCCCTCTAAAGTGTCTACATACAAAAATTTAACAGGTGGACATATGGAATAATAACGGTTTTTTTATTTCGATGCAGCCCTAAAATATTAGGATTTTCTTAACCCATCAAGCGCTTGAAGGTCCAATATTGGACCCATAAAAAATTAACACAGATCGAAGGAGGGCCCCGTATCGGATCCGAAGCAGATTCTTTCACTTGTTTGGGGTGTCCCGTATCAATTCATTAGCCCCCAGGTATTTGAGGGGTTCATACTCTAATTTCATTTCATCATATAACGAGGTCATCTCTTTTGTAGCATTTGCACTGTTTAACTTCGGCAAATGAAATATTGGTAGTTTTATCGTAATGTATTGGTCCTATTTAACGCGCAAAAATGTTTGATGCAAATTAAAAGATCACGAGTAAGAATTTTTATTAATTCAATCAAATTAGGTGAATGACGTCAAGTTTCAGAATGAAAGCAGGGTACGTCCAATGCGTTTGTGTTTAATGATCGTATCAATTAAGTTCTACCATTATTATCGATTATATGTTTGTCTATATTCACATATAGACAAACATATAATCCAATGAATTGGTGAAGTTTAAATTATTGATCAAATTAAAACTGTGTAAGGTAATTTTTCATACTTTTTTTTTAATTTCCATAGAAATTTTCACTTTTTTTTAGATTTATAGAATTTAAACACGTACATTAAATGAATAGACAATATTAATGCAATCTTTCAAGTGACAACAAATATATAAAAAGAGTGGAATTGAAAAATTATGAAAAAGATTTTCATAATCATTGTAAAAGCAAAACTTCGCATTTCTATCGGCTCCTTCTTGATGGGTACATGGAAATTATTTAGCAAACAATTCGCCAGTTCTTAGTCTTTGAAATGCCTCAAATGATTCGTTGCCCAGCCGCGAGTTGTGGCGTGCGCCCCAATAAAAAACTTAAATATCAAATCGTTCCATTTTACTCAACGGATCACCATACTCACTTAACAACCCAATATCCCAATTATGACAGCGTAAAACAATAAAAATGAGTCACGCTGCGAGTCACACTATAAATAAATAATATTCTGAATATTTTCAATAAATAAACATTAAAAATGAGACATCTTTACGGTGCAAACATTAAACTAGTGTAAAAATTAATGTGCAGAAAAGCACAAGTCACGAGCTTCTATTACATACATTTAATGGAATTCTACACGCGTCACAATGAGTCGCTTAGTTTAAGTGACGAGTCGTATAGGTTAAGAAGAGACAAGTCACTTGGCTTAAGAAGCAACGAGTCGTTATCTTAAGAAATGATAAGTCATTTAGCTTAAGAAGCGACAAATAACTTAAGTTAAGAAGCAATGTGTCATTTCAGTTTAAAAATCATAAATCACTTAGGCATATGAAGAGACTCATCGCGAGACGCGCTCGTAAAATTAAAAATAAAGGAAGTGCGAGATTCCCTGCCACGAATCACGCGTACACATGCCACATTTTTACAAATCAATCATTCAAATATTACTATGAGACACAATAGCACGTCACATTGCACTATGTAAATAAGCATCATTCAATACATACATATATACCTATATATAACAAAAATTGTTGGAAACATACAAAAAAATATAAATATACATATATACGACAATAATAACTTCGAATGTTTGTCTATTCACAATATGCAAGACGTAATCAAATTTGCAACGTGAGTCGATTGTATTGTCGGCTTAGAGAAAGACTCACAAATTTTATATAAATTGGCTCGCTCAATATCCATTTTTACATATTACACAAAATATCCATTGTAACAAACATACAACGGACACGGGCACGACTCTAGCTCAGGCTATATTACGTTCCACTTCGTACATGTTTTAAAATTATATTAAACATTTCTCTTCGCAATTCGTATGATTATTTTTTAAAGTGGAAATATTATTCAAATAATAAATTATATAATTTAGAGCTTATAAATAAAATATATATAATCAACTCAATATTCAACCAAAGCGAGTCCCTTGATCACATAGCCATTTTAAAATACAGTAAAAGCACCTAAATGGATATTGAATAAACGAAACCAACATCTTTTTAAAGGTTACACACTATACATCTCGGAAAGCCGCCAATACATAAAACGAAGAACAGACAACATAGTAACGAAGTGAATTGTGACACGAATGGTGCGCGCGGTCGTAACGAAAATAAATATGTGGGGAGAGTTCCAGCGGTTCGGGGTAGTCTACAGCATGGGGTTCATGTACGTGATGTCGTCCCACGGGTGACGGTAGAGCGGCTGCTTCATGCGCTTCTGGTCGAGGAAGTGTCCGATGAGGCCGATCGTGCGACCCAGAACGAAGAGCGCGTTGATCGTTCCCATCTTTATGTAGTTGTTGCCTTCCTCACTGTGGTGACAGGAAAATAATTCACTTGTTAAACCAGAAACATACTACGGTCTATATTTTTAATTTAACCCTATCAACGTCATCATGTTGCTGTACAGTAAAGCCACATACAAAATTAACATCAACTGCATTGAATATGTTAAGCGACATTGGCAAAATGAAAACCATAGTTTCTCAAAGTAGGTGATGTGATATTGTTCCAACGATATGCTGGTATTGATCATGTTTAATGTCGCTTTCACTTTAAGAGAAATACTAAAACGGTCACACGTGCAGGTGACACTTAGAGTACGTTCCACTAACCGCTCGCAGCCACAACCGCGAACACACCCGTTCCGCTAGCTTGTCAGCGTTGTAATTGTCAGTCCAAATGGAACAGGTTATGAACAATGCATATTCATAACTATGACGAAAATTGTATTTTTGTCTTATGTATTATCGTTAGATAATAATTTACACTTATAGCAATTGTAAAAATGCAGTTTACATTCTATAAAAATTTGATGACTGTTTGCACGCTTTTTCGTGCAACCTTTACTTCTATTATGTACGTCTCGGAGCTGCATAAAGTAATTCTTGTCACCATGTTTAATTTTAAAAGTCAATATAAATTTGTTTACGTAAATTTCATATATCAATGTGTCAAAGTCAAATTGACAGATAATTGTCCACAATGTAGTTGATGGCTTTGAAAAATCTTATTTTAAACATTACGTCACAACTATATCGATATACGAGTTAATACGTTATTATTCTTCAGATGACACCGTGTAACATTCCATACGTAATGATATACATTTTGTCCTGGCTTTAGTCTATTTTACAACTTTGTCTATGATTTTGGTTATTAACTAAATAAAAAAGAAAAAAAATTAAAATAAATAATTTTTTTTAATATTATAACAAATAAAAGCGATCAAAACCAGATACCAGAATTGTGTCAACCAAAATTTTTTTATTCCTGAATATGTTCTATACTTGTCATGTTAAGATTATTTTAATAACACAAAGGGAAATTTAAAAAAAAAGTGTAAACCGAAGTAATATCAATGTTAAATACCATAAAAACCGACCTCTCTATATATTGAGCTAGTAGGCAAATTAACTGATGATGTCATACAAAAATCATCACACAACGTTAACCGTTACTGTACTCCGCAAAATGTTAAAAACATCTGAGGCTCATAACAGAGCTATGTGGTGTCACGAAGCGGCAGCGATCCATAAAGCTTCGAAAACTACAGACGTATCATGCAGGATGTTGTGAAAAGCTGTGTCGCACGCCGGCATAATAACCCAAAACACCTTAATACGTTAAGAATTATCAAATCAAGGAAAATAAAACAATTGATCGCGTGCAATTCAGTACATGATAGAAGTGAAACTTCTTTGGTGATCTAAACCAAGATTTGTAACTATATGGTAAGGTTTAAAATGACAGAGAGAGAAAGAGGATATACTAAATTCAGTCCATAGATTCTACTAAATTGGTATAAGAAGATTTTAATGCTACATATTCAGAAAAATTAATAAAATACCTTTACAAATCGACATAAACACCTAAAAAAATGTCCATATAAATTTACATAGACAATTGTCAATTAAAAAAATAGCCGCAATGCCAGTACCAGAACACGGCTAAATGTAGCTGAAGGAAGTCGGGATGTATTACGTCTGTTGTAAATTATACTTACGACAACTATATGTGCAAGTTCATTGTGGATTTATGAATACATTAAGTACATATGTTTTTAGTCTTGTAATGGATGAAGTACATGCAAACTCATCAATTATATATAGATAATAATTTGGTAAAATTTTGACAGTTTACTTTTGACAGACATAACGTATAAAACAGCTGACAGCAGTAGTGAGTGCCATTTTTGTTTGTTTTCGTGCATGCATACATTTTTTCTTTTATTCTATCTGGTTCTCTCGGTTGTTAGCTAAGTACCTTTTACCCGTCCTTTTTGCGATAGATCTATTCAGATGTCACAACTAAACGCTGCACGAAAAAGTTGCATGAAATTCGACCTTCAGTTTACTCAAAAACCAGGATATACCTATAAAATCCTAAAAAATGTAATATACGATATTAAGTATGTTCTCCCATTATTGGCTCCTCATTATTTCACATCTCAAAAAAGAAATTTTGAAAACATCAAACTTACTGTGAGAAAAGACTGCAGTGGCGGAAAAGGTCAACCATTGCTGCTGCGACAATTCCGTCAACGTTTAGGATCAGGTTAGGCTTCTTCCTTGTCGTGAGAGCTTCTACTTCGAGTGCGTAGCGCGTCACCGGACATAGCGGCCAGTGCTGAAGGATATACGCCTTCAGCAGACGAACTCGCTCGTCTGGATTGTTGATCGATTTTACTCTGCATAAAACAAGAAAATGTAGCGTTACCAATTATTATGTCACGACAAACTTTATTAAATACAACTTAACTTCTGGATAAATACATTAGCGTCCTCCTCACCTGTGTCCGATACCCATGATGAGCTCGCCCTTGGCGCGTTTCTCATTGACAAACTCCATGGGGTGCTTGCCAGAGTCGAAAGCCTCGCAGAAGTCCACCGCTGCCCTGTCCAATGCTCCGCCGAATCTGTCTCCCTGCGCATGTGAAGGGAAACATTGCATCATACTTTTACACTTGTAATAAGGATACGTTGATATTTAAAATTTTCAGGAAAAATTAATTTTTTTTATTTAACATTTCGAAAGTATTCTTTCATGACCGCGCCATAGAATTTCAGAATGTACTCCTCTACAGAAACTATTTCACAGTTTAAACTTGGAGAAATTGTGGCCATTTTCTGGCAAAACTATCAATGAAATCATGTCTCGTCTACAAGTATTTTTAATGAGTTTTATAAAGACAATAGGCATTCAATTTGGTGCTTATACTATCTTCAAAGCTGAAAAGTGAGACAAACGCTGTTTGAGTCGACTGAAGGGTGAGCCTACAGATGCATCAAAGGAGGTGAGATTTGAGAAAAAGCAGTAAAAACTAGACACAGCAACAATATAAGGGCGCTGAAGAGTTACGCAATGGCCCAAAAAAGCTACTTAGTCAGTAATGAAACTAAAATTTGAATTCGTACACAAAAATTAAGATTTCAACACTATTTTATCGTAATATTATTTTTTCACTTGGCAACCATGATTAAAAAAAAAACAGACAAACGCACGCTATTTATCATAAAAACTATCGTAAAATTCGGAAAAATTTTCAATTCGCATATAGGGCAAATATTGAATGTATTTGGCGTTAATTTTGTAGAAATTCATTATTCACAATTGAATGAAACTACGTGATGTAGTATTATTTCTACTTTCTTTAAGTTCTTTACCACAACCTAGGTTTCGTTGTATTACAACATCTGCAATTTTTGCTAATGGATGGGCCATTCGTTGTCTGAAGACGTTGTAATACAACGAAACCTAGGTCTTGGTAAAGAACTTAAATAAAGTAATACTACATCACGTAGTTTCATTTAATTGTGGACATAGGGCAAAATTGCGACTAGTCGTATTTCTAACAACTATGGGCAAAATCAAAGTTTTCTACCTTGCAAACTTACAAATCTTTTCAAAAGAGCAATAGACATAGAAATTACCATAGATTAAGTATATTCTCTGTACAAATTCAATGTGTGTGAAAGAGAAAACGGGTAATAATAATCCATTTGAACACCAAAAAACTTGCCAAGCACGGGCACTGAGCGGGTTTCGTACACGTTTCGGCATTTCCAAACATTTAATTGTACATAATATTGCTATGACAATACGTAACAAAATTTTAATTTTTTAGAATGTAAATGTATCGCCCACTGTATCTAAAAAAAATTTATAATTCTAATAGATTTAGAAATCATTAATTTTTGTATTTTTTATTTAAGTACTTGTTCTATAAGACCTCCTATTATGCTGACTTTCAAGATTGAGCAGACCTATAGGTTTCGATGACGGTATAAAACGGTTACGTGAATTAAAAAACTCGAAATGTTAACAGCAATGAAAGGCCATAGGCCTCAGTACACAATATTAATTTCAACTTAATATCTCGAAACCATTTATTTCCGAGAAAAGGGATTTTGATGGCTGGATGGACATACGGACAACAAAATGATCCTATAAGGGTTCAGGTTATATATATATATATATATATATATGTATATATTTGCTTGGTAACTGTAACATCATCAATCATCACCAGCCTGTCTCCATCCTGTGTAACATTGGAGGTGATACCCATAATTAACACGCTGGGTAAGTAGATTACCAATCGCAGTGGGTAGATTCTCTCACCAGTGACGCTGTTAGCCGTCATTGGTCTTTAGAATTTTGGCTACACGAATTTAACCATTAGAGTGCCGACGAGCGCCATCGTGCTCGTGTGCGTACTAACTAAATTTGCCACGAGCGCAATGGCGCTCGCGAAATCAGTTGCTGTTTAGCGCGCGGTAGGGGAGGTCGCTCGCACGCATCGCTAATTTTTTATCTTTCTACGTGTTACATAAAGTTCAAATTATAATATTATTAGTAATTATAATATAAAAAGGATCCAGGAAAAGAAAATGTTTAACCCATAATGTGGGAATACGAAAATAATTCGAATGAAAATGATCATTTTTCAAGTTGTAAAGAAAGTGATAGTGGGAGTGACATTGTGGTGCGCTCACAATTTGGCGTAATACAAATTTTGAGTGATTGTGATAATAGTGACGATAACAATTATTTTGCTGATACGGAGGATGTACCGGACTGCGAAAATACGATGTGACCTTGATTTCAGTTATCGTTATAATTTTTGTTCACAATATATATTTCCATAATTTTCTTTGTATTTTATTATCCTTGTACGAGTTTTTAAGAAAACACCAAAAAAATTATTAAAATTGGATAATTTTTGGAAGAGATACAGTTTTTTCGAGACAAGGGTAAATGACATCAAAAACAAAAGATTTCTTTGGCATTTTTAAGTATATATGAGTAAAAAACCATAGCACTAAAACAATTAAATATCATTACAGAGCTGCTTAAGCTGAGATTCGAACCTGGGTTCCCGTGGTGTACCGTGCTGTCAAAGGCCATTCATCTTGTAATCAATTTAGGTTACCACGGCTATGACTACTATACAGCCATATTAAAATTTTTGAAGATATAACTGTATGATTTTTAAAGTTAATTTTGATGCAAACTTATCCATCTTAACATAAATTTTTTAGGATTTAGCGTCAAACGCATAAATACAAAAACTATTGTATTGTATAATATAACCCTAAAAATTTGGCCAGAAATCTAAAGAAATTGGAACTCACAATGGTCAGAAGCCCCGATACTATCGAGGAGATAAGATCCTTGCCCGCTCGTGCGGTCACCATAGTATTGTGCGCCCCAGATACCGCCGGTCCGTGGTCTGCTGTTACAATCAGCACCGTCTCGAAGAACTTGTTCGCCCAGTCGGGAAGTTCACGTTGGAACCTGTATCATAGATAGTAGAAAAATTAATTCACATTCTCCGGAGAGAAACCTGCACATGTTGCATCAGGTTCTAGTTCTTATCAGTAAAAAACTGAACTAAGTACGATTTCAGGTCATCATGATTAGTGAAAGTTTTACCATTGAAGGAGTTTAAAAAACTGTGAAATAAATGATCTGACGGTGCAAGGTCAGGGCTATAAAGAGACTCCGTGTCACTTTTCAAGAGTTACAATAATTTTTCAGAATTACCAAAGATATGTGAGGCCTTCATGACATAACCACTGATGAAACGTGATTCCTTTGCAATTAGCCACTTCTGGCCATTTTTCTTTGGTTTCTTCATCCAGTTTCATTAGTTGTTGACAGTAAACCTTCGAATTGATTATTTGGTTCCTTGATAGCAGCTTAAAATACACGACACCGTCGTAATCCCATCACTTTTGACAGTTTGACCTTTTTTGACACAATTTAGTTTTCGATGCAGTTTTTGCTGGAAAAGATAGTTTTCGATTGGTGCTATGCAGATGATCCATTTTTAGAGTTGTGTTCCTCAAAATGAAAAAAACGGAACCCTCACAGGATCACTTGGTTGTCCGTTCATCTGTATGTCAAAACATTTTTTCTCAGAAGTGGCTTGGTGACTGTCTATCACACATTTAGCTTCTCAACAATCTCTCGCGCATTTATATGACAATTCGATTCAGTTACGATTTTGGTTTGGCCACCATTGTAGGTTGGCAAAATTTGTAGGTTGACAAAAATATTCGTCACCTTTTAATGAAAAATCTCTAAAAGGTAATTTTTTAAACCAATTCTGACATATGCATTCTGTTAAACAATCGACACAACGTATCTCTTTGTGAACCTCAGATGTTCGTCGCCTTTATGGAAATAAAGTAAAATATGTTGCAATGTCCAGTTTTGCACTTCATGTTTATTTATCTACTTAAATGTATCTAATTGATACATAAAGCGTACTTATTGCGACGAGAGCAATCTCTTGCCGCCAACCTCTTAACACCAATCCAACCCCGTTCGACGAACGGCCAGGAATCAAACCCGGGTCCCTGCGGTGCGCCACATCGTCAAAGGCTGTACGCCTTGTGATCAACCCAACACACCACGGCGACGACCATGTTATCACTTAAACTAGCAGCTTCAAATAAAATTATCCCTAATTTGCTTTGAAATCTTTCAAAACAAACGTGACAGCTATTTATTTGCAAAATCAGAAATTGTCTTTTTACCAACCCAATAAAGCTATAAATTCATGAAGTCGTTCATTTTTAGTGTCGCTGTATTTAATTTCGACGACTCAAATAATCGATATAAAAGAATTGAAATGTGGAAAAACGTTTTCAACTGTTATATGAAAATATTCATTATCAACAGTCGATTATACAATTTTAAGGCGAGCTATAGACATTAAATTATTTTGCACAATATTACAAATTGTGCAATATTTTCGAACATTTAGGGTCAGCAAGTTTCCTCAATGATTGAACAAAAGTTTGTGCGAGTTGAAATTTTGTAGGATTAATATTGCGCAATATTTCTTAGTCGATATTTAGCATTCGAAGGATGAGTACTTCTCGCACGTTTTCGTCAAAAAAATGTTTCCAGTCACTAGACATCGTAATGTAATTAAAAACCCGTTGGAAAGGTGGTATGGTATAGCTTTCCTTATATTTGTATTGTTTAAATGAAAATATTCATTATCAACAGTCGATCGTACAATTTTAAGGCGAGCCATGGACATTCAATTATTTTGCACAATATTACAAATTGTGCAATATTTTGGAGCATTTAGGGTCACCAAGTTTTCTCAATTATTGAACAAAAGTTTGTGCGAGTTATTACACTATATTTTTTAATTGCATTACATAGGATTAATATTGTGCAATATTCCTTAGTCTACGTTCAGCATTCAAAGGACTTATCGTGTGTTTACATCGAAAAAATGTTTCCAGTTGCTAGATATCGTAATGTAATTGAAAGCTGTTGAAAAGGTGGTATAGTTTTCCTTATATTTGTATTGTTTTTCTTGATCAATGGTGTAACCAAGTCTAGTAATTCTTGAAACTTTGCAAAATTCAATCTGATGGAACTCTCGAAGTACTACATCTCATTAACGCCGAGTATTTTAAATTATGTTCGTGAGTATATTTTTGGCTTGAACCACTCTTTCTACTAGCAACATTTTCACTTTTTACATTTAAGCACCAACACGATAGCTGCAGCCAGATCTCAGTACAAAATCTTGCTATTATACTTGAGAAGTCTTGCTAACGTGGAATATTGATGCTTATGGTCCATCGATATTATTGCGTGAGAAATAACTGATCGTTCGGGTTCAAGATCTCACACGATACTATTGCACAGTTCAAGTATTGTGCAATTATATTATAGGTCCAGGGTCCACCAGACACATACACAAGGAAAATGTTGACAACTTTTCGGCTTCATCTAATTCCTGGACATGATCATTTGTGAATATATATAACATCACTGTCTCTTCAGTCTTCTTGCAGCCAATTATTACTTTTCAGTAAAGGTATTCAGTCGGTACCGTCGCGTTCATAGATTCTCTTTTATGCATTTGAGTCAACATATATAGTTTAATACGCGCTACTTTTGAAGGTGGTAGAAGTGCTAAAAAAAGTGGTACAAGTGATAAAAATCAAGGACGTTTAGCATCACAATATCATAATTAGCTCCCGCTTAAGTCACCTCGTTAGATCTTAGGTGATTAGTATATTTGTGAATTTGGCATACAACCTGTTTTTTATTATACTACTATTGATTAAAAAAACCAATAAAACTTCATAAAAATTTACCAATTTACTCGTAGTATTTCCACATGGTCACAATTCGAATACAAGCCGTCCTTGAAGTCAAACTTAACTTTAGTAATTGAACAAAAAAAAAAATTTATTTAGGAGTTCGTAGAATTTTTTTTCAGGTCGTCTAGTACTAACTGTAGTTTAACAAGTTTCGTTTCAAAATTGTTTTTAATTCTCGTTCCGAAAAGCATTTTTTTTATTTTACATAAGCACAGTTTGCAGGCAAACAAAACCCAAATCTACATACATTTACTGTCCAGGTTTAAAAACTTACAATTCGGTTTCAGTTACAAGTGATTGATTGTACGACGGTAGCAATATTAAGGTATATCTCACCATAACAGACTGATGGTTCCGCCGACTCCGAGCCCTCGGTCCAGCACTTGGCTGATTGGCATGCCGCAGTAGGACAACTCTTGGCCTCGCTCGTCGCAGATTGTGCTGATGAAGGCGGCCGGTTTTCGAATAAGACCCAGTTTCTAAAACACCAATTTTATATGTAAGGTACAATCTATATTGCAGAATAGGGGGTGTTTTAAGGCTTGAGTGCTCTTCACACTTTAGGGTGGAATGCGGAGTCAGGCACGGGAAGACAATCGTGCCCCACAGTGGAACAGTGACCTCACAAATTCCGTGAGTCAATGTGCACTGTCATCGGTGATGCAACATTGTTTATATACGGTTATCACAGGTAAGGATTTGACAATCACATTCAAAACTGCAATTTAGTATTTTGGTGCTTATTACTGTCGGTTAGTAACTTGAAATGAACAGCGAGGCAAGTGGCGTAGGTGTGACTTGACTTAACAGTCAAGCCGTTATAAAACAAATTCTGTCTTTCCGAATTTCTTGTTTGGATTATTTCTAGTTAACAGCCTGTACAATGGACTTGACGGCACACAATTGTTATACTGACTAGACTTTACTTATTTGTAAAGGTCAGCGTAGTAACTTTGTTTTCAAACGATAAAATTAACAAATACACTTTTATATAATATCCGTTTGAGTGCCGACGAGCGCCATGGCGCTTGTGCACTTACTAACTAAATTTGCGGCGAGCGCGATGGCGCTCACGAAATCAGTTGCTGTTTAGCGCGCAGTAGGGGAGGTTGTTCGCACGCATCGCTAATATTTTACCTTTCTTCGTGTTACATAAAGTTCAAATTATAATATTATTAGTAATTACAATATAAAAAGGATCCAGGAAAAGAAAATTTTTAACCCATAATGTCGGAATACGAAAATAATTGGAGTGAAAATGATCATTTTTCAAGTTGTGAAGAAAGTGATAGTGGGAGTGACATTGTGGTGCGCTCACAATTTGGCGTAATGCAAATTTTGAGTGATAGTGACAATAGTGACGATAACAATTATTTTGCTGATACGGAGGATGTACTGGACTGCGAAAATACGATGTGACCTTGATTTCAATTTTTGTTATAATTTCTGTTCCATAATTTTCTTTGTATTTTGTTATCCACGTACAAGTTTTTATAAAGAAAACACTGAAGAAACTATTAAAATTGGATAATTTTTGGACGAGATACAGTTTTTTTCGAGACAAGGGTAAATGACATCAAAAACAAAAGATTTCTTTGACATTTTTAAGTATATATGAGTAAAAAACCATGGCACTAAAACGGATATACAGAAGTGCTAGCGATAGAAGCTGGAAAATATATAAAGCCGGCCATATCGTTAATGAGATGAAATTTAAATTGTCAGGCAACAGTTAACGTCAACAATAAACGGCCTTTTGAAATCGAGCATTGGAACGAAGCAATTTTCACTCCGATAGAGCACAGTATATCTGCTATTGGAGCATAGAATGTGATACACGTGGCTAAACCCCTGGAGTGTCTGCGCACAAAACAAAGCGCGCTGGCCGTTTTGCCACTTCCGATAAAGTAATGTATAACTCCATAATTTATTATTTGATCGTAATAACATTTTTTATGTGTACAGAGAAGAAGTCGTCACCGCGGTGTGTCGGGTTGTTCACAAGGCATATGGCCTTTGACTGCAAGGCACACCGCGGGGACCCGGGTTCGATTCCCGTCCACTCGTTAAGGACGGGTGTTCTGGTCGGCTCTTGCAGCAATAAGTCCGTCATATGTATCAATTAGATACATTAAAGTATACAAATAAATAAAATAGTAAAAAAATATTGAAAAACAAGGTTTTTAAAACAAAAGTTATTATAAAATACGATTTTCGTTATTACCATAAAAAAGTACAAGCAATAGTTAAACACTTTGGTGAGCCATCACAGTCTGTACGCAAAATAAGACAATTGAAAGCGATAAACAGAAGAAGCCACTGTAACGGAAAGAAATACTTTATAAAAACTTTCATAACAATACGGTAGTTGACTCATTGTGAATTTTGATATTTTTCGTACAATATTGTGAAATATAAGTTAATTAAAAACCAGTCTTGAAAAAAATTCAAAAATTGATTGAAAAATAAGCCAGTTATAGGCTTCTAAATTTGAATATACGGATAGGATTGGGTATATCCCTGTCTCTTTTCCTCTCGTAGAATACAATGTGCAATATTAAAAATGACCTCACAACACAGTATTGCCGTCCTTCTCTAAAGATTAAATTTAAACTTTTATAACTCGGTCAATTTTTAAGATTATTAAAAATAATTTTCACTCTTCATCAGCTTGTACCTTGAAATTATGATTAATGAAATAAAAAAAATTTAGTCAAATACCCAATTCTAAGTCCTTATTACAGCTAGGGACGGACAAAAAATAATGCTATAACGTATTTGAAAATACTTAAAAATAACTTATTTTGAATAAACAATATCGGAAAAAGGGAAAAAAAAAGGTTTCAAAATTACGCGTTTTGCTTATTTACGAATGGAAATGCATCAAAAACATTTTATACCGCTTTTTTTGTTATTGCAAACGTTGTTTTATAAACTAGTATAAAACGTCATAAAAAAAATAAATAAATACGTCGCATAAAAATAATAACAAAATTTAAAGCGGGTAAAATTCTAAGCGAAATGATGGTTAAGTTTTGAATCGACATATTCAATAAAAAAGTATATTTAAAAACAATAGAAAATCGGCGTCTAAAACAATAAACGAATTACTTTCTCGTTTTCCCATTTATTCAAATACGCACAATTCAATAATATTACTAATATGTTTTGTAAATAAAAGTGACGGTCCCACACTCTCATCAAATATTTGGTCAGTTTTAGAAAAAAAAATACACTATATATTACAAAAAAAAAACATGTACAAAATATACTCGGTGTCCGGGAATAAGTGTCTGACAAAGAAAGACGTTATTCCTTGACTGGAAAATAGTTGATAGCCATTAAAATAAAATTTAAAAGACGACTTTTTTTCCAAAAATTTAAAATAATATTCATAATTATTTGTCATCTTTTTCGCACGCACAATACTTGTGCACATTGTTCGGCGCCGCTGTGAAGACATCGACACTGTGAGTAAACACCGCACTCTGGGCGAGTATTGGGTGTGTTAAAAAGAGTTAAGACTTAGTATTACAACAAAAAGAACAGATATACATTTACATTCGTTCCATAATCACAAACACAGAATTTAAAAAAAAACAACACACGCAATTACGAAAAACTCATGGCAGTAAAAAGTACGCTACAGAGGACCATGTCACCATTTGATGCATTATTTCATTCTCTTTCCTATGATATATAATTGTCGATACGTTTATCTCATTTTAACCTGATTATTTACGTTTGAATGGTGCTAATTGCTGTCGACCCAGATGTGGGTCAGGGACGCTCGAGTTGCGCATGAACATGAAAAGAAATTTTAAAAAAATTAAATGACGCGTTGTTTTAACTCTGCGTATGTAACTTATGCACAACGTACGAACTTGCACAGTTCAAACGTATGTATTCCGGTTGAAATAAATTAACTATGATTTTTGATCTGTGCGGTATACCAAAAACTTAAAGATAATATAAATTTTTATCAGGATTTAGTCATTTCTTTATTGGTGACGTTTAATTTTTAATCACAAAGATCCTTTACTCACCCTCGCCCAATCGTAATCCATGGGCACCTTAGGTGGCTCCACTTCCTCCTTCACGATTATCTTCTTGGCCGCCACCAGCTCCTGGTACAACTCCCGCACTGAGTTGCCGAGTGTATCGAATGAGGACGGGACGCGAGCTCCATGCGACGCGAGAGCCGCGTTCTTAACCACCGCCTTCTCTACTGCCGAGCCGGCTAGAGAGCCGGCATGCCCGAATTGAACTTCGGATGTGAACATGTCTGCAAAAAGAAAATTAATTATTAGATTTTAAAAAGGAAATTTTTAATTTTACACCAATTTTTGTACAAAAATTGTGAAAAAAATTTTATATAAGAAATAAATATCGCAGTTAACGAGTGTAAATATTCATACTCGCTGCGTAAAACGTGCGAGTGTCAAGCCAGAATACATACCTGAACAAGTTCCGATGCACCACGCTACGATGGGCTTTTTAATGATACCATCGGCCATAGCCTTGCAGACGTGATACTCTTCCACACCGCCTACTTCACCAAGCAACACTAGCATCTTCACGTTGGGATCTGCTTCGTACCTGAAAAGTAATATTAAAAAATTTTTACGTTTCACAGTTCTCTTCAGATCATTCAGGTCTTAGCAATAACAAATATAAAATGTTATATCCAGTGCAGTCTTTTATACAAATAAAACACTTCAAGGGAATCATCCAACTTTGATGTAAATTTTTCCGATAAGCTTACGGGAGTCTCGGAAGTATAGAGCTAGAAATAGTCGCACTCCGATTCTACAGAGCCGAGCAAAAGAAGGTCTACGGAAACTTGACACAGGCATGTAGTTTTATGGTAACGTCAAGGCCATCATAAAACAAATAATTTTACAGTGTTTGAAAGAAATATAGGGTTTAAAATTCAAAAACGTCAGAATGTTAGTTACTTAATAAGCACCCTGATGGATATGACTAGTATTGGGTCGGACTGCATTTTAAAAGTCTACTCCCATGGCGTTTCACCCAATAATGGTGAGGTTATTGGGTGAAACGCCTCAGCAAAAAAAATGTTAATCACCCTATTTATCTGGACTTCAAATTTGGGGGTTTCTCAGGAAACGAAACAGTCAACTAGTAGAAACATTCCAAAATAACGTGCTGCGAAGAATCGTCAAATTCCCGCACTACGCTCGGAACATTGACATACACATTGCACCAGTTTCAGAAGTGACAAAAGATATGTATCTAAGACAGAAGCAGTTCTCAATGTGACACGGACAGGTGAAGATTTCTCAATGGAACTAAAGGTAATTAATTGATGGTCTAGAACTCGACAAGAGGTGTCTAACCCTCTGGAAACTGCTCGACCCACGTGATAATAAAAAAATGTAAAAATTTACCAATCTCTTTGTTTTACGCTGATCTTAAGAGGGTGGTTTTTAGCCTAAAAAAGTTCCACATCCATCGATTCTACTTGGGTATCTTTTTTGATGAAAAAGTCTCTAAGTATTTTTTTTTTAAATTTCTATATTTTTACTCAATTTAACTATGCCTTCTTAAAGTTTTCTACATAATGGGTCTAAAACTAAAAAAATTATGTCCCTGTAGCATGCGAACAGACATAACAGAGTCATAACTCTGTTTTTGATATTTAACAAAAGAATCTTAATAAAAATGAATCAATGTTCTGGAAGATCTTTCTTGACAAAATACTTGACACCCGTACTGCTTATGAGAAAATATGAATGGTACTCGAAAAAGATAATTTTTTTAACTTTTCATCACATGAATGGAGCCAGTTCACTCGACTAGTATACCATAGTGCAAAAAGTCCATATACCATGGGGCTTTAGTTAGATTTGCCAGCTTAGTTTGATTCGCTTTAAATTTTTTTTGGGTATTCAAAAAAGATAATTTTTCTAACTTTTCATCACATGAATGGAGCCAGTTCAATCAATTAGTATACCATAGTGCAAAAAGACCATATACCATAATGCTTTAGTTCGATTTGTCAGCTTTAGCTCAATTTGTCAGCTTTAGTTCAATTTGTCAGCTTTAGTTCGATTCGTTTTAAATTTTTTTGAGCACTCAAAAAAGATAATTTTTTTAACTTTTCATCACATGAATGGAGCCAGTTCACTCGACTAGTATACCATAGTGCAAAAAGACTATATACCATAATGCTTTAGTTCGATTTGTCGGCTTTAGTTCGATCACCTGCGTGTACGTGTGTGGTAAAAGTAATAAAACACTATCGGCCCCTAATATTGCAAAATTTGGGTAAGAAATCAAATACCAACCTGATGAGGTGATCGAGGAAGGTGCTGCCAGGGTAACGATCTCCACCGATAGCGACGCCCTCGCAAACTCCATCGGCTTCCTTCGCGATGATATTGTTCAGCTCGTTACTCATACCGCCCGAGCGTGAAACGTAGGCGACACTGTAAACATACGATAAATGTTACCATTGTCACGTTTGTATTGTCTTTAATTACTGTTAAGTGTTCTACCATCCTTTAACACTTGCTGTCTTAGTTAGCTTCTGTTTTCTGGTCCGATCGGAGTCAACAACTCTTCCCTTGGACTCTTTATGGCCTGGCATCTATAAAACTTTCTCAACAAAATTAAGCTGTCTAGAGTTAAATTTGTCTCTTTTTGAATGCTTTTAACTGTAAAAAAGGTTAACTTTTGGTTGCATTCTAATCAATATGTTTATAAAGGTGAGCGGTGAAGATGAACTGACGTTATAGAAGTAGAATATAATTATAAAAAAGCAAACAATTCAGCAATTGATAATCAAGAAAAGGCAAAAATTAAAATACAAATCCAAAATCAAAGAACTATCCTTATAAATAAAAATATTACAATAGATCATTATTAATAAAAATAATAAATGTCGATCGTTTTGTGAATATGTAGCCATTGCCTAAATTAATTAAAAATAAACTGTCAACTGACATTGACATTTGTTCTTTCGTTGTCAAAATAAATGTTCCTTTTTCAAAATTAATGTTTTTAATTCTTTATGAACAGTTCCTGTGTTCTTTAAAATAACATTTTAATAACACAAATAAAAATGACGAATCTTATATTTTTTTTTAATAATTTTTGACAATAGACCACATTCCCAAACAGCGACATACAGACGAACGAGAGGTAAAAAAAAGGTGAAAGCATTTACCTGCCAGGTCGGTACAGCTTAGAGTCGAGAATGTTGTCGATCATGCCGGCGGTGTTGCCAATTTTGAAACATCCCGGCTTGATACCTCCCACTGTGGCTGGACCGATTATGGTCACCTGGAAATCAAGAATATTGGTATTACTAAGCCCATGACGTATGAGTCACTTTGCACCTTCAAGCCATCTCTTACACAGCTGGATTAAGCAACACTCCCGTTGAGGTAAAATAAAAAGACATAATTTAAATGTTGTTTGACATTCCTGGAGCATCAGTTTATATAATGACGCAAATTGCAAAACTACAGTAAGACAGTGTAACTGTCAGTTTTTTCAGAAATAATAAAGTTATATATTTTTAAACCGGATTTGATGTGTAATATCTATGCAGGTCGGTAGTGTTTGACTTCCGATCCCTGGATTTGTACGTCACTATTTATTTACATCTCACGAAGGATATGCATACCTCAGATAGGACAAGTAGTAATAATCGAATGCTATAACGCCTGTATTCTGACATACCTCTTTCATTTTACCTATATTATAATTAATTTAATGCGGGAAAAGCTTATGTGATACCTTTTTCCACAAAGCATGGACGAAAAGTTTTTGCTTTCCAAAATATTAATGGGTATGACCACAAAATATTAATGGGTATACAGGAAAATTTGTCACACTCTATAATATTAATAAGCATGACTAAAGCGATCACGTATAGCTAAAATGGTCACATATAATCAAAATGGTCACATCTGGTCAAAACGGTCACATATGACTAAAGTAGTCACAAGTGACCAAAACAAAATAATATGATTAAAGTGGTCATATATGACCAAATTGGTCAAATATGACCAAAGCGTTCAAATACGACCAAAGTGGTCGCATATGACCAAAGCAGTCAAATAAGATGAATGTGATCACATATGACTAAAGTGGTTACATATGATCAAGTAACATACGCTCAAAGTGGTTGTATATGAACAAAACAGTCATATATGACCAAATTGGTCACACACAACCAAAGTGGTCACATATATCCAAAGCAGTAGTCTCTGCTCATGGTGTTATCTAACTCTATGGACGCAGCACTAAGCAACCAACTGTGGAATTTAGTATTATAACATAGAAAGTACTTTTTTATGATTTGAGTGGTACTTTTTTATGATAATTGATACCATCTTGGACACAACTCCAAATGTTTATCATCACCTTGTAACAGCTACTAGATGCTTGTGTTCACTGTGAAGGTATGTTCGTAACAGGTTGAGTATGAATTAGAACGTAACCTGAGGTCATGAAATGTTAAGGTACTATCTGTAGATTAGGCATAATGCCTCGTTAAAATTATTTAACACATTAGTCACCGAGATATGCTCTCTGATCTGGGGCATCGCAACACCAATTTAAAATGACTACATTAATGTAAGAACCTAATGAACACCACCAAAATGGATGCTATCTTTCAAGATCTACTTCAAATTCAAGATGAAATAGCCTATATGTTAACGCAGATTATAATTTATTTATATGCCAAATTCCATCCAGATACGTTCAGAAATTACAGAATTATAGAGTAACAAACATACATTCATATTCATGTCTTTTCGTGTTTACGCTAAAAGTTAAATTAAATTTTGCAAATGCGACTTACCCCCTTTGCATCGGCGACCTTTATAATCTTGCGTGTCATATTCTCCGGGATACCCTCAGCGATGATGACGATGGTCGTGATCTGCGAGTGAGCCATGGCCGCCAGCGTTGAGTCATACGCTGAGCGAAGTGATGCAAAGTTTATAAGCACGCTCGCGTCCTGGTGCGCGCGCATCGCTACGTCCATGTCGCTGAACACTGAAAGGGTACAATGACGAAATGGATTTATTTGTCAATATGTCAATAGGCCCATTTTTATTATTTCAAAGACTGTATGAAACAATAAACATAAACAAATATGGAAAACACAGATGCGACTCGCACACACCTCACAGCGCATACAAATTTTACTTCAAAATACGAAGGTGAGGTAAAAGATCTCTGTCTAGCGAGAGATGCCGTCGCTATCAATAAAATTTCGTTTTTATTACGTTGACACATTGTGACAGCAAATCATGATTTTTGGAATTCAAATATCCTGTATTGATTTTTCCAATATTACAGTTTGCGAATTGAAAAGTCATAGGCGCTATCCGGTTTCCCAAGAAATGTAGAGGTCGTTTGAAAAAGACAAGAACCTTTGGTTTTTTCAGGGAACTTTTATTTCGACTGAAAATATAAACGTCATTGAATTTATAAGACATTAGATGGATCTAACCCTCAAAAAGACTGCGAAAGTTCATTTAATATTGTGACAGCTTTCATGTAGTACATCACTGTTAATTATTACTATAGAAGTTGTTGTATTGTTGTATTTGTTGGTATTGTTGGTTTTAGTAGAAATTAAACAAATTTTAGGTGAAAACTTTTATTTAAAAAAAAGCGCCAATCCCGGAACCAATTCTGGAATTGAAAACCATCCATTAATGCATATACAGCAATACCGCATGTCAAAATTTAATTTGAAGTGTTGAATAGTTTTCTATATGGCCACGTGCCAGAACGTAATGTCGTTAAAAAAAGTTTATGTCGCCATATCACAAAATGTCTTGGTAGCATATGTGTCAATGCCAATGTAATATTAATGTTGCGGAAAGACAGCAGTAGCGTAACCAAAAGTTTATTCATTTATAATCAGACAGCGCTGACAGCATCTTGCACGAGTCCCTAAACTGAACGTAAAGTAGATGTCTTGTGTATGTTTCGTTGAAATGGTTAAATTAGTATATTGCGCCAAAATAAAATTCTTCATTCTAGACAGTTTAACGCCAACTATTCTAGCCTTTCACCTGGGCTCTCCCAGGGACCCGTAACATACCCCTCAGACAAAAGAAGAAACCTTCGAAGGACCCTTATAGTGTCCCGTACCTACCATTGAGTACTTTCACCCAAGTTTATGGTCAACCGTATTCTTACGCTCAAAATACCTCATCTGCTAAAAAAATGTTTGAGTCCAAGAAAAACTATTGACCAAGGAACAGAAATATAAGAAGAGTTCCAGTAATGATGACCCATCTGCTTTCTACTTTCTCCCTTCCAATATGCTTCCACAGTTACTCACCAGGTATGAAGACTTCCTTGTTACCGAAGTAGTACTTCTGCTTGTGATCGGCGGTGAATGGGTACACGATGGCAACCACCGACGGCTCCTGTCTCCTGCATACAAAGTCAAAGTCCAACATGCCCTGAAACATTACCAATCACCTATGAGAAAAATGGTGAGGAACATTAATCAATTGCTGGCAAGGTGCATTTTTACTACAATTTAACAGGTTAACAGCGTGAATATTGATTACTTCTTGGGATAGGATGCAGGATCAGGCACAGGAAGGCAATGACATCCTGCTGTGGAATAGTCACCTCACAAATTCTATGAGTCAGTGCGCCATTATCGTCTATGACGAAACATTGTTTGGGCACAGTTGTTACATGCAAAGGTTTGATGATTGCATTCAAAACCGCCGTTATATATTTTGGTGCTTATTATTTATAATGGAGAGTGATGCAAATGGTCTTCGGCATCACCTCACCACAGAGCAGGTCAGCAGTCAAGCTGTTAAATAATAACAAAAACACCGATTACACATTTTTTAGTCACTGCCCTACATCTGCTGTGTAACCAATACACTCATGGCGTGTCTGGCCGACAGGTATCGTTGAAACACTCCGTGAATGTCAAAAGCATCGTAGCGGCCAATTGTTTGCCCACCAATCAACAAAACTATGTTCCAAATGCTTATCAAAATATTATCTACGTTTTTTGAGTTCTACTACACTGTTATTTTCAAATTTCAAAATGGTATCGTACTAGAAATGTAGAAATTGATTACAAAAATATATTTTATCATTAACACGTTGACTGCTAATTATGAATTATCACATAGTTGGTATTTACTGCCTAGGATGCCAACTACGTGTCATCTCGTAATTGGCGCTATTGCGTAGGATGCCAACTACGTGTTAACTCGTAATATATCAGTGTAGCAATAAGTCTGCCGTATGTACTATGCATAAAAGGTGATAAAATAAATAAATACGAGTAGATGGCCTCAAGAAAGACGGCTAAACATCATGGTTAGGTTACATGAACAGAAATATATTGCATATCATATATATCAGAATTCGACACAACAGATCGATATATCAGAATGTATCGAGGTTATGTCACGAGTGAATATAAAAAATTAAACACCTATTGTTTTTATAAATTATTTAAATGCTCTTATACAACATACTGCGCCATATTTAGGCATTTTAAATAATTGATTACAATATATAAGCCTATGAGGACTTCACACGAAAAAGTCCCGGGTTGTCTCAGGCCCCCTCCTGAGACCCATAACATCCCCCTTATACGAGAGGAGACCATCGAAGGTCCCATAATAGTGTACCGTATCAACAACCTCATCGCTTCCACCCAAGAGGGTTAGAGTCTGTTCTTTGTCAATGAATCATTTAGGATTTCCATCTTTTCAAGAAGGCACTTTGCGAACGCACTAAATAAATCGGTCCATTCTCAACCGAGTCTCGGTGATTAACAGTACCACGTTTTAAAGCTCCGAAGGATTCTACTCTAATGTTAAGAAGCAAGCTCTATAACAAAGCTCGACTCGCATCATCATGCTTACTGCAGTGAAACAAAACGTGACTCATGATCCTGCGTCTCGAAACCATGGGCATAGTCAGGCTATCTCGAAGGGTGAATCTATACAAGCTAACACAGAATGCACTATGTCCTGTTAAAAACTGTGAAGTGTAATAATCGGTGATGAGCCAGTTTTTATGTAACTGCTCAAACATATTGGGGAAAAATAACCTGGTCGTTTTTTCCTTCGAATCCGGAGAGGACCATTTAGACTGCCATGAGCATCGACGATCTCCAAAATTTAAATATTTTGAGAGTAATTTTTAACCGTAGCTTTAATAGTAATAATGCGTTGATCGGCCTCAGAGTTATTACGTAACAAACAAATTAACTTTCAAATTGACGAACTTAGTACGGATTTTTAAAATTATTTCCAAACATCCCAAAGAAAGGTACTCAAATGACTTTCGCACACAGTCTACACGTTTTGTCAAAGTTATGGGCTCAAGAAAATGGAATTCCCAACGAATTCTGTAATAGTTGTAATAGTAAGTTTTTTGTTTAATCCTTCATATGGTAACTCGAGACTCGGCTTACTGAGACAAATGTAAAAATTAAAATTTTTATTAAATTTCCAGGAAATGTTTTTTTTGTTTTTGATACTTTTCTCGTAATCAATGTCTTATTCTACACAGAGCTTAGTCATGTTTAGATAGATAGAAGGACAGATGCGTCTACTAATAGGAAATTAGTTTTTTTGACGGAACTCAAAAAACAGATGCGTCCACACGCTACTATTTAAAATAATTAATAAACAGGCCATATTCATAGTCAACTCCCTACCTGTATAGCCCTATTCTGCATGCCCCACACTATGGATTTGGTGGTATTGTTGAGAAGAGATTTCTGGGAAGCGACAAACTCTCCAGCGGCATCGCCGAGCACGCTCAGCTTGGACGGCGACTGACTACATATCAATTCCAGCAGCTTGGGCGTCAGTTCCGGCATATCGATCACGGGTTTAGGCTGAAACGGGAAAGAATCAATTAATGATCCGAAAAAGGTGGTGTTAGCAAATCTAATTTCGGTACGGAAAAAATTTGTGACATTTTATATAAAATACAATCCTCATAAATTTTTACATCGGGCACTAAACTAGTAGACACCATTCCATATGAAATCTTATTTAATCCCTCGAGCACGCAGGAAATTTTTACGTAATATCGGTACTTTCGTCATGTGAATAAAATCATATATAACTCCGAAGTGTTTGATTTAATTGTAATGAAATTAATTTACGTGAGCAGAGAAGAAATGTAGTTACAACATAGTTATATGAAAATAAAAAAGTCTTTAAATCATAATATAAACTAAATTTAAATATAAACATAACTAAAAAAAGAATTTATGCTGATAAAAAACACGTTGTCTTTAAGTTTTTGGTGAGCCATCCCGGTTCTGTACGTAAAATACGACAAATGAAAGAGGCCACATATTATTGTCACAAACAATCTTACTATACTTATTAGCAATAGTAAGATTGTTCGTGACTCATGTATAGTCACGTACTATACATGAGTCACGAACAATGTTACTATTGCTTCTTGTTTTGTTACATCGTATTCTTCGTATCTGCCTCACAAGTCTAATTGAGATGAGACTTAAAAAAATTTCACTGCAAAACAAATGCTCGATTCATGTTGAATTTGAAACCAAATACACTCCTTTACGATCCAAGTGTTCACATCTCTACTGCGTAACAACAGCCACAATTAAAAACTTTACGCATATAAATGTTAACACTTGATAATTGGAAAGAACTTACATGGGGTTTCGGTTTAGGCAGTTGTTTGGGCGCAAAATCAAGCTGGTGCTCCTCGGGGATGGGAGCCTGGCCCAATGCGAGTCCGCAAATGGACGTCATGTTCGCCTCTGGCCCAAATACGTAAAGAGGGATACGCAAGCGTAAGCCCACCTCACGCATTTGCCTGTAACGTATATTTAATTATTATTCCATACTTGTATATTTTAAAAAGTTAATAAGAAAAGATCTAAAACTCCACAAATATTTTATTTTATGTGCCAAGATGACAAAAAGAGAGAGTTACGTTTCGTATATTACTGTAGGGACAAGAGAGAGAAGTGCACACATTTTCTTTCTCTCATAGCTAGTTATGTTTCGTATATCTAAGACACAATGCAAGCCTATTGTCTGTATCACACTGTAGGAGCATTTTCTTTCTCTCTTCCTCTCATAACCAGTGCATGAAATATATATATATATATATATATATATATATATATATATATATATATATATATATATATATATACATATGCGAGTTTGCTAGCGTTACGCGAACGGTGATTTTTTTATTATTTTGTAATTTAATTTCGTTCTTGAACAATTTTATAAATTATTATTTTATTCAATACATTAAATATTCTACGTTTAAAATGAATAAAATTGTAAATTCATTTTAAAGTTCATATTTTGTGAATTTGAATTTTTACTTCAGTCGTGTGGTCTAAAGCATACTCGTTTTTTTCTTTTATTTAACTGTTTATTTTTAATATACATTTAAAAAAATAACAATTACCGGCATTATTTATTATACGTACTTCGGCTTCATATTTCACAAAGTAATTCTGTATACCAATAATCTCAAATAAGATATATTTATACAGCGTAAATGTGTATAACAAAAGAAAATTACATTTTGCAATCACAAACACCAAAGAAATTCATATTATATTACCCTGAATATAAAAAAAAAGGTTCAGAATACCTGAACTGTCATTTTGCTTTGTTTACAAACATCCTCTTTTGGAACAGAATGAAATATTGCATAGGATTTACTAGAGGCTTTTTTACTTTTCGTATGCACACATGGATAAGAAATTTTACCATATTCGTCTTGCATTTATAGATTTTTTAGTGATGCACCATGTTTCAGTACATCTGCATACTAGAAACATAACGATAGAGTGTCTTTTACCTGAGGCCCTCCTGGTAGTTGGGTCCACCTCTCCTTACAAATATGGTTACGTTGTACTGCAACAACGCGTCCTTGTACGTCTCGATAGCGGTGATAATGCCACGGAACGTATCGGCTACATTTGTGAAATTCGCTATACCGCCGCCAATTATCAGCACCTGTCGGAAAAAATAAGCAACTAATTACAAAAATGGTTTTAAGTTTTCCATTTTAAAATCAGTTTTTAACTAATATAAATGTGAAAGTGTGTTTGTTTGTATTTAAGGAATGAACCGATCCTTGCCAAGCTTAGTAACTCTGTTTTAATGTGGAACATCTAATGGTGCGTTTGGATGGGAGTTAAAACGTTCTGATGGCACATCGCGACGTGCCATTCAGTCAGTTTCACAGCTTTTTGGCTCTTTCCGACTTAATTCGGCTAGCTTCGCATCTTGTTGGATCTTTCCGACTTAACGCTGCCTTTATATACACACACGTCTCTATGCGTGTGTCAGTGTATCAACATTGTTTCTTATTTACGGATGCTTATTTGTTTTTACTTCGTCCAAATATAAATCTTTCAATATAAGAATATAAATAAATTGAAATGTTTCATATCTGCCAGGCGTCCCATGACGGACCATATTTTTTATTTTATATTATTATTGCAATCTGACGCCGATAACAATCAATAATATATAGGATGACATTGCAAAGGTGTTGCCAGTCTCGGCACAGTGACATAGCTACCCAATATGTTCTGTAAGTTGTATCATTGCTTCATCCGTATTTTCAATCGCGAGATGATAGTTCTCGTCATCATTAATTCCGACATAAACTGATTTCAGTAGTTAGCGAATCTATCTATTGTATTTTGGAAGTTTGTCCTTTATTATCTGTTGGAATTTTTAAGTTGAAGTACAGTCTTTTGTTGGTAACGTATCAAGGGCCATGAACTATTGTTTTTATTAGTTTCGATTGAAATCCCTGTTGTATTTCTAAGTTTGAGTTCTGAAAGCACCCCACAATTGGATACCAGTCCAGTGGTTTCAATGAAAATATTATTGAAAACAAAATTATTTGAAGAATTTTTCCCACAGATTTCTCAGATACACAACTCACCTTGCCATCGGGATGTTTCTCACGGCACATGAGACTGAATATTGTGCGTGCATAATCAGCCGTCTGTGACTCCGTGGGCGCCCCGGAGTACTCCCCATAGTTAGCCAAGTCGGCCGCGCCTCCTAGCTCGCATAGCGTGTCCGTATACACTACGGACGCACCGCCGCCCGCTACCATCGTCCAGATACGACCCGACTTGTTGAGAACCGTTAGCTGCGAATTGAGACATAGAGATAACTTAAAGATAGCTAATGAATAGATATGGACTCTTTAAAAGTAATATGAAATCAAGAAGTTGAGTTGTAATTAAGCCGCAACTTTCATCATAGAACTAAGCCGCTAATGCATCCCTTCTTCATTTCGTTCTTGCTTCGTAATTCAGTTGCATATAGTAACTTTCATTAAATTTGGAACTGATGACACACATCGGCGTACATGCAGAAATGTTATAAATGTAAATTGCGTGCAGAAATCATCGTGTAAAAGATTTTCAACGTTTACGTGACTTGAGAAGTTTTTGTACGCATATACAATGTTATCGATGTAAGAAAATATAAAGTATTATTATGTAAAGTATATTAGCTATAATCAGTGATGGCGTACATATAGAATCTTTACAAATAATTCGGACGCGAAGGGAAAGCACAGCACTCCATTCCACACTCCACGCAACGTTACCTGTACGCCACATATCTTTATACATACAAGTCTGTTTGAATGACTCAGTGTATGGCGTCATTTTGCAAAGGCAGGAACGTACCTGTAAAGGGCCCTAATAAGTATGTATCGTATCGGGGTCTGTGTACGTATGTAGATATAGAAATAGGTGCGCTTTCAAAGGCTATAAAAATGTATATCCGATTGACTATAGATTTTTTTATTTGAAGTAGCTCAGCGGACTGATCTAAACAATAAGTCGCCGAGCTCAAATATCTGGTCCGCCTTCGAGTTATGTCATTAAAAATGTTTAATCTACATCCTAAAAGGATTTAATTTAGATTTAAACCCTATGAATTGCTGGCTATTGATCCATAGGTAGAACCTTTTGTTTTCAATCAGAATTTTTGTTCTATAACACTTGTGAAGAATTTGAAACTGTTGTCAAAAAAATTAGTTAATTTCTTGATCAAAAACCAAATTTATTTTAAATTTAGACTTAAAGCATACTTAATGCCAATTCGATGAACATTCCACTTGGCTTTACACCAGATTGTTCATTTCCTTCTGAAGTGTGGGTCAGTAAATACCTCCCAACAATCAAGCTGAAAAAACTTGCGGAGGATTTCATGGCCCAGAGACATTTCCCCATTTGAAGTAATACCACTTTTTGACCCCAATTATTTATGTATTTTTCATCTACTCAATATAGCCGCATTACCTTCAAACTGGCTCCACTCTTGGCATCCAAGTCGGCGATGTGTGCCTCCTCAGGATAGGCGTCCCTTCCGAATGGCGGCGGGAACTGCACCGCACCCCAGTTCTTTGCGCAAATGAAATCTGCCGTCTGATCCAGTTTAGCGGCTAAGTCCAGCAGGTAGATCTGCCCACCTGTCACCACGATGGGATTGATCTCCATATACGTGAAGTGCAGGTCCACGTATAGGCGGTAGAGCGAGCGTATGAAGGGGGTCAAGATTCTGAGGAATAAAGATGTTGCGAGAATATATTTAACGCTTCTTTGTTCTAGTGGTAAGTGTGTAACTTAACGAAAACCTGTTATGCTCAAGTAGAACTAGGACTACAAGGGTACCGTAGACTTACAATCACTTAAGGCTACACAATATTTATAATAAATTATTTACAAATATTATTCTTTACAGGCATAAAAACAGGTGCATCTATCTTATAATGGCTATAATTTCATATAAACTTTGCGTAAGCACTACCCGACAGTCCATACTAGCGAACAGATTTAATAGCCTAAACTATTATATACGTACTCGCCTATCCGTATCCGTTTGTGTGTGTGCGTAAATTAATGAATAGCTGTCTGCAGCGTGCAGGTAAAGAATATTTACTATTGCCACATATCGGTCTTGATTGTTGCGGGCAATCGCACCGATCGAGCGAGTCGGTGATATATGTCAGCAACATAGCTGTCTCTTTCTAACCGATAGCGTCTATCGAATGACTGTCACGATAGCACGCTGGCGCAGTAACTTTGTACTGGTGCGCACGTCTTTATTATTAACTAATTATAAAAACGTAATTATATAAATAAATATTTTACACTATACATTTAATTGTGTGAAAGTGATTTGATAATAATAATATAAGGAAGGAATTTGAAGAAAAATTATTTAATGTGGATCTTAAAAACGAAATAAATCTTAAACCAAAATTAATTTTGTTTATTTATAAATGTGGTACACTGGAATATTGGCTCCGTTGCACTTTTGACTTGATTAGATATGCTTCATGTGAAAGATCTTTTAATAAACAATATGATAAGCCTATGGCAGACACTACAAGGATACATTTTCCAACCACATCGCGTTGAAACAAAACAATGACACGAGACAAAACAATCTCCCTTCTAAGCACTCGCACACAGCACAATAACGGACTGTTATATAGAATTATTATAAATAGTTATCAATTAAGAATGAATTATTAAAGTTAAACTCGACTAAATATTGTAAAATTTAACAAATCACACACGCATGCAGCAAGCGGCAACCTGGGAACGCATACCCTGGTATCATACCCGTTATCTGCAGGTGACATTAAACTGGCCTGGAGATGTGAGTGTCGCTTCTTTACGTAGTATTAGTTTATATTCTTCGACATAGACTTCTAAAAACCCATATTTTTATGCATATATTTCAGTATACCTCGGAAGATATAATACCTAAAACTATGAAAAAAATTACCATTCAGCCCTTTTAAATGATGCTCGAGTTTCTAGGAGTACTTAATTTACTCGCCCACCAAAATTTCCATTAAATATTTTTGAGTGTTGGCTATTATTAAAATATTTTAAAATTTCGTATAACCAACAAAGTTTGTACATGACAGACAGACAGGTAAAAGATGATGATGTGACAGAAAGATAAATATATTAGTGATGTTATAAGGGTTTTGTTATTCCTATTAAGCTACAGAACTCTAAAAAGTTATTCGAAACCTACCTAAGTTCATTTCGTAAAATTTTCGAAACGTAACGTTTTTATATATCCTATGAAAGACATCCAGACGTATTTACGCCATTTCTGAAATCGGTAGTGAAAAATCTGCAGGTTTATTAGTTGTCAAGCTGACATTATCAAGAGGAAGCATCTGGTATCAGAATATGCTTGCGTCTAAAGTTTTGGAGCTTTAATACCGAATGAGTTATCTCAAAAACTGCGATGCTTTTCGCAATAACTAGAGTGTGCGCTCAGAACAACACTGCATGACTCACTTTTGATGCAACGCAACGAAATATATCTCATATTACTCGGAAAATTATATGCATTAGTGACTAAGTTCATCTGAATCACTAATGAGTCACTCGAAAGGCTATTGATCACAAACAAACTACCTCTCTTTTATTTTAACAACTAGAATACTAAGAAAATATTTCATATTACGTAATACTTCGTAATTTTTCCCACTCATTCTTACTTCAAAGTTGTTACCCCATTCATATGTAAATATTTTCCAACGTGGCCGAGTGAAATATCAAAGTGGCCATTATACACATTCAGCGTACAAATGTTTGCCAACGATGCAAACTAACGTTCTTTGTCTGTTTACGTAAAACAAACTTTTCATTCTTAATGACGTTTATTCAATTCACTATCGGAAACTTTGCTACTCGCACGCAATTTATCCATCAAAACAATTAATTACGAATACACACAAGAAATCTACACAATTTATGTCAAAATACTCGCATCAATATGTTAAGTATACACCCAAACATTCAGAATGTTTCGTTCACATATATATAAGACTTTATATTACGAAGTCTACTAAGTTATTAATTAAAAAAAGATAGTGAAGTGCTTACGGTGGAATAACGGCTGATCTCTTGAAATATTTTAATGGTCGGCCAACCATCTAATACATAGACAGTGGTCGGGAACCAAAGGTTAAAACAAGACAAATAAATAAACAATTATACATCATAGCAAAAAAAAATTAAATAACGAATCAAATGGTAATATGGTCATCTGTTTCGTACAGTAATTTCTGTGTTATGATGTTACGTATGACAATCGATGTTACGTAAATGTCACCTGCACGCTCAAGGAGTTAAGGGTGGAGCTTCTAGTGACAGGTTTGAGGTTAAATACGAAATTTATTAAATAAGACGTTGTATTACGTTTCATTATCATTTCTGTGATATTATTCTAAAAATTAATCAAACCTACTTCTTGCCCGCCGCATTAACGTTGCTAAGCAATGTAGATTCGATTTGCGAGTCTTCTGGAAAATTGTCGATGGGCACCTGCAGACGCAGTGCGAGGGCGTCGACGTCGCCTACGTCCACTCCACCCTGGTGGTGGAACATGATCGTGTCGTGGTGTCGCGTCGACTGAATGCAGATGTACATTTCTTCTGACTGCAAGAATGAAAATGAAATTTGTTAGAACTTATTTCAACACCTATATAAATAAATATATATATAATATATATATATATATATATATATATATATATATATATATAATCTTGCCAACCAACCAAGCCATTTATTTGAGCATGGTGGCATAACAGTGACTCGCGATTTTCTCTTGGACATAGAGAGATGTATATATAATAAAACTGTAAACTTTGTACGTCTGCACATAGAATATATTTGCAAAAATATAATTGGATGGCGATGAAGAATATGTGACAAAGTGTATTTGGAATTCTTCTATTAAAAATGTTTATGGAATTATCCGTTTTATATGTGTCACGTAAAAAGCACGTACCAATGATGGAATTTTTAGAATAATAACTTGAAGTACACTCAATTAGAAGACATGCAAATTTAATAATTTATTTATATTGTATTTGAATAAAAACAATAAAGAAATGCCCAGCTACTCAATGCGTAGCAATTACATAAATGTATAGTGTATCTATATACATCAATAGATGGCGCTACGTGTGTTTTAGATCATTTAATGAAGTTTTACCCCCGGACATGCATTAGCAAAATGGGTATACCCAGAGATGAAGAGTGGAGTAGAGCGAGCGGGGTAGGTAAGCCTTGTTGTAGTGGATCTATTTTTTTACTGTATATATATATATTTTTTTGTTTTGAGCACGGTCTTAGGTTAGGAGTATATTTGTATCAGCAGGTTTTAGATTGGTCTTCGTGTACGAAGTCACGGACACAGCTGTGTGACGGACAGTATGCACTTACCGCATCGTGCTTCACAAACGGCTCCACAATGAAGTTCCTCAGCTTTCCCACCGCAGACCCCACCTGTTGCTCTTTGTTCATATGTTGGTGGATCCATTTGCGCACGTCCGCCGCCGTCTTGTTCACGCCTACCAGCCCAAGCTTGCCGCGGCGCTTTATCAACTGGTCCGGCTTCACCACCAGACGCTGCGGAAAATGATAAGGTCGTGATGAAATATTTGGACGAAATGGTTTTAACCTGGAGCTATATGATTAATTTCAAACTATTGTTTGTCTGAAAATGGGTTTAATACGATTGCGGCTGATAGTTACAGCTAAAGGAAACTATTTATTTTATTTATTTATGTACTTCAATGCATCTTAATGATACATACGGTGGTTTTATTGCTACAAGAGCAATCTCTTACAGCCAGCTAGAACATCAGTTCAGCTCTGCTTTATGAGCGGCCAGGAATCCAACCCGAGTCCCCGCAGTGCGCTCTGTAGTCAAAAGCTGTAAGCCTTGCGATCAACCCAACACAACACTGCAAAGATGATTTATGTCAATTAACTTTTCCAATTCCGTCTCTTTCGTCTTGCTTTATATCATTTTATTACAAAAATGGCACATTATAAAAGTATATGTCATTACTGTTACTAAATTGAACTAAAATTTATATTAATTGCCTTTAAAAATTATGTGAACGAAAACACCATTTTGGCTATAATTAACCCTGTTCGAATGTTCGAGTATTTTTTTCAGTTTCCACTTGATGACAATTACTTTGAGTATTATGCTGGCAAGGTCCAGCACCAAAAGGATATATATATATATATATATATATATATATATATATATATATAAAGTAGAAAGATGGCTGTCATTTTGTTATAGTCGTTTTATCGTTGCTATGGGCACATGTTTTCACAGTTTAACATTTGTGTGTTAATTTTGCATTTGTGTGTTAAGTGAATTCTTTTGACCCATTGCTCTGTGTATTTAGTTGTTGCCCGATTTTTCAATCGTCAAATAAATTGGCTAATAAATATTTATTCTACAAATAATTTAAATGAGCTCTTTACCTGCCAGATAACCATTTTGTTTTTTTCAATGGTATATTATTCAAAGAATAGTTAACCTGGTTTAGTCCAACCGACTTCACACTAAACATATGCAAGAGAGATGGACATATATCGAATTCAACATGTTAGACTGTGACAGGAACTAAGCGTTAATTTGACATTTGACATTCAATGCAACACACATAAAATTAATCTATCTATAATTTATATATTTGTTTCGTTCTGGTTGCGTGTGGCGTGTTATTATTATTTATAAATTGTGTTGTAAAAAATCTAAAAATGGAAGAAATACGAACTTTCGTCTAATTTTGAAAAATCCGAAGTCACCTTTTTGACTGAATTAGTCACCAGTTATCGTATTGTGTTGTCAAAAATCCGAATATAACAGAAATGAAAATGTTCATCTAATTCCAAAAAATCCGAAGTCCTCTTTTTGACTGAGTTAGTCAACAGTCATTGTATTACCTTGGGAAAAATCTGAAAATAACAGAAATGAAGTGAAAATGTTCATCTAATTCTGAAAAATCCGAAGTCCCCTTTTTGACTGAATTAGTTACCAGTTATTGTAGTGTTGTTTAAAAATTAAAAAATGGAAGAAATGTGAACATTCGTCTAATTTTGAAAAATCCGAAGTCCCCTCTTTGGGTAAATTAGTCACCAGTTATCGTAATATACTAGAAAACAAGAAAACTGACGCAGTCTCCAACGGAGAAAAGATGCCGTCCAGGTGTCCATTGCCGCAAAGTTTAATGCTGTGACAAGTGAAAATACATATGCACAGCAAACATTTTACAATTAAAATACGAGAGTATTAAAAAGTGATCCTGACTTCATTCGATAGTTAACTTCCATCTGACCTGAAATTATGCTATCCGTTGAATAAATCGTATCTGTTTGTTTCTCTCAAAATTGAAAATGTTTTCTACATTTTCAAGACTTAGAAAGAAGACTTAGAAAAATGTAGTCGTTTTTTTACTGACGATTGCTTGCAGTTCATTCTCCGAATTAGTTAAATTTGAGAAAAAACTGCGAGAGAAAATCAATTAGCATGACCACATGTTTTTACAAATGAACAAACATTACGTTTTAACATGGTCACCTATTTAGGAGAGGTACAGGCAAATTGTAAACATGCTTCATCATTTTAAAGCTATAGAATATGACTTTAAAGCAAAAAGATTAAATAATCTATATAATAAAATATAAATAAAAATAAAACAATCTTTTTATTTTAAATTGAGTGTAAAAAACATTAAAGTTATAACAAAAAGATTTTTGTCAAAATAAACAAGCGTGTATTCGTACTACGGTACGTTTTAAGTACTTGTTTTAGATAATTAGTCATATTTTAGATATGCATATTGAAATGAGTATGCCAATTTGTACATTTGGTTTTCAAATATGCAAACATAGCATGGAATATATTTAAGAGCAATCTTAATAATCAAATATAAATAAAGATTTCTATTGATTTGGAGAACTTTTTTGTCAAAATAACAAGTACGTATTCCACAGTACATTTTTGTTATTCGTTTTACGAAATTAATCACATTTTAGATATATGGAAATGAGTATGCCAATTTATACATTTTGTTTTCAAATAGACAAACATAGCATAGAATATATTTAATAGATTAAACACATTAGCTGTACTGAAAACCAATTAATATTTTTGACACATGGCAACTTTGACAGAAGTCATTTATATGACATATGTCATTATGACAGCTGGTTTTTATTGATTTAATATTACTACTTCTTCAGCACCACATATCCATAACTACTGAATCAATTAAGTTTATAGACAGGTGAAAAATGGAACTGGTGTTACATAAATCGAATGTAACTTTAAAAAAGCTGGTATTTGTTTAATGTAATTTACCGATCAATTCAGCAATTTACAACAGGAAAGAGAGTATATTTTCTCAAATGTACAGCCATTGCCTAACGGAATTAAAAATATACCGTTGATTGACATTGATATCTGTTGTGTGTTGCTGTCAAAATTAATGTCTTATTCACACTTTTCGAGTTTTACGTTGGTTTTCCCGATAATTTAGTACGTTACATAAATGTAGAGAGGATGAAATGGAATATAATCTGCATTTTGTTCAATCTTGCTGGTACAATTTCATATCACTCCCTTTTTTATCAACTTTACGAGAAAAAAATAGTTTTTTTAATTTCTTTTCAAGGTATATCAAAACTCATCCAATAACTTTTTTCTTTAAAAATTAGACAAGGCGAGAGTAATGAATATATTATAAGGAAAAATTTTTAGATTCTTTTATTTCAGATAATACCAGTCGCGAGTTCTACCCGACTAAGCTTTCGCATACATTTTGGACCCGTTATTGGTCCCTCTGACAATCTGTGGAAATTTGTGTTGGGCCCGATATCAGGCCCTTGTGCACTTGAGCTATTGAACTGAAAATGGAACCCTTGTAAGATAGTTCACAAGTCTGATTATTTGTATTTATGTCAGAGCGAATTTTTTCTTCTTATTTATAACACACATTTAGCACTAGATATCTTTTTAAAAATATGAATATAAACATTAAAGAAAGGTTAAATAAAGTACCCAAAATTTTTATGTCATGTGGGGTATCTTTGAAACGGCTTGTTATAATGAACACAAACATTTTTTTCTTAATTTTAAATTATATATTTGAAAAAATATTCTAAAAAAATATATGAAAAATGGGGTATGCTTCCAACCCCCCAATTTCCATAATAAATGAACCAATAATGATGAGCAAAAAGAGGTTGGTAAATTAAACTAGAAGATTACAGGAGGAATATAGTAGTACATAAATGTTCACTTTTACAACTGAAATATACAGTAGACAATACATTAACGTTGTGAAAAATTATATTCGTAAATAGTTTTACATAAATACTACGTATTCTTAAATGTTCATGAGGGCCTAAACGTGAAACGAATCCTCGTAATGCGAGTTCTGTTCATACTTGATAGGTTTTTTAGCTGTCTTAAGTACAATTATCTAAATAAAATATTGTATATTTCAAAAGTTTATATAGACATTTTATTATAAAGCAATGTTTGACCTTGGCCAAAAACGTTTATTATTATAATACGAACGGAAAACCTGGACATTACCGATGAAGTTAGAGCACATTGGTAACGCTTCAAAGAGAATTATCCTAATGAAACTCACCTCAGTATTAAGCCACAAGTTCTTAGCGAGAATTTCATCCCAATCCGTATCCTCCTGCACTGTGACCAGTCGGCAAGTGGCAACAGCAGTTCCTGATGGGAGATGCCTGTTGATGAGATCTTTCCCGGTCGCTTCGCTTACAGCTTTAGAAGACATCGCGTCGGTGCTTTACGTTAACGTATATATCTCGTTGCTAATGTAGCTTAATCAGATCTACGCGTCAACCGTTGTAGTCCAGGGCATCAATCTGGAAGAAAGAAAATTACGTCAACAACATTGGAAAATAGCAATCGATATTATTTTTTAAGAATTTATTAAAGAATAATATTTTTCAAGATAAATATCTAAAGTTCGGTAAAATAAACACGATACGAAACAGATAAACATATTTAGGCAGATTCGTTGACAAAAGGTGGAAGATTTAAAGAATTAATTAATAAGATATAAAGAGATACAGTGTAGGTAATGAATGGGGCTTGGCCAATGGATTGAAAGGTGATATGAAAATGATACGTAAACACCATAACAGAAAAACAACAAAAATGTGTATCAAAAAAAGAATTTTAATGTGAAAATGACTTTAAATTTGCTTCCATATTGGAGGCAATTAAAAAAAAATCCACTGATAACAAAGCCTTTATCACCTATATCCAAATCCAATTATACCACTCGTTAGCCAAGGACCAAAGAATTTGGGACCTCAAACGGCTACGAGTACTCTTTTATTGTGTGCAAAACGTCACAGACCAAATGGAGACCGCGATGTTTCACACATGGCAAAGGATAACTCATCTCAAAACTTTCGCACAGTATAATTACGGGGAATATGACAATTTACGCACAGTATTCGTAATTTATCTAATATTTAATATTTTCTCAATTTTGATCCTATAAAACGCTTGTGGATTAAGCTCACCGTTAAAAAAAATACTTTGGATTGCACCTATATGTCCCTTTGTATGTTAATCCCAACTTAAAGTAAAGAAAAACTTATATTAACTTGTTTTCTTTATATATCACAGTTGTCATATTGTTAGTGATAAACTGCTGATTTATAGCAGTATATACATATATATGCATAAATATATATATATATATATATATATATACATATATATATATATATACGAACAGTGAAAAATTTAATTTAAATATGTCCTAATAGTGATAACGAAGTCGGATGTTATTTATGAGGTGATATAACTAGCACATAAACAGTGTCAATTCGGAATGAAAATTACGACTCTTTACAAAGTCAAATTTGCTTATTGTAATTATAAAATACTTGAGCCAAATGCAAACATAAGAAATGAATATTAATATTGTGAATTCCAATGTTCTGTTTTAATTACTATTCATAAGGACGTGTTTCAATGAAAATATGTAACAAGACGTAATTTTTCTGGTGTAAGAATTTTGCGTACGTTACTATTTTGTATCAGCATTAATAGATTCAGCGAAAGTTCGTTACTTTATTTTAGTGTAGTATCGCACTAAGGTTGCTTCATCAGAAATTAATTTTGTACGTTAGAGTGGAAAAAATACTAACTTTTCCGGTACTTGCTTGATTTCAAAATATTACAAAAACTATGTATCATATATATTTTGCCGCTTCGCTTAGAGCCTTGAGGTTTAAAAAAGGTATTAAAAAAATTTCTGGACGGATGGGATTGTAACCTCTGGTTTTGCACGCCTTCTACGTGGTATAAACAATTTGTAGGCATTTAGAACCGAAAGGAATACTATTTTCTTAACTTTTCTGGGACTTGCTCAATTTCAAAGTATTACAAAAACTATATATTATTTATATTTTGCCGCATCGCTTAGAGCCTTGAGGTTTCAAAAAGGTATTAAAAAATGTCTATACGGATGAGATTGCAACCTCTGGTCTTGCACGCCTTCTACAGGGTATAAACAATTTGTAGGCATGCTAGAGAGATATCTTATTAGACGAAAATGGAACTAGGTGCAAAATTAGCTCAAATCAAATCTGGGTTAAGTTCATGACTGAACTAATCAATTTTTACACAGCTGATAAATCAAGTTTCACATAGCTGACTAATTAAGTTTTACATAGTTGACCAACCAAGTTTTACATAGTTGACCAACCAAGTTTTACATAGCCGAACTAAAAATTTTACAGTCATTTTGATATGGCAGAGGTTTCATATGTTAAAACGATTCCAAAAAAATTCATCTTAAAGTAAAAATAAACAAACGATATATAGACAAAAGGAATGTATAAAACACTTTTGTTAGAAAGTTTTCTCATTGCAATTTTTGAAGGAAATTTTTTTCCGTTACTCCGTTAAGATTGCCATATACTGTTTTTCGACCTGGTATAACGTACCATATTCTTTTATACTTATTCCATCATAAATTGCATTCTTCATACATCTTTCGTGAATGAAAATCTCACTAATTAATTAATAATTATTAATTTGTCTTGTGTGGTACAGATGGATACGCCATCTAGTACAGCATTATTATACTAGGTGTCTGTAAAAAGGTTATTATACTAGGAGCATTATGATACTAGGTGTCTGTAAAAAGGTTATTATACTAGGAGCATTATTATACTAGGTGTCTGTAAAAAGGTTATTATACTAGGAGCATTATTATACTAGGTGTCTGTAAAAAGGTTATTACACTAGGAGCATTATTATACTAGGTGTCTGTAAAAAGGTTATTATACTAGGAGCATTATTATACTAGGTGTCTGTAAAAAGGTTATTATACTAGGAGCATTATTATACTAGGTGTCTGTAAAAAGGTTATTATACTAGGTGTTTGTAAAAAGGTTATTATACTAGGAGCATTATTATACTAGGTGTCTGTAAAAAGGTTATTATACTAGGTGTCTGTAAAAAGGTTATTATACTAGGTGTCTGTAAAAAGGTTATTATACTAGGTGTCTGTAAAAAGGTTATTATACTAGGAGCATTATTATACTACGTGTCTGTAAAAAGGTTATTATTATACTAGGTGTCTGTATACTAGGTGTGTGTAAAATTTGTCTTGTGTGGTGTAGATAGATACGCCATCTAGTACAGTATTATTATACTATTAGGTGTGTGCCTAAAAATGTCTACCGCCACCTATGAATATCTGGATGAAGTTATTTGGGAAGCGAATATAAGGAAACTGGACACGATTAAGTGACAAGCGTAGAGTAGACAACTAGAGAGTTATTAAATGTTTGCGTGTACTTGGTAAGGTTCAGAAAGCTGATGGGTGCCACAACGAGCTCACAGAATACAATATCGAGGATTGCCTGAACACCTGCGTATCACTTCTCGCTTGATATAAAAGATAGTCTTTCCTTTGCAAATTTGTAACGGGAAATGTTGCAAAAGATGAATTTCAACGTCTAAGATAATGAGTAAAGGATACTCGAGACATTGAAAACCATCTTTCAAAATCATGACAAAGTTCTGGTCTGCTGCCAACTTCTGCCATTAGAAAAAATATTTAAGGAAAAATCATTTTCATTCTTTACCAATTTCCGAAGTCTGGTAATACCATCAATTTTGAACACTACAATAATCAAATGCACTATTTTAGTGAGAAAATGGAGGAGAAAGGACTATTTATTGGCCAAGGAATGCGTCAGGTCACACTGCCCTATCCACTTTCCACTTCGTCAATAAAACAAACAAGTTTCGACCCGGGCTGAGAAGTTTGAAGCACGTTGCAAGCATTTCGCAAACAACTTTGATTCATTGAATATATTTGGCGTTAATTTTGTAGAAATTAATTATTCACAATTAAATGAAACTACGTGATGTAGTATTATTTCCACTTTCTTTCATTTCTTTACCACAACCTAGGTTTCGCTGTATTACAACATCTTCAGGTGGGATATTAGCAATCTTTGCTAATATCCCACCTGAAGATGTTGTAATACAGTGAAACGTAGGTCGTGGTAAAGAAAGTGGAAATAATACTTCATTACGTAGTTTCATTTAATTGTGAACAACTTTGATATCGAAAATTGCATCCACAATTTAATTGTCTTTAAATAATAATCGTCTTTTAGATAGATAGTTCCTTGTCGTGCTCACTAAAGTGATAGTTAAGAAAAATTTATTAACGATTAAGACTGTATCCTATTTTCCAAAAAATTGATTTCCAATATTAATATAAAAGAACTCTAGAAACATAGATACATAACTAATAAATTTTCTGTTATATGAAATTAATTACTATAAATTAACTAAAAGTCAGCTAGACGTCTTGTGCTACGTATACGCTACGAAAATCATCTTTCATACTGGACGGATCACGATTTTTTTATTTTGTCAACGTGAGACCGTAGTAGCTAAACCTGTACATGGAAAAAAGAATATCAAATCGAGTAGCCAATTAGGAGTAATATGCCAGAATAAAAAAATGGTTAATACGAATTTTAAATAGGTTTTTAAAAGAAACTCCATTAACCAAATTGTAATAATGATAATTCCAATGCATCTGTTTAAACAAATGTCCACCTGCGAATGCCATGCGACTTTGCTGCGTCAGGGTTGACACGAAGTCTGTAATAAAAATTGTGTGACTTCCAGAATTTATCACACTTTATCTGTCTGACCTTTTTACACTCCGGTAGACTATAGTTTGTATGATATGGCCATGTTACGGCTACATTTAAGACATATGATTTTATAATGCAATTTAAACTGGTTTTCTTTAACAAAATAACTTCTTTCGTTAGATTAAAAGTTTAACAGTGAAAGAAATTTTTTTATAAAGACCTTAATACAATAAAACTTTTTTTATAATGCAGAAAAAGTACAAAAAGTCTTCAATAAGACTATTGCTTTCGATAAGCATACTTCTGCACGTACGTGCATTACTGCACAATGAATACATATTGATACGTAAACTATAAATACAGAGAAAGCTAAAAAGAAAACAAATGCGCATTGCAAATTAACACGAAGCTATTGCGTAGTCCTTCGTGGCACTATTGTGTAATCTTTTATGGTTGTGTAGTCCTTTTTGGTGACAGAAAGAAAAAGTAGATAAATGCGATGCCGATTCCTACACGGAGTTCCATTCAATAGAAAATAACTAAATTAATTTGGCTAGTCACTAGTAAAAGATTTGACACGTTTTAGGCAATGTTTACTTTTTCTCGGAAAATATAAAGCGCATCACATTTTCCAGCAATCTTTCACGAATACCCATTCGCATAACTTTGTCCCGGCTGACTGATTTGAGAGGTAAAAAACTTTGCAAGCCGTAACTAAAACAATTTCAGATTTGTGCCGACCTGTATAATGCACCAATTGTACAAATACTGTAAATTAAATTAATATGAAAATGAAGCCAAAATTTATATATTCACATTACGTTCGTAGTCACGAAAAAAATTTACATAGCTGTTTTTTAATTCTAAAAGTGGTAATAAATAATTTTTACATGCACTTTTTATCAAATTCTACAGTACAAAACAATACTAACACTTATTTAAAAATAAAATACCATTTCACTATGGTTTTTTTTCACTATCCTTATGGACAATATCCTGTACACATATAAGTACATTTGAATAAAAAGACAATCGAATATTATCTATGTCAAATTGATACTGGTTTATTGCAGCTATATTTTCACTCAAATGCGTTACAAAGTAAATAATGTTTATAAATAAATTATAATTGAATATTGATAATTAAAGAAAATATTTTATATTTTACGCGCTATATGATTTTTTTTTAATATTTTGTAAATTTTCAAAGATTATCGTATCTGTCTTTGTGTATACTTTTGTTCGTTTTCAAATGTCAACTAAATATCGTCTATCCGTGATAATTGTATATGCAATTATGTACGAATGATACATTTGGAAAAAAAGAAAATGTAGGCGTATATTACACTACCAATATTTATCGTACGAGTATAGACTTCGTACATGTTGAAATATTGAACATTTTTCCGAAATGTTTTATACCTCTGAGTTTTGTGGAATCGGCAGTAAGGGTTGTCCATTTTTTTTTTCTTTAAGTTTCACAACTGATATTTGTAAAATATCAATATAATATGAATATTTATAACATTATTTATCATGACAGTTTATTAAGTTAATATAGTGATTATTGTACATGGTTTAATATGACAGTTTATTAAGTTTTGTGTTTTTATACCCCTGAGTTTTATGGAATCGACAGTAAGGGTTGTCCATTTTTTTTTTCTTTAAGTTTCACAACTGATATTTGTAAAATATCAATGTAATATGGATATTTATAACATTATTTATCATGACAGTTTATTAAGTTAATACAGTGATTATTGTACATGATTCAATATGACAGTTTATTAAGTTAATATAGTGATTATTGTACATGATTTAATATGACAGTTTATTAAGTTAATATAGTGATTATTGTACATGATTTAATATGACAGTTTATTAAGTTAATACAGTGATTATTGCACATGATTTAATATGACAGTTTATTAAGTTAATATAGTGATTATTGTACATAGTTTAATATGAGAGTTTATTAAGTTAATATAGTGATTATTGTACATGGTTTAATATGACAGTTTATTAAGTTAATATAGTGATTATTGTACATAGTTTAATATGCATGAAATACAGTTCGGTGAACAGACATCGACTGACTAATATATATTTATGTCAACCATATTTTAAGCGCCACATTGGTATCTTTACTCACATTTTCTTTTAAGTTGGAATAAAGTGTAATTAAATTTACATGGAATTTTCACCGTGGCTTTTATTTAAAAGGTAACAATTTCAGTAGTTTAAAATAAGGGTAATTTATTGTATTTATGTAGAAAAAAAATATTTAATCATTGAAATACATGGATATAATCCACATGTTTTGAAGTATATACACAATTTTTATTTTGTGTAAATACAAATGCAAAATGGTAGCGATAAATTCTTATATAGAATAAAATACAGTAATAAAATGATCTGTAATTACGAAACACTGGATTACTGTATTTTATTACTGTAATTATAATTAAACCACTACGTCCCCAACTATCTCTTATTTACACAAAATGTCTGTGACAAACACCACTTCGCAAAGTGACCCATTTTGCCCAATTTTAATACACAAAACAGAGATTATTGAGACAGTTAAAGGCATAAATTTTTTTTCTACTGTATGATTAAAAAAAAGTAACTAATGCTTGTTTTTGAAATTAGTGCCAAATTAATTTACCAACTTTGCATTATCCGACAACACTATCGTAATCAGTAGAAGCAATTTTTTATTTAAACATCTTTTATTAACGGCAACGAATAGAGATCCTAGGTAAAATTAACGATTTAGACAATAAAATTCACCTATAAACTGGTAACACTAGAAACATTTATATCATTAGTCATTCTGTCAAGTACAGAGACTTCTTTATCTGAGTATACAGTTTTTCTCTTTAGATCACAATACTCGGGGCCGATAGAATGATCCATTTATCATGTCATTGTCTTTTTATTATCTGTACCGTTATTATCCGTATCTTATCAATGAAAAATTAATATCAATAATCCAATGCGATATTGGCTCACGCTTTTCTTTGATTTCTTTAACACTGAACTTTCTTCAAAATTCATTTATTGAGTTTGCTGATAAGTAACGACTCACTTTCAATAAATACTCTTTATTATTTTTAAATATATTAAAATATTTTAGCAATAACTAGAAGAGACGCATGTCTGGCGCTGTATTTCTAATCAATAAAATTTTGATTATACACGCTGCGCCAGACATAGGTTGAATTAATAAGCTCTTTAAGTTATAGTCACGGACAGCCGATCAATAATATTAATCGCCCACTTAAAAAGAGCATGAACCAACCGAAAGTGAGCAGGTTTCCTTTTTTTGCGAAAGATGTGAACAAGGAAACGACTGCGATCGAACTAAATAATGTGTTGCAGCTATACCTGAGCTACAAGAGTCATCAGCTTAAACCTAAGAGTGAAGAAGAGAAGAAAATGTTTCTAAACTGCTAGAGGGACATGCATAGCGTAATGAACTGCTAAATGAAGGATTAGCTATCGCCACCGATGTATACGTACAAGTTTTACAAGTTGGCTCGGCTGCTATTCAAAAATAGAGAAAGAGTATATCCATAGTTAGACGGCGAAATGCATTTGCTACAACACTCTCATGCCGCTTTGGCTGCATATTTACAAATCCTCTCTGCGCCTTGATGTCACCATCCAGCGTACTCTCCAATTACTACTTTTCCTTGCTTTGGAGAACTTTTTGCACAGATAGTGTCCTCAGAATACGACGATTGTAAAAGTACGCTCGCCAACTACTTTGAGGGTCCACCGTGTTGACAGCTGACAATATTTTGTTTCAAAAAACTTGACAGGGCTCAGATTAACACTATTTATTAGCCAACTAAAATATTCATACAAACTTTTAACTATGATTGCGAGGGTTCAATTCATAGTAATGTACATTAAATGTTTAATGTACATTATTATATGTTCAAAGTTTAAACCCATAACATTACTAAATCTTTGAAGTTGTAGCATGTACATGTGGTACACACTCTGTTTATTAACGCAAAGTTTGAACCGATAGTACAAAAATGTTTCATTACAATTAATCGTTTAGTAATTTCCATGTGAACAAACAACAGTCCATTGTTGGCAATGCGTGTTTAACCTATATTTCACCTTGAACTTTAATAAGTGAAAGTTTCATTACAATTCGTTTGGTAATTTCCGTGTAATAATGTAACAAACAGCCAATGAATAAAATTTATTACATTGTAATACACTAATGCCCGTAAACACCACACAGGGTCAGGACTCTCGTTCGGATTTACTGACGGTTAAAAACGTATTTTGTATGGATACTTTAGGAATTGGTCCGTGCAATAGGGTACGGTCGGTAAAGTAAACTCTTGTTCCGACTCGACTGACTGTTAATAGAGAAACAGTAATACGTTTTTAACTGTCAGTAAGTTCGATTGACAGTCTTGACCGTGTGTTGCAATTAGGCGTAACTGATTCAATGTTCGAAATTAATTCATAATGTGTAAACACAATCACTATTTAATTATGTTATACATTTACTATCTGTATAAAAACCTTGTTCTGAAAATTTGTTCAACCTTGTTCTGAAATAGATTTTTAACAATACACTAATTTCGGAAAATTCTAATTTTTAGGGTTTAGTGCCTGAAAAGAAAAAGTGGAACCCTTATAAGAATATTCATGAGAGTGTATATCTGTCCAGCCGTTTTTCTCTGAAACCGTTTTACCAAAAGTATTGAAACATAAATTTTATAGCTCAAATTAATGATCAGAAGAAGTTTTTTTTTAAATCCATATACACAACATACATATGCTGGTCAGATTCATCACAGCCACAAATAAATCATCATTGAAACGAAAAGAGTATATTAGTACGTTATAAACTCTTACATAGAAAAATTATATTTTTTTAATAAACACGTTGTATTCTTGAAACAAAAAAAGGTTGTCATTAGAAAAAGTACATACCAAAAAACTTTCAATTAATCCAATGTATTGAAACTTAATTAAAAAAAATAAGGAAACAAATTTAACAGTTGATTTTTTTATTACCGATCTTGAGGTCAAACTTCATGTTAAGGTAATTAATATCTAAGGGCCATAACATGATAACTGGTTAGTAGACGAAGGAAACAATAGAGCCAAGAATAAAAATAAAAACTTCAAAATTAATAATGCCCAGACACATTTTTTTTTTAATTTACAAAATAAAAATATATCCAGATATTACGATATACAGAAGATATTAAATTAGATCAAAATATTTTTTTCATAAGAATTTAATAGATAAATTTGTGTTTTACGTCTAATAAATTAAAAGTGAATCGTACGATAAACTTTCCGCAAAATCATGTCACACTTTATATGTATATTTTTTCAATTAAATTATTTTTTTGGTATTTCGATAAACTATATTCCTAATACACAAGCGAATATTACTCTCATTAGAACTGTAAGATTAAGATATAAACATTTAAGCGGGAATCGCTTTTTTGACGTTAATTTAAAATAAATTCTTTATTTTTGCAAAATACAATAATTTGCTTACATCTCGCGTCCCAGATGACAGCCAGCCAGTTCGTTTATTAAACTTATACAATAATTAAACAGATAAAATTAATTTCTGTTTAAAATTTTAACAAATAAATAAGCATCACAAAAAAAACTAATTCACTTCATATTTGTTCTTGCGGTCGGTCAAAAACGTATTGGCGACTCGACCGAATCTACTTCCGAGATAACTGTCAAATCATTTCGCCGGCGCGCCGAATCGAGTTTTGTAAATGGAACGCGTACGTAAAAAGCGAGCGAAAACACGCAATTGGCGCGCGCCGCCCATCGGGCGATGGACGCGCGAGAGCTCTCGGCCAATCGCGGGCGAGCTATGTGATGCGTTGATACAACGAACGGTCATCATCACGTTCGCATGACAGTTTAGGTGAGCGATCTTGTGAGATTTTTTCTAATAACACTTTTATATTTATGGACTTAATTATATGAATCATTTCGTTTGTTTGCAGTGATGTCAAATGTCTTTTTTTGAAAGCGTTCGGTAAATATTTGATAAGGTAAATTAAGTTCAAAACTATTTCATTTTCGCTAAATGTAGAGTAAACACATCGCGACCGAATATTTGTACTAATATTTAAAAGAGAAAGTGTCAGTCTGTACAAACAGAATAAAATATATAATAAATAATCACAATTGGAAAATATATTACCTCCTGAATTAAATACGGCGATTTCCTATTAGTTTTTTTTATAACTATAAAATAATAATATATCCGCAGACTCTTAACAAACCTGATAACATATGATTATATGTACTGTTAAACCAAATAGGGCTTCTTTTATACAGGTAAATGACAATTTTTTTGATTTTATAAATCATAATTTTACGGTACAAGCAGACGAGGAATGAAAAAAAGTTAACAACTTAAAAATTTGCTGAGTTATAAAAGTTTAAAGTTAGCGTATTGACAATGATAATCGTACTGAATTGTAATGACATTTCTAGTAATGTCCATTGCATTTTTTGAGAGCGAGTGAGAAAGGATGATCGTATTCTGTCCCTATCATTAAATTTATATACTCATAACTCGCTTATTTTTAGGTATTTTTTATAATTTCTTCACTACTTGGTTTGAATCAATCTATATTTTCAGACATATTATTAAAAACAGCAAAATTAGGAGTAGTCAACTACCTTATAACTGTTACCTATCTAATAACTGTTACGTCTACCCTAATAACTTTTATGGGTTTCTTCTCGAAAATATACGATAAAAATAATCTATATTTTTTATTATTTAATCCTTTATAAAGGAGAAGTAAATTTATTTAAAAAAATTATTAACATTTGTTTAATCATGATTACTTTTAAACTTTTTATTGTCACAAAGAGATCTATATAAAAAAAAATAATACACGTTATAACTGGATATTCTTGTCCCAACGAAACAAAATAAAGATTTTTTTTATAAATCGCTGTGTCGCGTCTTATTGGTTTTTGTTACATCTATATATATATATACGGTGTAACAATGAATGAGTCTATTATTCATACAGATAGGTGGTTATGTGTATCAATTTGAGTAATTTTTTTTGGCTGAAATCGCAAGTTCTGTAATATTGTATACCCACTTGAGGTCCAAATAGAATGAAAATGTACATAGGTGTATAGAGTGTAACAAAAAACGTATAATATACATGTTATTTGTGTCACAATCGTGGTACTGTCGATCAAATTGTGTACAAATTGAAGCGTGTTTCTGTAAAAAAAAAAGTGTTGAATAGTATATAAACTGTAGGATTTTACACGAAAACGTCATGTTCTCCGATTTTTTGCATATTTGCAGTCATAACATTTTGATTTTTGTTACTAAAACCTAATATCGTTTAGACGCTTTTCTGATTCTCCTTGATCCGCTCTTTCCTCTGATTGCCGTATCCTCCACTCCTGGTCATATTTGGTCTCATACAGGCCGATATTTTAGAAAAAAAAATTGTGCGTGTCAGCTCCCGTCTGGAGTTTATTCCTTAAGTACGATTGTCGAACACTGTATATAAATATAAATATCATTAAATGTAAATGGAAAATTCTTTAATAAAAAAATGTTGACAATATAATTATGTTCAAGTAAAACACAAATGAACAAGATCAAATTTATACAACAAAATTAAAAACATTTAGTAATGTCAGACTAAGAAGTTAAAATTAAAAGAGGCTTTTTAATTTTGTAGGCTAGGAGACACCAAATATTCATACATAATGACATTTAATGATTGCATCTTGATATAAGCGAACGATAGTAAAATATGTGTCACACTCCGTTATTGCGATTACGTATATTAACATGTTGATAACACTCTAAAGCTGCGCAGAAATGTTGCGCGGAGAGGCCATCTAACGGTTACACTTTTTAACGCTCTGAACTTCGTACGATCAAAACCTAACGGTTCACTGTTTTGAACGCCCTGAACTTCGTACACTCTGAACTTCTGAACTTTCTTCTCATAAAACTTCACACCGGGCGCTATGTATGAAAATCGGTTCTTAAGGAGTAACTCCAAAGGAGTATTCTTAAGGAGTTACTCCAAAAATATTATTGTTATTAAAGCCAATGTCATTCGATGTTTTATTCGAACTACTTAAGGGCTTTCCATTGATACTCGACCTGCGTCCTAGCTTCACACGTTCACACGAGGTAGACCGCTTGTAAAAATGGATACTTCTACATTTCTGTCTCTTTCGCACACTGCCGTTATGCTCTTCTTAGATTATTTCAATGATTGAAATAATGTAAATAGCTAAAATATTAAGAGTAAGCTTTCTAAATTTAAATTCCTATCGGTTCATTATTCATAGTTGTCGGTATAATTTTGTTACATCGAAAATTTTGGCAATACGAATTTGTAGACGTTTAACAAAAATATAATGTTTTGGTTGAAAACACTTTCACAGTGAAATTTAAATTTTCATTCATATAATTCCTAACATTCTGCTTAATTTGATACACAGAATCGCCCGTATGAATAACATAAATGTTCTTTGTTACTTCAGTACTGTATATCAAAACAACTTCCTGCATTATGAAAAAGTGTTTTAATTATGTGACTATCGCCGAGAAAAACATTTTATTCATAAGTACATACAAATCATATTTAACTTATCTAGGAGAGAAGATAGAGGAAACAAGAATGAGATAGAAATATTCAGTTACGTTTGTCACACTTGCACTGTGTCAGCAACTTTGACAAGATTTTACTGAATTCTGTCGTTTGTCTATGGATTAGAGTTATATTAGCAATTCGCTATCCCATTCACGCCTACGTCTTACTCGCTCACTTATAAAATAAACTTAGGAACTGTCATCATAGACGTTTTTATAAGGGCTTTCTTTAAAGCAACGTCATAGTGTCGTGTCCGATTCAATATTCGAACGTGCTTTTTTATTTTTAAATAAACTTCCAAAACACTTCTGCGTGTACACAAGAGGCCAGTTGAAGACTTTATGTTTATAGGGCGCATTAAATTAAAATACAACGTATTATTAATTATAGAAACGCGTCTTTAATATAGTATGTTAATCTCTTTAAACAATAACCGGAACAAAATCGCGTAATAATTAAAATAAAATGCGATATTTGCAAAACGATTTACCATTGTGCACAATTTAGCAAGGATTCGCCTGAAACGTGATCTAATCATGTTGTGACAGATGCGTGATGTGTATATAAGATATTTAAAAAAAAATATTTATTTCTGCCGTGAAACAAGAAATAATTACAACATTGTCATGTCCGTTCGTCCGTCGGTCCGAACTACACGGTTACTAGGGTTTTCATACCATGACTTTTCCAGGACTTTCAAAAGAAAAATCACTGTTTTCGAAGTAGAATTAAAGTTAAAACACAAATCTTGACATTATCATTTAGACTTTGCTTATAGATAACATTGACATCTGAACCTAACAGAGTTTTTGGTTGAAGAAAACAATCGTTCGAATAAAGTATATATTAAAAAAAACTGATAATAGGAAAGACATAATAAAAATTATAAATAAAAAAATGGTAGACATCACGGGATGACGACGTCACCTGGACGATGTGAAACATATAAAGGAGACCGGCAAAATGGGCGCGGACGTTCAGAGATAAAACATAATTTTTAAAAAACACTGGTATTTTTTAGAATATAAAAAACCAAACAATTCAGTAATTGACAATCAGGGAAGAGGAAAAAATAGAATTACACTTTATAATCATAATACGAAACTAAAAGAAGCTATCTTCATAAATGCGCATATATAATATTTTTAAAATATAAAGAATCGTTACACGGGTACAAAATAATTTTTAGAAACAATTATCAATGCCTCTTGATAAACTACGAAAAAAGAGATAGAGAATCCACGAATTTGCGTACAAAAAAAATTGGGATGTGAGTTTATATACAATCCTAATGTTTTATATACAATCCATAAATTTTGACGACAGCTGACGATTAAAACTTAAACGCACATCGTAGCTTTTCCGAATCAAGTTATACTAATTGCAAATCTCGATACGCAGCAAAATAACCTCAAAATGGTGGCGCTTCCCCCTCCACCGCGATGCGTCACTGTTCTCGCTTATCGCAATGAATTTGTTGATCCTTTAGCTATCCAGTAGAACAATTTCATTTTTGATGTAGAGGATAGATTCGAAACTGCAACGCCAAACTGTATCCCCCGATTTTGTTAATGATAACAAAGTTTGTGGATTGCTCCCGTATGGTAGCAAATTTAAAGACGTATTCACGTCAAAAGAGATAGCTGTATTGAAATTCAGTCAAATACCTGAACTTTTAGAGCGCTAATGGCATGCCTATATAATATGACGTCATTGCTTATATTTCGCTTTTTTTATACTGTTATCCCAAAATTCGATATACCTATCCTGGCAACTATGTTATATGTCAGTTTTGATGTTGATGTTATCCTGTTTTCTTCGTCAATTGCATCTTTTTAACATCACTTACGTAAAAAGTTAGAAGTTTAAGACAGATATTGCACAACACCTGGAGACTCATATTCAGCTAAGGGAACATAGTTACAAAAGGTATTACTAGATATTTTCGATTGCATTTTTCAAGACCTTTTCCAAGATTCCATTGAGTGGAGTATCAGGACTACACTCAATGGGATCTATAAGGAAAAAAAGTTCATCCTCAAGTTTGATGTGCGGGAGATACTTAATTTTATTTATCTTTTTACTGGTTCACGTGGCACTATGTCTCTTGCAAAGTTTCAACACCATCGTTCTGAATCTGAAAGGTTTAGGACGGTATGGTATACAGACGCACATATACATGACGAAATGGTAAGGTTTCTACTTTCGCCATTCAGCTGTGGAATGCTAAAAAACTGAATAAAAAGAAAATTCACTTCAATTTCTGAACACGCTTTTGTAGAAACGTCAGTTATGATTACGCAACCGTCAAATACAGACGTCGGCGTCTGTCTACTTATTTCTATTTACTTATTCAAACATTTTACAAACTTTCTAGATAATTTAAATTGACATAGTGTATATAATGGAGATCGCAGATGGAAACTATATTACATTTTAAAATACCTTTCTAACGATGATACCCTTCAGAATGGGGTGCGCTGAATTTTTTTCCATCCCCACGTCTTAATAAGGTGGTCCACATATCTTCTAAATATAATTAAAATATCTTAATCTAAAGCGTATACTTGCAAAATTTCACGCAAATAGGTTTGAAAATTTGTGTGTTTATCTGTAACACCGAATGTGTGACAGACGGACACACATACAGACGTGACGAAATTATAAAACTTCCGTTTTTGACACAGAAACCTAAAATTACCGATACCGGTAAAATTAGGTGATGACCAAATTCACGTGATATCATCACTTAAGGTCATCGCCATATAATGACCAAATCGTCATCAAGACACTTAACTAAACCGTTATTAAGGGTTTAGTCACTACTATTAATAACGTGTTACCGTTAATAACCTAATCGGCCTATCAAATTGCCGGTACTTTAAATGCCAAATGAGGTAATTAGAATTCTATTAATAAAGTAATTGATTCGTCGAAGCTATTTGAACCTGTTTAAACTGTTAACGGTACTGGTATTAACTAAAGAGTTATATTAATTCAATTATAAATGCAGCTGATGCTAAGGTTATTAGGACAAGACGTAATAAAATATTCCTCATCATCCTCTTCAGGATTTCATCCTCCGTCCGTTGCAGCCTCAGAGTTTCTAAGGTTTTAGATCTGCGTACGTGAAATGTTGCAAGCATATGCTTTACATAGAGAACCCAATTAACCTTTAGTTACATTTTAATTTTTTATGCATTCTATCGAGTGGGGTTGTCATTGGAAAGGGTTTTCAGAATAAAATCGAAGTACCAATTGCTATATTTAATTTTGCGAAATATTAGGCTTCAATTTATGTGCAGTGTCTTGGATATATTTTGCCACGACAGAAGACATATAGAAGAGAACCACCTGTGGCTCTGCCCAAGTGGTATTCTATGATAGGTGTCTTGATCCCCAAAGGGTAACAAAAACTAAAGGCAAAATACATGAACGGGCAATAAGACCAGCTCCTTCTCTCGAATGCTGACCAATGAAAAAAAAATGAACAGAAACTACACGCCACAGAGACGAGAATGCTACACTTGGAACTTACTAGAATATATAAGAACGTCTCAAAAATCGAGGACAAACATCGCGAAAATCGCCTTAAGGTGATACGGACATGTTATGAGGAGAAAGGAAGACCACATGGCAAAAATAATAATGGAAATTGCGGATGGGAAAGAGGTCGCAGCCTATACTCCTCGGCCAGGAGTCAGACCTTTAAAATGAGATCTGGAAGTAGTACATGCCGATACTGGATCAACACAAAATCGTATCTTGCGACATAACCATACGATGAGGGCTAAGCCCAAGCGATATGGAACATGAAAAGCTAGAAGAAGAGATAAAGAGCGAGAGAAAGGGAGAGAGAGAATGATGTGCAATATGCCTACTAAGATCTGATTATTATTATGATAAATTCCAATTAATATAATTTTGATTAAATTGCCCCAACGATTTCAGAAAAAAACTTTAGAACCCTACTTCACGCGCGTTCCGATACGCACTTGATCCAAAATTTCCAACAACTGTACATTTTAATGTCAGTTCCGATACGCACTTGATCTAAAATTTCCAACAACTGTACATTTCAATGTCAACCGACATTCGTATGTGGATCCTTTCCTCTGACTACTAAGACATTAGACATTCGTCCTATCAGACTGCAAGTGTACCTTCATAAATTGACATTAATAACGTCCAACGTCGGCGGGCAACAACTGCCGACTATGTGACTAGGTCTGTGCCCTAATTTCCATTGACTTAATCCATACGTCAAGAGGGGAGCGCCGCCGACGAAACGTCTACCGTCACCACCAGCACATGTTTTATCATATACACTATCCTTTTCTCCATTAGCGCGTTCTAACTTGTGACGTTCGGATCGGTATTCAACCAGAATCACTCCGAAAAGCGAAACACTTATAGGAGTCTTTCGTTGTCAGTTTATTTGTTTGTCTGGACTCTACGATGCTTATAAACTTACTTTAAACTGTCACACATTATTAAAATGCTTATATCGTTAAACTACCACACGTTACTAAGATGCTTATATCGTTAATCTGCCACACGTTACTAAGATGCTTCTATCTTTAAACTGCCACACTTTATTAAGGTGCTTATACCTTTAAACTGTCACACGTTACTAAGATGCTTGTACCTTTAAACAGTCACACCTTACTAACGCCCATATGCACCACACATGATCAAGCAGTTAAAAACGTATTTCTATTTCTCATTAACTGTCAGTCGAGTCGGAACAAGAGTCTACTTTACCTACCTAAATCGGTAAAGTATCCAGACAAAATACGTTTTAAACTGTCAGTAAATCAGACTGAAAGTCCTGACTGTGTGTATGGTGCATACGGGCGTAAGATGTTTATATCTTTAAATTACTACACGTCTATCTGTCTATCAAGACACTTACTCTCAGGAGCGGCCAGAGGTATTAAATTGAAATTGATATCAAATACTAAGGTCTATCTTCCATAGTGCTTTAGAATAACACGATGCAATACAAAGATGATGACATTTCAAATATCACGTTCTTTGTTACTTATTTACTCAACAAAACTAATTAAGATACTTCTCGTTAACCTAGAATATTGACTGACAATTTGGTACGAAAGATGACCATAGCACAAGTAACGGAAAAAAATCATTATTACGTGTTAAACTATTTTTTTCAGTTGTGTGATTTGTATTGTTGGCTAAGCTTTAAGATAACATGACATAAAGATACGGAACCCCCAAGCGCGAGTTTTAACCCCATCGTTTTTTTTTTAATGTCATGGTGTCAGAGATCCTGGCGTCATACTGGTAATAACACAGATGTTCCTGCCAGTTTTATAGCAGCAAGTAAAAATCCGAATGAATATAATAAAATTGATATCACAAAACAATTAGTCAATGGCTAATAAACAAATACGATGAATTAAGAATAGCGTTTTTTTAGTCATCTTGGATCATGTTCTATAACAGACAACATGGCTTTGAACTGATATTATCAAATATTACCTGCAAAAGTCTCCATGATACAAAATTGGATATAAAAAGCTGTGCAAACATGTGGAGAAGATTGTTTAAATTTTATGTAGACAAATGCAGGCGACAATAAAAAATAACTATACTCGTTCATACAGACAGTACTTTAAAAAATATAAACACCTTTGATATGTGAGCCAATATTCGCCGAACATTACCATTACGTAGAGTTAAACATACAATATTGGGACGACGCGACGTATGCGGGTGTATACATGATAGGCCGCACGCATGCCAGCCGCACAGGTGAAACTAGCGAAAGTGCGACCGTCCACACAGACAGACGCCACTTTAAACTACATGATCGAATCCACGAGTGAAACGATTCGTGACAAAATATAATCACGTGCTTTCATTTACAGGAGACCAGCGGAAATAAACCTGGCATTACAGAAATAGGACATAAATTTTAAAAAATCTGGTATTTTTTAGAATATTGAAAAAGCCAGAAATAAAATAACATTTGTAATCATAACATAAAACAAAAAATAAATATTCTTAAATGTGCCTATATTACATATTTGATATATCAAAAATTATTAATAAAAAATTAAAATAATAATAAAAATCTAACGCATAATATCTTTTTAAAAACGATTATAAAAGAATAATTAATACCGACTGTTTTTTTAGCGTGTATCCATTGCCTAAATTAATTAAGAATAAAATGTTAACTGACATTGACATTTGTTCCTTTGCTGTCAAAATGAATGTTTTTTTCGTTCTTTTCGAGTTTTACGTGGCTTTTTTCGATTATCATACCGGATTTGCCAGTTTCATCAATTAGTATGTTGATCTGTGTATTGAGGATACAATGAAACCAATCTGCACTATGTTTCATCTTTCTGGTTCAAATAGTTGCGTAGAAATGACATTCACAAATGATTATGAAACATAACCTCACTTTTCATAACAAAATATATGATTTCTTCTTTGTTCGATCGACGATTTAAATAAAACTTTAAAGAGCTGTTTTCTTTCATGTTTTCTATTTAAGAGTACTATTTTTATTCTTTTAACACCAAGACACTGATCACTTAGATACAAAGACAAATGGTAAGGCCCATTTTGTTACGCTTAGTAGTTTTGTAAAGGTCAGAGCCAGATAATGAACTCCGACAATAGATGGCTGATAGAAGTTTATATATATATATATATATATATATATATATATATATATATATATATATATATATATATATATATATATATATATATATATATCTGTAATCAGTGCGACAGACGAGACAATTCGCTTTGAATACAAGTATTTTTATTAAAGAAATGAGACAAACTAATGTTACTAAAATGATTATATCTTTAAACTGCCACAAGTTACTAAGGTATTTATACCTTTAAACTACCACACATTACTAAGAAGCGTATATCTTTAAAGTGCCATACGTTACTAAGGTGCTTATATCTTCAAATTGCTACACGTTACTAAGGTACTTATATCTTTAAACTGCCACACGTTACTAAGATGCTTATATCCGTTAACTGCCTAATGTTACTAAGATGCTTATATCTTTAAACTGTAACAAGTTACTAATGCGATTATACCTTTAAACTGCCATGTGTTACAGTTTCGTCAATGTACAAGAAATAATTACCTTTATAAATACATCTTTAACTGCCCCGCGTTATTAAGGTATTTATATGTTTAAACTGTCACACGTTACTAAGATGCTTACATCCTGAAACTGCCTAATGTTACTAAGATGCTTACATCCTTAAACCGCCTAATGTTACTAAAATGATTATATCTTTAAACTGCCACAAGTTACTAAGGTATTTATACCTTTAAACTACCACACATTACTAAGAAGCGTATATCTTTAAAGTGCCATACGTTACTAAGGTGCTTATACCTTCAAATTGCTACACGTTACTAAGGTACTTATATCTTTAAACTGCCACACGTTACTACGATGCTTATATCCGTTAACTGCCTAATGTTACTAAGATGCTTATATCTTTAAACTGTAACAAGTTACTAATGCGATTATACCTTTAAACTGCCATGTGTTACAGTTTCGTCAATGTACAAGAAATAATTATCTTTATAAATACATCTTTAACTGCCCCACGTTACTAAGGTATTTATATGTTTAAACTGTCACATGTTACTAAGATGCTTACATCCTTAAACTGCCTAATGTTACTAAGATGCTTACATCCTTAAACCGCCTAATGTTATTAAAATGATTATATTTTTAAACTGCCACAAGTTACTAAGGTATTTATACCTTTAAACTACCACACATTACTAAGAAGCGTATATCTTTAAAGTGCCATACGTTACTAAGGTGCTTGTACCTTTAAATTGCTACACGTTACTAAGGTACTTATATGTTTAAACTGTCACATGTTACTAAGATGCTTACATCCTTAAACTGCCTAATGTTACTAAGATGCTTATATCTTTAAACTGTAACAAGTTACTAATGTGATTATACCTTTAAACTGCCATGTGTTACAATTTCGTCAATGTACAAGAAATAATTACCTTTATAAGATGCTTACATCCTTAAACTGCCTAATGTTACTAAGATGCTTACATCCTTAAACCGCCTAATGTTACTAAAATGATTATATCTTTAAACTGCCACACATTACTAAGAAGCGTATATATTTAAAGTGCCACACGTTACTAAGGTGCTTATACCTTCAAATTGCTACACGTTACTAAGGTACTTACATCTTTAAACTGCCACACATTAATAAGAAGCGTATATCTTTAAAGTGCCACACGTTAGTAAGGTGCTTGTACCTTTAAATTGCTACACGTTACTAAGATACTTATATCTTTAAACTGCCACACGTTACTAAGATGCTTATATCCGTTAACTGCCTAATGTTACTAAGATGCTTATATCTTTAAACTGTAACAAGTTACTAATGTGATTATACCTTTAAACTGCCATGTGTTACAGTTTCGTCAATGTACAAGAAATAATTACCTTTATAAGATGCTTACATCCTTAAACTGCCTAATGTTACTAAGATGCTTACATCCTTAAACCGCCTAATGTTACTAAAATGATTACAATGTACAAGAAATAATTATCTTTATAAATACATCTTTAACTGCCCCACGTTACTAAGGTATTTATATGTTTAAACTGTCACATGTTACTAAGATGCTTACATCATTAAACTGCCTAATGTTACTAAGATGCTTATATCTTTAAACTGCCACACGTTACTAAGATGCTTGTGTCTTTAAACTGCCGTATGTAACAGTTTCGTCGATGTATAAAAAATAATTACCTTTATAAAGACTGGTATAGTTATCGGCTACCCCTTTAAAGTCCCATTTTTTTAAATTTTAGTTGAGTTGTTTCGGAAATAAATTGTGAATAAATGGTGAATTAAAAAATAATGTACCTTGAATACTTAATTAGCCTTCCCAAAAAGGAGACCGACAAAAGTCTATTTAGTGTTGGGCCTAGGTGTTACAAGAATAATCTAACACACAAAAGAGAAATTTTGTATTTTTTTATGAAAAGTTAGGTTATTTTTCATAATAGATTGTAAATGTAATTTCTACGGATTTCTTTGAACTAGCGAGATAAAACAAAATGCAGATTGTGTCTTGTTATACCCTCCATCCATAGATGTACCATATTAATCCATGATGAATACAGGCTCGATAAGGTCGTTGAAAAGAGTGACGTAAACCTCAATAAGAGGGAAAAACCATTCATTTTGACAACAATAGAACCATTGTTTGTCAATCATTGTTTATTAGCAGTTCATTTTTAATTAATTTAGGCAATGGCTACACGTTAAAGAAAGCAAGAGGCATTGATTATAATTTTTTGGAATCGTTTCTATAAATTTATTATGCATTCTGTTAAATTTTTTTTGTACTTTGTATATCCAATTAACAATTCTTTATATTTTAAAAATATAATATTTAAGCATTTATGAAGATAGTTTGCGTTGTTTCGTATTTTGGTTACAAATTTTAATTCCATTTTTTCCTCTTTCCTGATTGTCTATTACTGAATTGTTTGGTTTTTTATATTCTAAAAAATACCAACTTTTTAAAAATTATGTTTTATCTCTGTAAAGTCGGGCCCATTTTTGCTGGTCTCCTTTCCATGCAAGATTTTTCAGTGTATCTATCAAGATATGTGCTAGTTAATATGATTTATTACTACGAATAATTTCAAATTTCTATTTCAAGCGGTTTCCAAAAAAAACGAACGCGACAGACAGATACATGCGTGGTCTTATAGAGGCTCTATTTTTCCGTTCGAGGTACAAAACCTTAAAAATTAAAATGTTTCAAAGTTATAAACAGCAGTGTACAGAAAGAAAGGACAAGACACGCGGAAAACCGAGGCTGAGAAAAGTCGAGTATGGAAAAAAGGATATTTCTGTAGAAAGTTGTTTACAAAACTTAAACTACTTTATAAATAATTGTGAAAATCTATAGGTTATTCTAATAGTTAACTAATCGATAGAAAATAAAATCACCCAAGTCAGTCAAGAATTGAGCCCTAAGTGTTCGTGTGCATATGTTTATGTTTTTGTGTCAATACCATTATCATTAAGTTTCTTCTTGCTTCTTCCCTAGCTGACGACTATTGGGGGAAAGCAGTTCCACCAGCTCCACTACGCTTCTGTGCGTACCGCGCTATTCGGAGCCTCGTTCACGCTTCGATATTTGGCGATAGTTTTAGCTTCTTAGAGAGTCACACGTTGGTCCTGGAGACCTTCGCTAATGTGATTAATAATAAAGAACGTGTCTATATATATATATATATATATATATATATATATATATATATATATATATATATATATATATATATATATATATATATATATATATATATATATATATATATATATATATATATATATATATATATATATATATATATATATATATATATATATATATATATATATATATATATATATATATATATATATATATATATATATATATATATATATATATATATATATATATATATATATATATATATATATATATATATACCATATATATGCACTAACAACTCTATCGTGAAGGAACTCAAAGTCAAGGAACGACTTTCATTGATTGTGCAACTGCGAATACTAAAATTCTCTGGCAACATATTCAGGAACGAGCATTCGATCGAAAGACTGGTGATGCAGGGTCACGTAGAGGGCAAGACACCTAGAGGCCGATCACATACTCGATGGCCGGACAAAACTAAATCAATAACGCAAACTAACGTGACTGAGTGCTCTATAGCGCAGCGAACTGGCAGAAATGGAGACATTACTAAGGTTTCAAGTTCAGACCAGGAAGACGGAATGAAGAACAGACATGTACAAGCAGCCTCAACTCAGTACCTACGTTATGGGAGCAACCATGACCGCTCTGTCAAGAGTGCACGACTGAGAAGAATCTGTATATACAGCACGTCTTAATATATACATACGTACAGAGCAACGTGAGTAATTTGCGTAATTTTTCAAACTCGAATTTAAATCATAATAAAAATTTAAAAACAAACAATAGTCTCATTTTTTTAGAGAATGACCTACTCTTTCCAAAAAATATATTGACATTTGATCGTTTTTAAACTATTCGAGTTATAATTAATTCTATCATCAAAACTCGAGGGTGGGCGCTAGTCAAGAATAAAGCACACATCTCGTGGGGTGCTCAATACAATTTTTTAGACATTTGCGCGTACTTACTCCAAGGTAACGCGCAATTAGATTAAGTTTCATAAATAGCATTTTAACGACCGAATCAAACCTATCATGGCGGACGCCGTCGCATGCCCATTTCGATCTAATGGAGGCGACACAAATCGGCGGAAAAATGACAAAATTATCGTCGTCTGGTAACGTCCAGAACGACGAACGTCACTACGACGATTTTGGCAACGATAATGACGTCGATATTATTAACGCATTTGGGTTCTAACGACTTCAGTCATTAAATACCTTTCAAATACTTAGAACTTTTTTAATCCGAAAATAACTTGTTATGTTTTAAGCAAAATTTTCCTGTAGGTTAAAGATAATTAGCCAGGTAGTCGATGAATTGTTTTCAAATTTCCTAATAATAAAAACAAGACGTGCTATAAATAGGTTTAAACCGCCAATAGATTACAAATCGTATGGATTATAACAGAACTCAGCATGAAACGCTGCTAAAGTCAATCCTCTGTGTGTCTCATTCTAGCATAATCTGGCTGAAGGAATAATGAACATAAATTACAAAAATTAGTTCGAATTGAGCTGTTTATTATCTATAACTAATCTCCATAAGATGTGTGCTTGTGGAGATAAAGATAGATCTCAGATAGATAAAGATAGATCATAAAATTCGCTATTCGCGGTGTGTTATACACTAAAAACTCGCTATTCGCTGTTTTTACTATTTGCGATTCGTGAAGTTGTATTCACTAAAAGTCAACTATGCTGGATGAAAATATAGTGGCGGCTCTTAACGATATCCTCAACAGATTTAGTTTGGCAGCAGTGTCGTTCGCTTTGCTCAAATCATCATATATACCATCTGGAAGTTTGTCTTCGATAAATCAAGTATTGGTTATTATATGGGGTTGCATCCGACCAAAAACAATTCGGCTAACTGTTCTCACACTTCAATCAGCCAAGAATCGCTCGATTAATTCAAAGACAGCGGGTATATTGATTTTGTCACGTTTGTCGAAAGAAACTGAATTGTTTACGGCTCAAGCTTTTCAGGCGAGAAAGACAGGCTACTTGGAAAGTTCGAGACACAGAATCGAAGAAGACAATAATCTCCAGAACCAACATTTGACTGCCGAAAAATCTAAAACCGTCGCCAAAGAACGAATTCTGTAAGAATATCGTGAACGAGGGTCCGAATAGCGCGGTACAACCAGCAACGTATTGGTTAAGGAACTACTTTCCTCCACTGATCATCAGCTACTCCACTAATCATCAGCTAGGGAAGAAATAAGAAAAAAACTTGGCTATAATGTTATTAAAAAAAAAACATATACGTAAGCATACGAACACAAGGGCACACGCATATCAACTCTGTCAAAAAAAATTGCATGGATTGATAACAAATCTGTTGACAATGTAAATAGAGTCTCTATATTGAGTCAACATTAGAAACATTAAAACATCTGAAATTGTCTTGCTAGTGTAGAGGAAGCTGCTAAAGAACTACAGCTGTCAACAATTTATCATTCGACCCCGGTTAAAATCATCCATACATACATCCTATTTCAAATTAACCTTATTTATGGAGTACAATGCAATTGTGACCCTAAAAATAAAATTCTCACCGGAAACTCATATCGGCACTCTCACCTTTAACGAGATCTTATAAATAACTTTTGAATCGATCTTTTTCTAGTGAGAACCTTGAGCCTTATCGAACCGTGTGATGCTTATCTTCTCGACGTACGTTGTATAAGAAGCGACAATCCAGCCGGCAATAACATTTTAAAAATAATCCATCGAATATTTGTAATGAATAGATCAAACAAGGCACGGGTTGAACTTTGGTACGGAAATTTTTGCTAAATATCGCGATAGGGATGTCTACTTTACGTCGATCTACCGGAAACGTTACTTTTTATCTATCGATATACGATCTAAACTTAATAGTGTGAGAATTAAACTTGCCAACTTCAAAACAATGTTGTTTTTTAATGTTTCCGAACTAATTTTATTTGATACTAGTTAAACACGGCCACGCTTCGCTGCGGATTAGTCTGATATGAGATGAATGAGAAAGTAACCAAAATATCCTGGTGAATATAGATTCACTGAGAGAACAAATAATACAATTCAATACCCTGCCTTGCGTTTCGGTGGCTATGTGGGATGAAAGAAAAGGAAAGAAAAGACGTTTTTTCACAGAAAATCATTTTTTCTTGTAAAGCTAGTGGATTGACTACATTTTTTGTTTGTCCATTTTCTGCATAAATATAAAGATCAGATGGTTTGCACACTCTGGAGCATGCCTCTGGAGCTTAATTCGAATCATACACTTGGAAAGATTGCCCTGACGACATGCCCATGAAAGAAGCAATCATTTTCTTGGAAAGATTGGCCCTGTGCTTTATTGATAGTCAGAGCAAACGCATTGTGTTGGAAATTGAATTTGTTTGAACTTAAACGCCGTGCAGGTCGGAATGAGTGGTATTCGTGTAAGTAGCACGTCTTTAACTTTATGAAGTCCAATCGAATTGTTGCTATTAATCATGTGCCAATGCATAACGTTGGCTGATTGATGTTTCGGAGTAATCTAATTGGCACTCCTATTTTAAAATTTGGAATATGCAACGGTAATCTGGACGGAACATGGAGACAATTAAAAAATTCTGTTGGAAAATTCACTACTTTGGTTCATCACAGAGCCAACGATATTTGTATGTCATTGTTTCAACTGTAATTCTGTTTAGAGTGATGTTGTTCACATCGTGTACGTCGCCATTTTAGCTACTAGAATGGCTCTTCCGCTCAACCATGCTTGATTTCAACAATTTGTTTCGATGTTTTGGAAAATCTTGTCTGCTAATGCTTTTTTTGAATTCACGATGTCACAAAAATTAGATGGGAAGGTGATTTTCAAAAATAAAAAAAAAACAATAATATGAATAATATTTCAATTTTTTTCTAAAAACATGGGCGTATTCGAACGCAACGCTGTGTAAATTTCAAGTCAATCGAGCGACTACTTTTCGAGTTTTGCGAGATTTTTATATCTACCGTATTGTTGCTAGATATCTCCATGTTTAGGGAGAATTAAGTGTTTGCCCGTGTAAGCATTATACGGGACGTCAAATATCCATATTTGTTGGCACAACCGACAATTAAAAATTTAACGCATATGAGATCCGTAAAGTAATGAGTCTTTTTTATATCTACCGTATTGTTGCTAGATATCTCCATGTTTAGGGAGAATTAAGTGTTTGCCCGTGTAAGCATTATACGGGACGTCAAATATCCATATTTGTTGGCACAACCGACAATTAAAAATTTAACGCATATGAGATCCGTAAAGTAATGAGTCTTTTTTATATCTACCGTATTGTTGCTAGATATCTCCATGTTTAGAGAGAATTAAGTGTTTGCCCGTGTAAGCATTATACGGGACGTCAAATATCCATATTTGTTGGCACAACCGACAATTAAAAATTTAACGCATATGAGATCCGTAAAGTAATGAGTCTTTTTTATATCTACCGTATTGTTGCTAGATATCTCCATGTTTAGAGAGAATTAAGTGTTTGCCCGTGTAAGCATTATACGGGAGGTCAAATATCCATATTTGTTGGCACAACCGTCCTTTAAAAATTTAACGCATATGAGATCCGTAAAGTAATGAGTCTTTTTATGTCTACCGTATTGTTGCCAGATATCTCCATGTTTAGGGAGGATTAAGTGTTGCCCGCGTAAGCATTACACGGGACGTCAAATTTCCATATTTTTTGACACAACTGACAATTAAAAATTTATCGCATATTAAACACATTACATGGCAAGTCGAAGGCATGAAAACCCCTAAAGGAAGTCTTAAAACGCGATGGAGCAAAGTCGGCTGAAATTTCGTTAATTCGCTAGGATGTGACGTCATCGATTGAGATGCGTGTACAAAACAAGTGATATTTAATTATATCTTAGAATAGTTAAACCAGAATGTTATAAAATATGTCTTTTTGCTAAAATACAAGCAAACTCCCTCCCATTTCGTGATTTACAAAAACGAATTTTCCTTTTATGTAATAACTAGCTGACCCGCGCGAAGTGTTCGCACTATATCGCCATCTAGCGTATTCCAAGTATACAATTTGGCTAAGATATTTGATGTGTCGCCCACAGATGGCGCTCATGCCAATTGTTATAAAAATTAATTTTGTTATTAACAAAAAGATTTTTTTCGAATTTTTTTATGTTTTTCGCCCAAAGTAGAAAACATAAGCTTTAAGTGGGTATTTTTTTTATTTTTTTTGGTGCAGTAGTTAAAGAGATCGAGCCGCTCGACCAAAAAACACCTTTTAGAAATAATATATTTAGATATTTTTAAATATTTCTCTTATAACCATTTTAACCATAAGTTCCCAGAATTACTGCTAGATACTATTTAACTTATTAGTTCGGGTTACTGATCATATATATTACGTTACGGATTTCAATTGAATACCATAAATTATGGTGTAAATATTCATAAATATATGATGTAATATATGCCATTCAGGGCAAGCTACGCAGTTTAATACCACTAACCAAACCACAAGCAAAGCACCCGAATGTTTCGTCTTACGCCACACAAATGCGCAAACATTTACCCAAACACTCGGGTATCGACACTCGATGGAAAACGCCATCTTCTCGAGATCGAACCTTGAACTCCGATCGGCAGCCTCTCGATGGAACGGCCACAATAATAACTTAGAGCCTGCGTCATAATGGCTATGAAAACATCATTTAGCGACCCAAACGAGCAAACTCAGATCGCACCTTTAGAATGAAAGTGACTTAACTCGAAAATCATAATTTCTGTGAGAGGGCATTTAAAGTTTTAAAATTTAGCGTGTATTGTAAATAATTCTGGGGTGGAAGACAGTCAATGTAACTAACCGAGATACGTACTTATATATTCATTACTGTTTTAAAATATACAGGTTACAGATAATGCTTTTTTAGCCTTTTTAGTTCCATTAATTGAGTTTCCCATTTTTAGGGTTGAGTAGCCAAATAAGGAAGTGAAAACTTCTAATTTTAAAATATATACATAATAATAATCACATTGATGTTTTATAATCTATATTTTTTCTCTATAATGAAAATGGATTAAGGAAGACTACACAATTTTATCTAAATTTATCTGTGGGATGATTCGGAGGGGTCTAATTCGTCGTCATGGTGTGTTAGGTTGATCACAAGGCATATGACCTTTGACGATGGGCCATACCGCGGGGACCTGGGTTCAATTCCCAGCCGTTCGTCAAACGGGGTTGGCTCATGTTATGGTTGGCTGTAGGAGATTGCTCTCGTAGCAATAAGTCCGTCGTATGTATCAATTAGACACAATAAAGTAGATAACAACTAAATAATTATTGACATGATTTGTAAATAAAAAGTAATTCTTGAAACGATGCACTCTGATGACATTGAACCTGCTCGGCCAACACCGAAGGGAGCCGAGTTTACCCGAACAGTGAACTCGCTCGGCCGATGCCGAAGGTAGCCGAATTTATCCGAAAATTGAACTTGTATGGCAGATGCCGAAGTAAGCCGAGTTTACCCGATTCAGCGCAACCGATTCGAGTAACGGCCCTTTCTTTCACTGCTCAGAAAAAAAGGAATCTACTTCGATCGTATTTTTCTTTTAAACCTACTTCGTCAATAGACTTCTGATATGTTCAGCAAAAAATCCATAGGAACTCTAATAAATTACTCAAATCAATTGTAGAAATAAGTTTGTGTTTTAAAATGTATATTTATTAGATCTGTTAAAGACATAATAAATAACACATATTTATATATTTATATAGTGAGAAATAACATTAATAATCGTAAATTGTTTAACAGAAATACTAATTACTCTTAAATGTGCAAAGGTGCACAGAATCGTCGTAAAGCCAATTATATCACATTTAACAAGTTTACAAAGTTAGGTCTGTTTTATTCTGCAGGTCGAAGTATACAAGTTCGCATCCGATAACAAGCAAATTAATTAATTACACGAGAAGACACGAAACAATTAAAAAATTATTAAATTAGTCACCGGATCATTTTGTCGGCCAGTGTACAGTATATTTGAACATTATTTAACACTTAAACACATTATTTTTTATGGAAAAAGTCGTAATAAGTGATAATTAAAAGACAAATTGAGAAAACAGGCTTCATTTCAAAAAGGCTTTTGCCCGCGGCCTCAACCGCGTGATATTAGGAATGTGTATAATGAAAAACAGGTATAATGAAATTTATTATTATTGTTACCAATTTATTCTTAAAGGATTATCACTGTTACCAATAAATTTGGAATAGAAAGTTATTCCTTGCATAAACAGAGAATAGGTAAAAACAATGCTGATAAACTCAGTATAAGACAAGCTCGTCGTAAATTCAACTGGCAAACACTATTCCGCTCTTGATCCAGGTTTAACTTTGATATAACCTAAAAAAGTTGACATTTCGACAAGTACATATAACAGCACATTAGCGTTTGAAATTCGGTTGTGTTTATAATAATTTAAAAAAATATGGCTAAATATTATTGAATTCGGGCAATCGAAAATATGGGTGTGAAATTTATTGTGTGGAGCTACAAGATACTGAAGAAAATTTTTGAACAAAGTAAAATTAAAAATTATTGTTTCAAGTAATATTCTACTTTATTGTAATAAAATGTGAGGGGGAATAACGACTTTTTTCCAAAACTTCTTGAGAAATTTTAAATTAACTAGCTGACCCGTGCGAAGTCTTCGCACTATATCGCCATCTAGCGTGTTCCAAGTATACAATTTGGCTAAGATATTTGATGTGTCGCCCACAGATGGCGCTCATGCCAATTGTTATAAAAATTAATTTTTTTATTAACAAAAAGATTTTTTTCGAATTTTTTTATATTTTTCGCCCCAAGTAGAAAAGATAAGCTTTAAGTGGGTATTTTTTTAATTTTTTTTGGTGCAGTAGTTAAAGAGATCGAGTCGCTCGACCAAAAAACACCTTTTAGAAATAATATATTTAGATTACAATTTTTTCACGCTATTCTAATAAACTTTTCGCACACAGCTCTTTAATATCTCATGATCTTTCATAACTGGAAAAAAAGGGAAAATTGCAACAAGAATAGACACAAGTAAAAAATAATATAAAATTTAACGATGCTCTGAAGACGTCATCTGATGTGACAGATGTAACTTGTATTGACAAGCATAGACACGACCTCATATTTTATGTATTTGTTAATGTAACGCGACGTTGCCACGTTGGATTTTTAGAATAATTTCGGAATAGTTATTCTATTGTCTTACTGAGTTTATTAATTGTAATTAATACCCTCGTTGTACCAACCTTATGAACGGAGTAAGTATTCTCAGAAGAAGAGTTGTATTGTGTATCTGTTAACGTAACGCGAAGTTGCCATGTTGGATTTTTAGAATAACTTCGGAATAGTTATTCCATTGTCTTAATGAGTTTATTAATTGTAATTAATATCCTCGTTACACCAACCTTATGAACGGCGTAAGTATTCTCAGAATAAGAGTTATATTGTGTATCTGTTAATGTAATGCGAAGTCGCCTCGTTGGATTTTTAGAATAACTTCGGAATAGTTATTCCTTTGTCTTACTGAGTTTATCAATTGTAATTAATACCCTCGTTACACCAACCTTATGAACGGCGTAAGTATTCTTAGAATAAGAGTTGTGTTGTGTATCTGTTAATGTAATGCGAAGTCGCCTCGTTGGATTTTTAGAATAACTTCGGAATAGTTATTCCATTGTCTTACTGAGTTTATTAATTGTAATTAATACCCTCGTTATACCATCCTTATGAACGGTGTAAGTGTTCTCTTATGTATTTGTTAACGTAACGCGAAGTTGCTACGTTGGATTTTTAAAATAACTTCGGAATATAAAATCTATCGTCTTACTGAGTGACAATTAATAAATTGTAATTAGTACCTTCGTTATACCAACCTTATGAACGGTGTAAGTATTCTCAGAATAAGAGTGGTATAACTTAAGTTAAATAATTTTTTATTTGAAACGATATATTAGTTTTGGAGGCGAATTCAGTTTTTCATGCGCGTGCATATTTTTTTAGCGTTTATGTCAACAGCTAGTCGTTATGACAGCGTAATTGCACGTTCTATTTTAATTTACGATGTATTTAATTTATATGCAGAATTTCATTGAAACCTGTTTTAATTTGGGATGTATTTCAACTATATGCAGAATTTCATTGAAACCTGTTTCAATTGAGATGTATTTTATCTATATGCAGAATTTCATTGAAACCTGTTTTAATTTGGGATGTATTTTATCTATGTGCAGAATTCCATTGAAACCTGTTTTAATTTGGAATGTATTTCATCTATTTTCAGAATTTCATTGAAACCTGTTTTAATTGGGATGTATTTTATCTATATGCAGAATTTCATTGAAACCTGTTTTAATTTGGGATGTATTTTATCTATATGTAGAATTCCATTGAAACCTGTTATAATTTGGGATGTACTTCATCTATTTTCAGAATTTCATTGAAACCTGTTTTAATTGAGATGTATTTTATCTATGTGCAGAATTTCATGGAAACCTGTTAGCCCATTTAAGCGTGAAAGACAAACACTCGAATAAAAAGACGATATTTCATTTTTATTATATTAATATAAAAATAAAAGTATGAGTGATAAAAATAAAGCATTTTTAAATAATTGACGACATTTTTCGCCCGGGAAAGATATATCAGGAAATATATTTTGTTATAGTGAAAAAAAAATTACAAATACTTTCAACGAATTCGAAAATGGCCATATTTCAATTCAACACGGCACCGTCGTACGAGTGCGGGTCAAACGACTAGCCTCTTACATAAGTCGCATTAATATTCATAATACGAACACCAATAGCTCTTACGTCAACCGGTGACAACTCGATGAGCAAACAAACCATCGCCAAACCAACCGTGAAGTGTCCAAAATCCAAAAGGCAATCGAAAACAAAAGAACCAACTGTAAAAAAATCTCAATACACAGACAAAATCGGCATTTAGTTGCAGTATTCATCCGCATACGTTCAAATTTATTGTGTTCGGTATATGAACTTCACAAAATCAAATTGATTGTATTAGATATATGAACTTCACGAAATCAAATTTATTATGTTCGATTTATGAACTTTATGAAATCAAATTTATTGTGTTCGATTTATGAACTTTACGAAATAAAATTTATTGTGTTCCATATATGAACTTCACGAAATCAAATTTATTGTGTTCGATTTATGAACTTTACGAAATCAAATTTATTGTGTTCGATATATAAACTTCACAAAATCAATTTTACTGTGTTCGATATATGAACTTCGTGAAATCAATTTTGCTGTGTTCGATATATGAACTTCACGAAATCAAATTTATTGTGTCCGATATATGAACTTCATGAATCCTACGCGCGTGTTTAACGCGTGCATCGCTTTTGTGCGATATCTGCATACATTGACACATGGTAAAATAATCCTGTAATCTGTTACACATGGTAAAATAATCCTGTAATCTGTTACACATGGTAAAATAATCCTCAGACAGCGACTTTTTGACATGAGAACGTCTATAAATTCAATTTGGTAGGCAGGAAAAATGTTCAATGCAACGAAGTCGAATTTGGTGACACGATAACTCTGTTGATTAAATTCAGAAAACTTAATACTTTGAACTGTTAAACGTGGTAAACGAATCCTCAGATGGTGACTTTTTAACGTGAAAACTTGTATAAATTAGGTGAGTTCAAAATGTTCAATGCAACGAAATTAAGTCGAATTTCGTAACATGATAATTCTGTGAATAATGGGCCAATAGGAAACTATGGATTAAATTCAGAAAGCTTATTCTTTTAAGATTCTAACTGGTTAACCTAACTAGCTAGAATGGAAGTTTTGACAGTTAATCTAAGAGCATAGTGGCCGTGTGTGAAAGAAAAAGGAATATCGAAGTGTGCATATTTTATAGGCGGTCTACCTCATTAACGCATGAAGCTAGAGTGCCAGTCGACATGTCCATGGTAAACCCTCAAGTAGTTCTAATAAGACTTCAAGATATATTGGCTTTAGTAACAATAATAAAAATTTTATGACTTGCTACAAATTGAGGACATTTTGCAATTAAGTGTTTCAGTTGGTGATCCCAATTAATGTGAACACGTCATACAAGTAAAGTAGGAGAAGTTTGGTCTTTTATGGATCCTCATTAACGCCCATATGTACCACACACGGTCAAGACTGTCAGTCGGACTTACTACAGTTAAAAACGTATTTCTGTTTCTCTTTAACTGTCAGTCAACTAGGACCAAGAGTCTACTTTACCGACCGTGCCCTATTGCACGGTCCAATTGCTAAGGTATCCATATCAAATAGGTTTTTAACTGTCAGTAAGTCTGACTGAGAGTCCTGACCGTGTGGTGCATAAAGGCAGGATTTTTGAAAAATATAACCTCAAATCGCGTAACTGTCAAATATTATATATTTAAAAAACCAAAAAACTTAAATAGAAGCGAAACGAATATAAGTGAAACGAATTGCATGAAAAGACGTTAAAAATTTAAGAATCAAGTTTGTCAGTAATAAAACACTCTTTGAATAGATTTTTGTTTATTACATAATCATGAGCGGCTTTCACGTCTGAATGTCCAAATACATTGTTTTTCATGATTTTGCATTAGTATTACTTGAATAAAAAACAAATTAAAAATTCGCCTTTGCTAAAGTGCACCTACACCCCAAAGAGTACTTAATTGGCGTATTCTCGCGACACGACTGCCGCGTTTAGACAAAGATTGTGTCCCGTTGTATCGTAAATAAACTCGTAGACCTTTAAAAACTTCGAAAAAAGAACGGAAAAAGAACATTCATTTTGACAACACAGAACGATTTAAATGTCAGTAAACAGCTTACTTTTAATTAATTTAGGCAATGGCTACAGATTAAAAAAAGCAGTCGATATCGACAATTTTTTTTTAATCCTTTATAAAATGTTATTACGTATACCGTTAGATTTTTATTTTAATTCTTTTTACCAATACAATTCTTGATAATATAACCACGGTTAAGGAGGTAGTTTTTTTGGTTTTGTATAATAGTTACAAATAATTGTATTTTTTTTGCTTTTTCCTTATTGTCAATGATTTTTTTTGCTTTTATAGGTGACAGTAGACGTAGGCTCAGACAGAATGAACAAAAACGTCCTGTCTCCTAATGTGGCATGCCTGCTACCTGGTGCCATCGCTGACACTCCCATCTCTACCACATTTGCCAGACGTGGCAGCCAATCTGTTAAAATTGGAATACACATAATAAACGAATAAAGGACAACGTCCATATAATAAACGAATAAAGGACAACGTCCACAGAATAAACGAATAAAGGACAACGTCCACAGAATAAACGAATAAAGGGCAACGTCCACAGAATAAACGAATAAAGGACAACGTCCACAGAATAAACGAATAAAGGACAACGTCCACAGAATAAACGAATAAAGGACAACGTCCACAGAATAAACGAATAAAGGACAACATCCACAGAATAAACGAATAAAGTACAACGTCCACAAAATAAACGAATAAAGGTGATCGGCCAAAAAGAATCTGCCGTGACAAAAATAGAATATAATTTTTTTAAAAGCCGTTTTCTAGAATATAAAAAAATTATCGACAATAAAAGTAATACAATACAATATATAACTATTATACATAACCAAAAAGAAAAACTACTTCCATAAATGCGTCTACATTATTCTTTTGCTATATTAAGAGTTGTTAACAATAAAAATCATAACTTTTTCGAAACGATTAAAAAAAATAATCACCACCTATTACTTTTTTTTATTGTGTACCCATTGCCTAAACTAATTAAAAATAAAATGTTTATTGACATTGACAATCGTTCTGTGTTGCCAAAATAGATTAATTTTTTTCCGCTCTTTTCGAGTTTTACATTTATTTTCGATGACCTAGTCGGGTTTGCCAGTATATGGAGAATACAATGAGACACAATATGCACTTTATTTTATCTTGCTGGTTCAAATAGTTGGGTAAAAACAACATTTACAACTATTGCGGAAAATAACCTCACTTTTCATAATACAAGATTTCTCATTTATCTTAATGGTGATTTAAATAAACTTTTTAATGTGCTTATTTTTTTTTCGAAGTGTCATCTTTATTCTTTTAACACCTGGAGCTAACGCAATAGGTGCGGACTTCTGCCAGTGTCGTTTTCGTGTATCTATTTGAGCTATTTCTTAACGAAGGGTGAAGAGAGAGATAGCGAGCAAAACGAATAGAAGAATACCAGGAAGTATACTAAAGACGAAAAGGATTTCCAGAATTCCATGTCAGGTACATGGACCAGTTTTTTAGACTCTAATAGAATGCTGCTTTTGAGTATTTCTTGTAAGGTTATTAGTCTGGGATTTTTGTACGAGATCGAAACTAGACGAACGTTGTAAAAATCAGGTTTTCGCGGAGTAAATATGGAAAGGAAGAAAAGTGGGTTTCTAAAAATAAGACCGGACTAATTACGTCAAAAAGATCGAAAGACAACAGTAGCAACTGTGCCGCAACTTTCAATATAGAACTACGCTTCTACTGCGTTCCTTTTAATAAAGTTTGTTAAATTATCAACAGATGGCGCTAGTTTGCGACGAACTTTTTCCCTTTTCGTAACAGAAAATAGCGCAAGACAAAGCGTTTATTACTCAATAGACATGCTACACTCATATGAAACGAACAAAAAATGTGGTCTCAAGCAGTGCATACTATGAAGATAATAGATAGTCAGAGAAACAAAGTATATAAAAGACATACTTTACCACGAAGACAAGGCAATTATATTGTATTTTTAAGACTACTTTTTAGATAGCTAATGAGATGCATATTTAATAAAACGCGCAACGGAATTCGCCTCATTGCGCCGCACAAAACTGTACGCATTTCCTACCTAATAACTACTGAGGAATTCACCTACTCACAAAACAAGGCCCAGAGTTCACGACTTACAATCTACTCACAAAACAAGGAATTCACCTACTCAGGAATTCACCCACTAGGAATTCACCTACTCACAAAACAAGGCCCAGAGTTCACGACCTACAATCTATGCTAATACGATTGTGACGTAAACAAAACTTAATTAGTGTGTAATATTTAAATATATTTCAAAACCGCTTTGAACAGCTGTAAAACAAAAGTGGCCAGTCGTAGCTTGACGCAGAGGTGCCGACTACGGCTGTTGTCACAAGGTAATATCTTACATACACAGCATGAAATTTAATCAAATCAACGCTAAAAACAAACCGCTTCTATAGAAATATATATTTCTATTAAACTATTATCTATTTTACACACATATACGCCATATCCATTTAGAATGTTATAATGGTGCGAAACAATATATAAAAATATTCATAAATTAAAAAATTATTATGATTGAACAGAAAAATAATCTACTTTACAAAAAAAATTGTCTCTGAAAATCGACATTTAAACAAAACATTACAGAATCAAAATTATGTTGGCACTAGAGAACGTCAGGTGTCTTCAATGCATTCAAATGTAACTCAAAAACGTCAAAAAAATTACAAATTATACCACCCGTATGTTTTTAATATTAAGATAGGACACGATGAAACACAGTTTCTCAGAAAATACCAGGGATTCCATTCGTTTATTCTTAGATAGTTTAGAACTAACATCCAACTAAAAAAAATAATTCAGTTTATGGCGAAAGATAAAGGAAAAGCACTAATTTTCTGAAACAATCAAAACTATTTATATATTAATAATAAAAATAAAATATATTAATAACAAACTTACCGAAATAAATCTTAATAATATATTAAAACCTATTTCTATATCCCAGTTTCACAAAATTAATGGCGTAAAAAATTCACAAGTCACCTTTGAATAATATAATAAATTACTATTTACAAAACGATTCAATAAATTAACACTTTTTTAACTGTATAATATGTGCCGGAGCAGCTGTCGTACCAACGATCGGTAGATGAAGAAGGGGGAGGGAGGGGGGTCTATAAAAATAAAAATGCGACCAACCACTCCGACGGTCGGCTACGAACTGACAGGATGACGGCGAACCGCTCAGGTATAACTCGACAGCCTATCAGAGGTCGAGCGATTGTCCCCACCACTGATAGGCGGCGTGCGCGCGCGCACATTTCGTGACAAGCGCAGTGGGCCCCATCCTTAGTCGATTTTAAGCCAGTCGTATAAACAAATAAAGCCGACTGGTAACAGGGGACAAATCAAGGTCAAAAGAGGCATGTGTTTTAAAATTTATTTAAATATTTTTAGAGGCACCGAAACTAATTGGTGTATGTTCGAAATTTTGTAGAATTTACTTTGCTGTTGCACTGTCTAGGGATTTGTACCGTATTGAACTTCTTCAGTACTATTATAAACAACGTATTCGTATAAAATTTGCGTAAATCTGAAAAAAAAAAAAAAAAAATATATATATATATATATATATAATATAAAAGAATAATATAATATAAAAGAATAATATAATATAAAAGTATTAGATATGCGACCTAACTTTCAAGCAAGACTCAAGAATCGAAAATTACTTAAAATTAACAGGAAAAATTTAAAAAAAACCGTCAAATGCCTATTGGGAAACACATAATATATAATCCAGTATCTCTCTTGAGATTGTTGGTCCAAGTTAATTGAAAAAAAAATCATTTCAAACCTATAATAAAACGCCAAGTATCGATATAAAGTATCTGGATTTTTAAGGTTTATCAAACACATAGTCGATATATTGAAAGGAGCACATTACACGACACTTTGTAGAAAATACTTTGCAAACAAACCAAGAATAGTTTTAAAAGAATATTTCTTATACTTAACTATAATATTGATATTTAGACTAAATTACTTCTAGGTTTTTACCAAAAACTGGGTTAAGTGCAATCTATAATTGCACAATTATGCATGACTATATGCTTAAAACGCACCATTAAAATCTGCCAATTGTTTTTTATATCGTTCGCCCTGCTTGTGCCTGCGGTGATTAAAAGGCACCATTAAAATCTGCCAATTGTTTCTTATATCGTTCGCCCTGCTTGTGCCTGCGGTGACTTAAAGTCATCATTAAAATCTGCCAATTGTTTCTTATATCGTTCGCACTGCTTGCGCCTGCGGTGATTAAAAGTCATCATTAAAATCTGCCAATTGTTTCTTATATCGTTCGCCCTGCTTGTGCCCGCGGAGATTAAAACGCACCATTAAAATCTGCCAAATCTTTCTTATAATGTTTTGCCTGTAAATGTCGATTTTTCAGACAATTTTTTTGTAAAGCACATATGTTTCTGTTCACTCATAATGATTTCTTAATTTATAGAGGCTTTGATGGACTATTTCGTAGTGATATAGCGGTTTAAATAAATAGGGTATATAAATGTGTAAAATAGATAATATTTGCGTCTTATATCGTTGCTTAAATCGTAAGAAATATTTTAGTCTAAAAAGTTTTTCTCTAAAACCAATGGTTAAGCAGTTATAAGAAAATAAATAATTAAATTGTTCATAAAAATTTATCACGCTAGAATTTTTCAACCCTGATAATTTTGGTTCAATCTGTACCTAATACTCAATGTTCATGATTTTTTCACATTTTTTTGAGCGATCCTTTTGGTGACAAGGGTGGGGACAGAAGTTTTAAGCGTTTACCCCGAAAAATGTCTAAACAAATTAGTACAAACATACATCAAATGTTTTGTTTAATTTGTACCTTGAAAGAATTTTTTCATTTTCCAATTTACATCTGAAATTAACAATCAGAATCAAAAAATAACTCTTACACTTCACGTCTATAATTGGGCTACTATTATCTACCTCTTTGCTAAATTTAATTTTTTGACGTCGAATAGTTTCCGAGAAAACCACCCGTGACAGAAAGACAGACAGACACCGAAGTGATTCCCTGAGTATTCCGTTTGGGCCAATTTTGTTATTCCGAGATTCAAAAAGTAAAAAAAATGTTATTCCGAGATTCGAACTCTTACTGCGTTCGTATCAGAGTTCCGACTCGAATGCTCTACCGCTTCGCCAAAAACTCACTACTTATAGAAACTACCAATTAAAAGTATACTTTGTCAGTATTTTCTCACTGCTTCTAATTTATTGTGGTAATCAGGTAAAAATTGGGAATATCTGGATATCTAAAACTCATGGACTTTCTAAATACAAAGTTTAAAGTTCTTAAGTCAACCATATATGAGTTAAGACTTAGAACTGAGCATTTACATGGAACATGAAAAAGAAGAACATGACAGAGTTACAATAAAGGAATTTCGAAAGAGTAAATCTTTCGAGGGCGCACAAAAATAGGTAACATTTGATAATGTAACGGGTTCTTTGTTGTGTATGTGGGTAACATTTGATAATGTAACGGGTACTTCAGAGTACTTAACGAATATGCAAATTCGCATTTTATTTGCAAAAATAGTTTGCATATGTGATTGTAACAAAATGTTTGTGTTAAGTGCATTAAAATAGAAAAATATATCAAGAAATTAAAGTAATTTTTTTAAGTTTTAAGTAAAAAAATTATTGCGAGGAAATCTAAATAAAAATGGAAAAAGAAATTTTTAACATAAAACAAATTACCTATTTGCTAAAACGTAACAATTTTGGAAAAAAAACTAAAATTATTTCTTCTTTAAGACGAAAAAACTAATACAACTTGTTCACCATAACCACAAAACAATACAATTTTAAAAATATAAAAAAAATATCAACTTTTCAACAATGAACAGTATTTCAAATACAAATGCAATTTTTCTTCTAAATAACTAAACAACTGCTATTTCTTTTAATAATTAAAACAATTATAAAAGCTTTAAGTACTTCTCTTCTTGCAGTCTGTTTCGCTGTGGTGTATAAAGAAGATCAGCTCCACTAAATATACTTTCGCTGTGAATAATCATGTTGTCATAGTCAAACGATGCCAGGCTTAAAAAGGCCGCATTTGCATATGTAAAAATGTATATTCCTTACATTACTAGTACATATTTTTAAGTTTTATCAAAGTCAACGACTATAGATAGGGGCGCGTCATCACGCGATGCGCGCGCGCGTACGCACGCCGCGGGTAGAAACACGCGCCATGCGAACCTGCTGCGCACTCGCGCCTCGTGCCGATCCATTCTATACTTATTTTATATTCGATTAAATAATACCACCGATTTATCAGTTTAACGATTTAATCGTAACAATTTTTGCAGCTGACAATTAATAAAATCAGCCGTAAAAATGGCGTTGTTACATAAAACTCCAGTTTCTTTTTAATGTTCCGTGGCAATATTGCCGAAGCATCTTCTGTGTCCATTCTATCTGCCTGTCACAGGCGATTTTCTCGGGAACTATTTGATATAAAAATATGAAATTTAGCACAAAGTTACAGAGGATGACGACCCAATATCAAACATGGGTGGAGCATAAAAAGTTAAATTTTGATCCTGGGGTTAATTATATGTGAAAAAATGGGAAATAAACAAAATTGTGTCCAATAAAAAAATATTGAAACAGGAATTCAACAAGACGTATAATTTATTTTTTTTATGAATTTGTTTAAATATTTTTCGGGGAAAACGCTTAAAATTAACCTTATACATAAAATGATCGCTCAGAAACATGTAAAAAAATCATTAACATTGAGAATTAAGTTTCGATTGAACTAAATCCATATAAATTTTAGTTGTTTATTTCCTTGTAACGGCTGAACCATTGGTTTTGAAGAAAAAGTTATTCGACAAAAAATATTCCCGGAGGTGTAAGAAACAATTATTGTTCTTACACGTTTTTCAAAATTTGTTAATTTGGCTCAGCCGAAACGTTTCCTACTCAGCGCCGCACATACGCGATGCGATACGACATCGGTACTGTCGGCGTTGGGTAGCGCGGCAGATAGGCGCCATTTAAGCACATAGCAGCAATGCATTACTATTAATATTCAAATGAGTGTTAGAGAAGAAGCAATGAGTGTTAGTCCCCCCACCCCCCTCTAAGCTGTCCTCGTGGTGCCTATATAAATTATTATCGCGTGCGTTTTCGAAACGGTCGCTTTCGTGAGCAGCATAAAAATATTCATTTTTATTACAAAAATAAAAAAATGAAGTAAACACATCACGTGAAATCTTAGGATATAACCTTTTTTTATTTTGATTCGTTTTTTCTATCACCCTTCGAAGAGTCTTTTATCTTGTAATTAACATCAAATTTTATGTTTTGTTTTACTTTAAGTCTAAGAGTCTGATAACGGGTCAAAACACGTCAAAATACTTTTCTAAATATTGTTGGAATTAGTAACACAACAATGGCAAGAGATGGGGGAAAGCTAAATCCGCCATTTTGAAAAATGCAAATCGTGCATTGCTTTTAAGCTCATCGCTTAGAAGCAATGCACGATTTACAATTTAGAGTGTGAAAATGTGCCCTATATTCTATCATGTCACTTTATGAATAATGTAAACTTTACGGAATGATTAGCCTCTAAGCAGACGTCCGCATGTTGTATCATCACGGAACCTTTATTTTAACAGTTAGATTTTAAAATAAAATGGCGCCTTATTTCGCTTTACGTAAAGGTAATCAAAACAGTTGACGTTACGACTGACTTTACAGGTTATTCAAACGATTCTTTCGGTCATTTAGTAAACTTAACTTTATAATTGAATGGTAAAATGATAAATTTTATAGTTATCTCATAAAAATTATGTTATGTATTAAATTAGATACCAACAAACATCATTATATACTTTATATCATAAATAAAAAAAACGAGTGTGCTTTAGACCATACGACTGAAGTAAAACTTCAAATTCACAAAATATGAACTTTAATATGAATTTACAATTTTATTCACTTTAAACGTAGAATATTTAATGTATTGAACAAAATAATAATTTATAAAATTGTTCAAGAACTAAATTAAATTACAAAATAATAAAAAAATCACCGTTCGCGTAACGCTAGCAAACTCGCATGTATGTATATATATATATATATATATATATATATTTCATGCACTGGCTATGAGAGGAAGAGAGACAGAAAAAGTGCGCGCGTACTGCTCTCTCTTGCTCCTACAGTGTGATACAGACTCGTATTAGTACTTTTGTAAAATACTTTCGACTATCTAAATAAATAACATATTTGGACAATTTTATACTGATTTTGAAAGTGACACGACGAATAAATCTTACTTGACGCATAATAAAACAAAATAACCTATAAAAATGAATACATAAAGTGTAGAATTGTCATCGTCCGTCCTTTTCTTTCTGCTCGTACAATTATATGATGCTCTTCTTTTCATTCAATACACCGAACTTTAACGGAAAATAAAGGCTAGGGTAACGCGAGTGCGATACAACATGCCGATTTTTAAAGCAAACGTTAATACAACCGTTATTTTAGTGAGTTAGTTAACGTATACGTTAGTAAAGTAAATGATACAACATAGGGCTTCATAAGTACTAACTGACATACATTCCACAGATAGTCTATATACAACTATATTGAACACTGAACCTACATCACCAAATAGATGGCATTGTCGATTGTATGATAAAAATATTTGCCTTGTATTGATCCTTATGGAATTTAATACTAGTAAATTACTTTTAAAATGCGTTTTTTGTCTGATCTTTGTTTTAAGTTCATCTGGGTTGTTCACGACATGTCATCTGTGGTGCACCTTCTTAATTATTTACACTGTTGTGTTTATTACCTGCTTAAAGGAATTTCTTTTTGTTTTTGGGCTTTCACTATAATTACCCCTTAATATTATATATATATATATATATATATATATATATATATATATATATATATATATATGCTTTTCAATATGACACTGCGTCGAATTTTTATCACAATCAGTTTTGGCTTTTAACCCCTAAACCGTAACTGGTAATGGCGGATTGGTTACAGCGGTTTTCTCTTTTAACAATAATCAATGTGATTTATTTTAGATGGCGGAGACAATTTTTTCTACTATAAATATACCGAAAGAGAAATGGACGGTTCTGACCGTAAGAAAATATGAGAGGATTGAATGTATGCTGTTAGTGAAATGAGCGATGCCTTCATCTAATTCTTTCATAAGTCTGTGGTTCTTATGTCATTTGATCTACTAAATAAATTAAGGTCATTTTAAAGACACATTCCCTTAGTGATATTAAAGGAGTTTAATAATGACACCAGTATTCCTGAGCTAATTAATATTAAATAAACTGTATTATGAACTATATAATAAACTGTATTATGTATTGTGTATTTCCATTAATTGTATAATGAATTTCCATTATTCATCCTGTAAATACATTGCGTTGTCTATCTTTCACATACGTAAAAATTACGTGAATTCTTCTAAGACCATAAGACCAAGAAGAATCGCCATATGTTTCCTGTAATCTTAAAATTGGATTCAACCCTCCCATTTTTTTCCTGATTTTTGTTTCAGTAATTTTGGAAACAAATAAGGGGGAGGAGGTGCACTTTTGCTTAAAATTGTCAACATATCTTTAAGTACCTTATAACAAGCACTTTCAAACAATACCTTACACGACATATAAAACTGAAAAAAATATTAATATTTAATTTTTCTATTCTAAAATTAACCTATAAATGTTGTAAAGGTTTAGCTGTACCAAAATATGTGAATTAATAACATCAATTACTATACCAAAATTTCAAGTTTTAATATCAAAATATATCTGAGAAAATCAGCTGTGGTAACAGACACGTGAGTAAAATTACAAAGGTTTCATCTTTCCTTTTGAGGGACAGACAGACAAGACAAAGCCGGGTTTCTGACAGACAAAGCTGAGACGTCACCTATAATATGAATATGTCCCTACAAATTATCTTGTTAACCCTTGACTGGTATAGTGGGGCCGCAACGACCCTAGAGGTAAGATTTAACAATTTTTTTTATACGCAGGATTATCCTGCGTATGGCCATTTTAAGTTAAACCATTAAGTCGCCACCATAGGTTTCACGCTACAGAATCAGCCTGAATGGAAATACGTACGAAATGACCCCACAACACCGTTAAGGTATATTTTTAGAATCATAATTTTCTCGTCATTTTGCCTTTTTTCAGTTTAAATACGAAAAATAACGCGCTTTTTAAACTGACGTTATTGAATTTCCTGGTTACCCAAATCACTAAAAGAGACTAACAAAAGTCGATAGTGTTGGATCCAAGTTTTGCAAGATTAAAAATGACAGTCTTAAATTGACAAAATAAAACAAAAAACACCTTAAAAATTTCATTTAAATCCTAAATTAAAATCGAAAAATCTTGTAATTATTTATGAAAAGCCGGGTTGATTTTCATAATAATTTACAAAAGTTATTTCTAGGGAAATTTTTGAACCAACAAGATGAAACATATTAATCCATAAAACTCGCAAGTCGGTGAGATTCGACGTAAAACTCGAAAAGAGCAAAGAAGACATTCGTTTTGACAACACAGAACGAATGTCAATGTCAGATAACAGTTTATTTTTAATTAATTAAGGCTACACAACTTAAAAACGAAAAAAAACAACCGAATTGCTTATGTTTTTATAATCATATCTAAACGTTATTATTTATTTCGTTAGATTTTTAAAGCTATTTCTTATAAATAACTCTTGATATATTAAAAATATAGTATACGCGTGTTTAAGACAGTTTTTGTTTTACCTAATGGTTTCAAATTTTAAATAATTTTGTTGCTTTTTCCCTATTGTCAATCGCTAAATTCTCTGTTTTTTATATTCTAAAAACACCAGCTATTTGAAAATTTATATTTTATTTCTATAACGCCTATTATATCGGCCTATTTTCACTGATTTGCTTTACACTTTTCTGACAAACAAATATTTGAAGAAACACTCAGTGATAATTCTGACAGTGATGAAGAGTTGTCTGATGGAGATGTCGAAACTAATTCACCAGATAATAAAGAAAATCATCCTATACCGAGCTGGTCAAGTTATTTTGGCAAATATAGATTAAAATGGTCCAAAATCCACCTGTGCCAGCTCGCGTTTGATAACACAACGTTGTGATATAAAAGATCTTATCTAACTAGTTCAGCTCCATGCGAAGTCGAAATTACTCTCATCGAATCCAACCATGCACCAACTCAATTTTAGATATAATATCTCCCGAGATATGCTGGAAAATATGGAAAAATACTGACTACTGAACCAAAATTATGAGAAAAAAAAACATAAGTTCTAGAAGCCTAAGTAAAGGCTGTAGTAAAATCATAGCGATAATTCTAGATGCTATAATTTTGCAATAGTTAGTTCCTATTTGGAGTGAATCAAACGAAGTATATCTCAGTTAATTTATTACGTTTGATTTTTGTATAATTTAATAAAATACAAAAATACTAATAATAAAAAGTATAAGAAATATTAAAATTAAAACATTTATAAATTCCTCAAAAATTGTACATTTTTTCAGATATTTAAGTAATAATTCATTTATATATAGAAAATGGCATTTTATAAGATAATTGCAAAAGGGGTTCGAAAAGGCCTTTTGATACTAATTAAGGGTTAAAACTAATATATTTCAATGAAATAATGTGCTTCTTTTAGATAATATCTTCTGCAAAACGCGAGTCATAACAACAATATATTAAATCACATAAACAATTATCTATAACAAAAACAATATATTTTAAAATCTGTACACAAATAGACAAAAATATAATTTCATTCGACATCTATGTCATGAACAGATCAATAATGCAAAATGCGGGCGATTTAGAAACTAGATGCTATTCTAGCTCAGCCAATCAGCAGACGCGGCTCGTTGGCGCGCTCGCTTTCTATTGGTGGAAATGACTTGGCGCGCTACATATTCAACCAATGGTGCACCGTCACAATGCCATATATGAATATTATTTCATTTATATATTGTCATTTATATATTTGGCGGCAATGCCATTTATATATTTGGCGGTAAATATCAACAGTTATTTTTTGTGTTTTTAATGCGAAAACTGAGAGGTTTAAACAAGTAAATAGGCGTTTCAAATAATTTTCTCTGAATTGATATTGAAAAAAAAATAACAAATTATATAGAAATAACACTTGCAAGCAAAAAATATATAATTATTATTCTGACATAAGTTTTTAAATGTTACTTACGATATTAAACAAGCGTAGCGATCGTGTAAATAGGAAGAAATATAGAAAATGATTTTATCCTTATTGATATTGAAAAAAAACAATTATATAAAAACAAAATTGGCAAGCAAAAAATATAAAATTATTAGTTTGACATTAGCTATTAAATGTTAGTAACGACGCAGAAAAAAAAACACTGCCTCATTGCCTGTGTCAAAAATTCTTTTGAAATTAATTAATCTGGAAAATTCTAATAGATTCTTGTAATATAATTATTTTTATTTTACAGTAGTTTTTTTTATTTCAAATAAAATTATATTATTAATAAATATATAACTTAATTATTTTAAAAAGCTTAAAATAAGAATAAAGCCACTGTACCCCCATCCGCATTTTTTGAATGCATCTCATATAACGTTAACAATACAATGGGCAGCTATGTATCTAATATGTAGGGTTCTGAAAATCTTCTTTTTATATATATATATATATATATATATATATACATATATTATATATATATATATATATATATATATATATGTACTATAAAATATATACATTTATAGGAGTAACTTTTTAATTACTTTGACTTAATTATGTTTAAAGAATTAAAATTGCTATTATACTATCCGTTTATTTTATTTAATAATTAATAATTTAAAGATAAATAGAATTTACGATTTACTTGATTTAAATTATATTATATTAAAGATAATATTCATTTAATTGTTTATAAAAATGATTAGAGTGAGATTATTAAATGGAACATTACAGGCCCGTAACACACCAATCACTGATACCGGAATAAAGCCCGATTCTCAGGAACTCTTCATTAACAACTAAACCCTAAAAAGACTGACCTTCACCCAAGGCATCCGATAGGGTATTTGAGTATTTTTTTTCATTTTAAGTCAAATTTTTTAGGTATCTATTGAGGAGTGAGAAATTTTGTAAAAGTTCACCGACTCCAGACAAGGAGAGCAATACTGAGTTGTGACGTCATTTTTAGTAACGCTCATTGTATTATTCTATGAGAGCGAATGAAATAGGAAGCTATCCCTGCTCTATATTTACAATAAAATTACAGAAACTCACAACCCCCTTGTTTATTTAATAAATTTTTATATTTTTTTCAACAACCTAAATTTTTATGTTGTTTTACTAAATTATGAACAGTCAAATAACATATCCTTTCACTGCGGCTTTCAATTGACGCAAAATGGCGGAAGCGTACGAAATTTTAAATAACAAGCCGCCATATCGACTTGACCCCTGGCGAACTCTGCGACAATAACATGTCACCGCTCTGTGACAATAACAAGATACGATATGCTCACGTCAAAGCGTGTGCCCCCTGAATGGGCTGATCGGTGATGCAACCCAAAACCGTTTATGCAATACCGTTTGCGGCGACCTTCAGTCACATTAGCCGTATTAAAAATAGCTGGAGGGTAAAAGTTGTTCCATAAATCTATTTATTTATATGTCCATATCATCTTCTTTGGCGCGAGGCAGGCAACGACCATAGATTAACATGTGCTATAAACCAGGGTTGTAACAAAAGAACTTATAAAGAAAATTAGAGCATAGTAACAACGGTGCCGCAACTTTCAAAGTAGAACTATACCGCTACTGCTGCCCTTGTAATACATTTTATTAAATTAGCAACAGATGGCGTTAATTTCCTACAAATATTTTTCATTTCTGTGAAACAATCAGCCCTATATTGTATTGTGTTAGTTTATGAATAAAATATACATTAAGGAGTTACTGGCCTTTAAAGAGATGTCTGCATGTTCTCATTTTGAAACCTTTATTTTGACAGCTATGTACGTTCGAATGGCGCCTTATTTCATTTTACGTAAAAGCAACTAAATCAATGGACATTACGACTGACTTTATAGGTTATTTAAATATTTCTTTTGATAATTTAGTAAATTTAGCCTAATAAAATTAAATTGAGTGGACTAAAAAGTATAATGATTTAATTTTATAGTTACCTTATAAAAATTATGTTGCGTATTAAATTAGATACCAACAAACATGTTGAAACTCGTAATAATTATATTGCATTTGCAGAAAACGCCAATGAAGTCCATACTCGAGAATTGAGGAATGCCTCAGATCCATATACGTTGCCAAATAATACTTTTGTATATATCTAAAGACATAACAAAATTTGTAATTAACAATTTGAGATCGATATTGAAAGTGATACGAGGAACAAACATTACTTGACTCGCAACAAAACAAAATAGCCCATAGAATTCTATGACGCTATTCTTTTCTTTCGACGAAAAATAGCGTTATATGACGCTATTCTTTTCTCTCAATGAACAACAGCGTTACTTTAACAAACAATAAAGGTTAAACCAAAGCCAGTGCGATAAGACATGTCGATTTTTAAACAGAGCGTATATGTTATGTAAAGTGAATGATACAACATAGGGTTGATTATAGTGCTAACAATATGCGATCGACGAAACTTGTTAAAATGGTACCATCATAAAATTTGCGTTACTTTAACGAACAATAAAGGCTAAACCAAAGCTAGTGCGATAAGACAAGCCGATTTTTAAAGCGAACGTATACGTTATGTAAGGTGGTTATAGTGCTGACAATATCCGATAGAAGAAACATATTCCATACGGTAGCACCATAAAATTTGGTACGTAGGTAATTAGTTACATGAATATTATGAAATAATATTCTATAATTATATATTCTATAATATTATATTATTACATGAATATTATGAATAATATAATTGACATCAATCAAATAAGAGTCTGTTTGGTCTCAATACTTCGGTGTTAATGATATTTTTAATGTAACTAAATTCAGCACGAAAACTTGCCAAAGTTCTCAAAGAGAACATGTCCTGGACTTTTGGCGGTATTCCTATTACAGCTGGTGAACTCAGATAGCGATCAGTTAGGATCAGGGGTAAGGCGTACAACATGAATTTGCAAACTTGACTTCTATAACGTCCTTGCCATTTCGTACAATGAATAATGTCTTGACAACATATTTACTGTCAAAATACAATATCACCATAGCAATGACACCAACAACGCAGCCCTCCTTCTGTTGCAGGTACGCGGCTATATCTACCCTTTCGGCGCCTAACCTGCCCGTAATTTCGAATTTACGTCAGATGAAAATTATGTCAGATGATAATTTTCATAGAAGGGCATCTCCGAGTATAACCTCGAACCTTCACAAATTGCCATCTGCCACAATTTAGGGGGGCTCAATTTTTGCTTACACATTACCCGCAACCCACTTTCTTCTGAACGTGAGGTTGTATGTACCCCTTTTTGTACCGTATCTACTCGTGATTTTGAGAACGTTTGACACTATTGTTATCGTTATATAGGACATTCTCAAACTGTCATCTACCGCGAAGGGGTATTTTCCGTTTAGTTTTATACAAATTAATGTATATTTTAGTGAAATTTATCAACAACACTGATCGGAATTAACGAAATATACAATTTTCCTAAACATAGAAATTTTTGCACGCAACAGTTTAAAAATTAAAAACTTATATCCAATTTATTTTCCAAACTCAATGGAATGGAAGTGAATCACAACGAGCATAAAGGAAGTTGGAAATAAGGCAAGTACAGGTGTACCTACAAACGTTTTAAAATATTACATTTAATGCCACCAAAGCTTAATTGCGTTCGGCGGTCATTAGCACAATGCCGTTAAATGCACAGACTGTCGCTTTAATGCGATTATAATTATCGCTAATTACGATTTAATTATTATTAATCACTTGTTAGTCTCCACTGCAATTGTTGCAAATATATGACAGCTGTTTATCTACCTGCGCCGATAACGCTTAAGATTATACAGGGTATAGACAACAAATTAATGTCGCAACTTCCGCTCTATAATTCCACTGCAGTTAATAATCATCATCATATATATTAATACGCTAAGGTTAAGATATTACTCTCCCTTTTTAGAAAAAACCTCACAACTAATCCACATAAATTATATATCATTTTATAGATAATTGCTTGCTCTACCGGCATCCACAACTAAAAAATTTATTATTGCTATTGTTTTTGAAAATTAATTAATTATTAAAATTATATACACAAAACAGGTATGCTGCCATCTAACGGCTCAACGTCAATATGATTGACGGTCGGTAAAATTTTTGTTTAATTTCAAATCCACTCACGTATAAATAAAGTGGCGCTTTAGCTCAATGCTTTTGATACTTGCGCCTCTATATGTCAATTTTAGTAAAATATTTGTTTGATCTGTCATCTGAGCTTCATAATGGAATAAATAATGCGAAGACTTCGCACGGGTCACGCTAGTTATACAATATACAAATTATTTAAGACTAATTTATAAGGATTCGGTACGCTAGGGATCAGTACTAAACCCCGTCGTTGAGGCAATGTCGTCTGTCAGTCCGTCAGTCTGTCATAGGTTTCCATCTTCCAAACGAAATGGACTTGAAATTCACACACGATATGTGGTTACTTGTATCAAAACCAGAAATAGTTTTTTTTTTAAATGACTTAAAATAGTATTTCGAGGGGTCTTCCAAACATGTAAATGTGAACTGATTTCATAGCGACTACATACGAAAAAAAATTTGTATGCTTAAGACCACAATGTAGAAGTGAAAACTTTGGCAATCGGCATAATTATCACTTCTATATTGTGGAATCTTTAAATATTTTCAAAGATCGAGTGAAAAAGTCCTGCCTCTCCTGAAACTTTTTCTTTTGTGCCCTTGTCTTTTCCTGTCTTTCCCATCCCAAATCATGTCAATAGTTTGTTTTAATTATACTTTTGTATTTTTTGTTTTTTTTTGTCTAATGTACTAACTATATATAATTTTAATTGTAAAATCTCTTACAGTCTACCAACTAAATTTCTATACCAATTGTTATTCACAATTAAATGAAACTACGTGATGTAGTATTATTTCTACTTTATTTAAGTTCTTTACCACGACCTAGATTTCGTTGTATTACAACATCTTATCATAAGTGAAGATGTTGTAATACAACGAAACCTAGGTCGTGGTAAAGAACTTAAAGAAAGTAGAAATAATACTACATCACGTAGTTTCATTTAATTGTGAATAATAAATGTCTGCAAAATTAACGCCAAATATATTCAACACCAATTGTTATTCACAATTAAATGAAAGTACGTGATGTAGTATTATTTCTACTTTTTTAAATATCTTTACCACGACCTAGGTTTCGTTGTATTACAACATCTTCAGGTGGGATATTAGCAAAGAGATATTTGCTTACAGCCCACCTGAAGATGTTGTAATACAACGAAACCTAGGTGTCGTGGTAAAGAACTTGAAAAAAGTAGAAATAATACTACATCACGTAGTTTCATTTAATTGTAAATAATGAATTTGTACAAAATTAACGCCAAATATATTCAATATAACCAATTGTTATGGTTGACTGGAAGAGATTGCGCATGTAGCAATAAGTCCGCCACATGCATAAAAGTTGATAAATAAATAAATAACCGTACTTGGAAATTTTCAATATTAAAATTAAAAATCAAAAATGACATACCTACGTGTATTATATTAAATTATACTCAAATGAAACATTATTAAAAAACAGAACGTAATGCTTCAAGATATGCACTCCGTGGTAGACAGTGAACTCGCTCGGCCGATGCCGAAGGAGCCGAGTTTACCCGAACAATATAGTGCACATTCAACTGATTACATTTCATCATTTTTGAATTTGGAACTCGTTTTGCCGATGCCGACGGGAGCCGAGTTTACCCGATTCAGAGTCACCGACCCGAACTTGACGGCTCAGTTTCGTTCTTGGAAAAAGTGCGCACGTGCGCCTTAAGAAGTTTTCACTTCAATAAATATTTTTGACTATATATTGAGATAAGCAAGGGTTTATATGTTTTATTACTGTACCAAATTGCGAATTTTTGCATTTTTTTTCGCCCTCGTCTTTTTTCGCCTCTGTCTCTTTCGCCCTCGTTGAATATAGTGAGTATTACTAAAATGACGTCACAACTCACTACTGGCGTCTCTGTCTACAATTTAAGTTTAAACCTTTCGAACTCGATCAGTTTCTAAGATTTTTCAAAAATCGTTTCATTCTTCCCAGCTTGTATCGTAGTCACCATTTATGAAATTAAAAAAAAATAATGTAACACTCTATTATGGTGGCGATTTTGTTTTGTACAGACATACCCAAACCTTGCCGACTTTGGGGCGATCCGAATTTTTGATATAACACAACCTTGAGACGCGCCGGCAATCTGTTTACATAAACAATTGGAATTTATCGATAATAAGTTATTAATCGGCATACAGATTGTGAAATTAAAAATACCGAGTTCAGTTTATACATTTTCAATTCACAATTAAAACTTAGCATCATATAACATTTGCCCGAATAAAAAAGGTGGTCATCAAATGCGAGTTAAACTACGCTAATATATATATATATATATATATATATATATATATATATATATATATATATATATATATATATATATATATATATATCATCATATATATTAATACGCTAAGGTTAAGATGTTACACTCCCTTTTTAGAAAAAACCTCACAACTAATCCACATAAATTATATATCATTTTATAGATAATTGCTTGATAACTAAAAAAATTATTATTGCTATTGTTTTTGCAAATTAATTAATTATTAAAATTATATACACAAAACAGCAATGCTGCCATCTGACGGCTCAACGTCAATATGATTGACGGTCGGTAAAATTTTTGTTTAATTTCAAATCCACTCACGTATAAATAAAGTGGCGCTTTAGCTCAATGCTTTTGATTCTTGCGCCTCTATATGTCAATTTTAGTAAAATATTTGTTTGATCTGTCATCTGAGCTTCATAATGGAATAAATACTGCGAAGACTTCGCACGGGTCACGCTAGTAAACATTAATACTTAAACAGTTTAAAGCCACCGCTAATATCTATTTGAAAGACTATTTCAGACGGTGTTGCTTGCCTTAATGGCAACGCGTTAGACGCAAAATGGGCCGTTAATTTGATTCGACGTTCAAAACTAGGGTAACCAACTTTTCTATTGTAACCGACCGGACAAGGATGCATCGGATGTGTGCATGAAAGTGAACAAATTAATGGCAAGGGGGCATTTGACTAATTTTTTATTTCATGAGTCATAATTTCAAGGCATAAACCGAGGAAGAGTGAAAAAAATTCGACAAAATCTTGAAAATGACTGAGTTACAAAGGTTTAAAATTCACGTTTAAAAAAGGACGGAAATACTGAATTGTGACATCATTTTTAACAATGTTCATTGTATTCTACGAGGGGAATGAGACAGGTAGATATCTACTCTATCAACACCATTAAATATGGAAGTACATAGCTCGCTTATTTTCTACCAATTTTTGTAATTATTTCTGTATTAACTTAATTATTTCTGTATTATCCTTTAATTAAACAATGTTTTCGTAATATTTTACGAAAAATAGGAAATTTTGTAGCAGTCTTTAACCCAATTACAATAATTTATGGAAAATTGCAAATTTTGGAATAGTCCAATTACCCATTTTAAATCATTTAGGAAAAATAGCAAATTTTGAAGTAGTCCAACTACCCATTTATGCAAATTTGACAAATTTTGGAGTACTTAACTTTCCATTTATAATAATCCAGGAAGAATAGCAAATTTTGGACTAATTAACTACCCATTTATAATCATTCACGAAAAATGCACATTTTGAAATTATCAATATGCATTTATAATAATTTAGGAAAAACAGCCAATTTTGGAGTAATCAACAACCCATTTATAATTATTTAAAAAAAAAAATAGCACATTCTGTAATACTCATTACTCACTTACAATCATTCAAGAAGAATAGTAAATTTTGGAGAAGTCTATTACCCAATTACAATAATTTATGGAAAATAGCAAATTTTATAGCGCAACTACTTCAATTATAATTAAATAAAAACCACAAATTTTGAAGGATTCAACTACCCATTTATAATTATTTGCCATAAATAGCAAATTTCGGAATAGTCGGCTACTCGTTTATAAACATTTAAGAAAAATAGCAAATTTTGGAGTAGTCAACTACTCGTTTGTAATTATTCACATAGAAAATATATTCTTGAAGCCCATGTCTTGTGAAGGAGTCGCTGCACAGTGGATCGAAACTGCTGTTTGTAGGACATAGTTTTTTTTTATAAAAATAGTGTTTATTTTGATGGTAAATTGTATAGCCAATTAGCCTAATGAAAATTTGTCCAGTCAATTTTTTTGATAAAAACAACACTTAGGAAGAGAGTATAGAATGTTTGATATTTTTTTGGAATAAAGTACAATCAGTTTGAAAATATTTTGTATTTATCAAAATACTTAGCAATCAAAAAGTACTAGACTTAACATAAAGTAAACTCTAAATATGATTTGTCAGAAAAAGTACGTGTTTTCAGATAAAATAAGCCCCAGATAAAATCAAGTCAATATTTCTCAAGATTTAGAAGAAACTGAAGATGTTATACCTTGGTCCATACCAGGCATACCATATGTAGCAAGGCGCAGCTTAACAGGTTAGAAATACGGTGCCGACGCAATCACCACATTCTCTCTCTTCTCATTAATAATATATACATAAAGCATATTCACAACCTGTTGCAGTCTCCTACAAGACATAATACCTTTACGATCAGTTGCAGTCTCCTACAAGACATAATATATTCACAATCTCTCGCAAACTCCCACAAGACATAATATATTCACAATCTGTTGCAAACTCCCACAAGACATAATATTTTCACAATCTGTTGCAGTCTCCTACAAGATATAATATCTTTATAGTCTGTTACAGTCTCCTATAAGACATAATATATTCACAATTAGTTGCAGACTCCTACGAGACATAATATATTCACAATCCTTTGCAGACTGCCACAAGACATAATATTTTCACAATCTGTTGCAGTCTCCTACAAGATATAATATCTTTATAGTCTGTTACAGTCTCCTATAAGACATAATATATTCACAATCTGTTGCAGACTCCTACGAGACATAATATATTCACAATCCTTTGCAGACTGCCACAAGACATAACACATCCACAACCTGTTGCAGACTCCCACGAGATCTAATATATTCACAACCCGTTGCAGACTCCACAAGATATAATATATTCACAATCCGTTGCGGTCTCCCACAAGCCATACTATATTTTTACGTGGTGCTTTGGTTGATTGGAAGATATTACTCCTGGAGCAATAAGTTCGCCATATTGATTTACACATTAAAGACAAATAAATAAACAAAATCCTTTATAGCTTTAGCGAATCACATTTCACGCATTGCTTGCTTATCCATTTGACGAAGTTAAAGTAGGTAGGTTGCCACTAACAAGACAAAACCAAAACAGCTGTTTCTTATCGGCGAGTATATATATATATATATATATATATATATATATATATATATATATATATATATATATATATATATATATATATTGTTAGCATGGGACATTGTAGAAAGTATGTGAGGCATTTTAGAGCAAGGACTCGACAAGTCAGCCGCTAGGCCGACACCCTTCACCTGGCCAACAACTCCACGTGAACGCACTCACGCGCTGGTATCATACGCGTTAAATCTAGCGCCAGTTCAAGGCACACGTAACTACCAATGAAGCGAATGATTGAATCACTAATTTGTTTGTTTCGTTAAAGATTCGTTTCTTCATAACGACTCCCTAAATACGAATCTTCAGCCGATTAGTCAACATGTCCTAATGTCGCTCTTTGTACCAAAAAATATCTAGACCACTATGAAAAAGGTCGCGCCAAAATTCATACAATTTTGCAGGGTGACACAATTAAAAAATTGATAGACGAAAATCCAATTTTACAAAAAAATGGGTAAAAAAAAGACATTTCTTTAAAATTTAACAAATCGAGAGAAAATTTAGAAAAATAAATGCTAAATTGAAGATTGAAGAAAATTAGCTCTGAACATTGATGATCTGCCTAGTCTAAGATATTTTTAATAAATACCTTGAGAAACTAGACCTAAGTCTGGCTTACAGGATCATGGGTAGGAGGAGGAGGCTGCAGACTACTGATGTGGCCTATGAACGGGTTGACTACAAAAAACTTAAATAACAACCTCTAACAAACACTGGTTCAAAATAAGACTGATTATGTTGAAAGCTCAAAAATAGTCTTATTTAATACGACTTACTGAGACAGTTCATCCTTCAACTCAGAAGTTCAAACTCCAGGCATATGAACGCCCATTGCTAGAGAAACTTCTCAAGCTGTATTTACATATAACTTAATTTCAATGACTTTTTCCAGTTATCGAAGCTTTAACTGTCAGTGTTTAAGAGCTTTTGATTATAAGCTTCCTAACGAAACTTGTTTTTTTTCATAAGTACAAAAGTTAAGAAAAATGTGTCGTTTCAATTTATTAAATGTTGTTTTAATCTAAACCTATATTTTTTATAACGTAAACTAATGTTTTTATAAGCCAAACGTACCGATTTTCTCTATGCTTTTAATTAACAAAAAAGTTTATTAAAAGCTAAGCAAAGCACTGCTAAATCTATGATAAAGCAATAACACCATCATGATTCAAAGAGTAATTGATTCATAAGTATAAATAGGAACATTGAAATTTGACAAAATCTGATTCACTGCTAAATCTATGATAAAGCAATAACACCATCATGATTCAAAGAGTAATTGATTCATAAGTATAAATAGGAACATTGAAATTTGACAAAATCTGATTCACTGCTAAATCTATGATAGTGCAATAACACCATCATGATTCAAAGAGTAATTGATTCATAAGTATAAATAGGAACATTGAAATTTGACAAAATCTGATTCACTGCTAAATCTATGATAAAGCAATAACACCATTATGATTTAAAGAGTAATTGATTCATAAGTATAAATAGGAACATTGAAATTTGACAAAATCTGATTCACTGCTAAATCTATGATAAAGCAATAACACCATCATGATTCAAAGAGTAATTGATTCATAAGTATAAATAGGAACATTGAAATTTGACAAAATCTGATTCACTGCTAAATCTATGATAATGCAATAACATTACCACGCTTCAAAGAGTAATTGATTCATAAGTATACATAGTAACATTGAAATTTGACAAAATCTGATTCACTGCTAAATCTATGATAATGCAATAACATTACCACGCTTCAAAGAGTAATTGATTCATAAGTATAAATAGGAACATTGAAATTTGACAAAATCTGATTCACTGCTAAATCTATGATAATGCAATAACACCATCATGATTCAAAGAGTAATTGATTCATAAGTATACATAGTAACATTGAAATTTGACAAAATCTGATTCACTGCTAAATCTATGATAATGCAATAACATTACCACGCTTCAAAGAGTAATTGATTCATAAGTATACATAGTAACATTGAAATTTGACAAAATCTGATTCACTGCTAAATCTATGATAATGCAATAACATTACCACGCTTCAAAGAGTAATTGATTCATAAGTTATACACAGTAACATTGAAATTTGACAAAATTTGATTCACTGCTAAATCTATGATAATGCAATAACATTACCACGCTTCAAAGAGTAATTGATTCATAAGTATACATAGTAACATTGAAATTTGACCAAATCTGATTCACTGCTAAATCTATGATAATGCAATAACATTACCACGCTTCAAAGAGTAATTGATTCATAAGTATACATAGTAACATTGAAATTTGACCAAATCTGATTCACTGCTAAATCTATGATAATGCAATAACATTACCACGCTTCAAAGAGTAATTGATTCATAAGTATACATAGTAACATTGAAATTTGACAAAATCTGATTCACTGCTAAATCTGTGGTAATGCAATAACACCACCACGCTTCAAAGAGTAATTGATTCATAAGTATAAATAGTAAAATTGAAATTTGATAAAATCTGATTCACCGCTAAATCTGTGGTAATGCAATAACACCACCACGCTTCAAAGAGTAATTGATTCATAAGTATATATAGTAACATTGAAATTTGACAAAATCTGATTCACTGCTAAATCTGTGGCAATGCAATAACACCACCACGCTTCAAAGAGTAATTAATTCATAAGTATAAATAGTAAAATTAAAATTTGGCAAAATCTGATTCACCGCTAAATCTGTGGTAATGCAATAACACCATCATGATTCAAAGAGTAATTGATTCATAAGTATACATAGTAACATTGAAATTTGACAAAATCTGATTCACTGCTAAATCTATGATAATGCAATAACATTACCACGCTTCAAAGAGTAATTGATTCATAAGTATAAATAGGAACATTGAAATTTGACAAAATCTGATTCACTGCTAAATCTATGATAATGCAATAACACCATCATGATTCAAAGAGTAATTGATTCATAAGTATACATAGTAACATTGAAATTTGACAAAATCTGATTCACTGCTAAATCTATGATAATGCAATAACATTACCACGCTTCAAAGAGTAATTGATTCATAAGTATACATAGTAACATTGAAATTTGACAAAATCTGATTCACTGCTAAATCTATGATAATGCAATAACATTACCACGCTTCAAAGAGTAATTGATTCATAAGTTATACACAGTAACATTGAAATTTGACAAAATTTGATTCACTGCTAAATCTATGATAATGCAATAACATTACCACGCTTCAAAGAGTAATTGATTCATAAGTATACATAGTAACATTGAAATTTGACCAAATCTGATTCACTGCTAAATCTATGATAATGCAATAACATTACCACGCTTCAAAGAGTAATTGATTCATAAGTATACATAGTAACATTGAAATTTGACCAAATCTGATTCACTGCTAAATCTATGATAATGCAATAACATTACCACGCTTCAAAGAGTAATTGATTCATAAGTATACATAGTAACATTGAAATTTGACAAAATCTGATTCACTGCTAAATCTGTGGTAATGCAATAACACCACCACGCTTCAAAGAGTAATTGATTCATAAGTATAAATAGTAAAATTGAAATTTGATAAAATCTGATTCACCGCTAAATCTGTGGTAATGCAATAACACCACCACGCTTCAAAGAGTAATTGATTCATAAGTATATATAGTAACATTGAAATTTGACAAAATCTGATTCACTGCTAAATCTGTGGCAATGCAATAACACCACCACGCTTCAAAGAGTAATTAATTCATAAGTATAAATAGTACAATTAAAATTTGGCAAAATCTGATTCACCGCTAAATCTGTGGTAATGCAATAACACCACCACGCTTCAAAGAGTAATTGATTCATAAGTATACATAGTAACATTGAAATTTGACGAAATCTGATTCACTGCTAAATCTGTGGTAATGCCATAACACCACCATGCTTCAAAGAGTAAATGATTCATAAGTATACATAGTAACATTGAAATTTGACAAAATCTGATTCAGTGCTAAATCTGTGGTAATGCAATAACACCACCACGCTTGAAAGAGTAATTGATTCATAAGTATAAATAGTAAAATTGAAATTTGACAAAATCTGATTCACCGCTAAATCTGTGGTAATACAATAACACCATCACGCTTCAAAGAGTAATTGATTCATAAGTATACATATTACATTGAAATTTGACAAAATCTGATTCACTGCTAAATCTGTGGCAATGCAATAACACCACCACGCTTCAAAGAGTAATTGATTCATAAGTAAAAATAGGAACATTGAAATTTGACGAAATCTGATTCACTGCTAAATCTGTGGTAATGCCATAACACCACCATGCTTCAAAGAGTAAATGATTCATAAGTATACATAGTAACATTGAAATTTGACAAAATCTGATTCAGTGCTAAATCTGTGGTAATGCAATAACACCACCATGCTTCAAAGAGTAAATGATTCATAAGTATACATAGTAACATTGAAATTTGACAAAATCTGATTCACTGCTAAATCTGTGGTAATGCAATAACACCACCACGCTTCAAAAAGTAATTGATTCATAAATATACATAGTAAAATTGAAATTTGGAAAAATCTGGAAAAACTATTTAACATGACTGAGTAGGTCAATATCTTTATCAGTTGCGTAAAATGTTATCTAATCACTCGTTTGTTCTGCTTGTTAACGATATACTAAATTATAAGTATGCAGCATTGCACATGTAATGCATTTCCCGCAGTCTCATTGTCACAAATTTATTTAATTCACCGAGTACCACATGTAGCGAATCTTCATTTGTCACATAGTTCGTTGTGTACTAACATTTAAGCGCGGTTCTCTAACAGTATTTTCTGCACTGTCAGTTAATGCGTTATAGAGTATTATAAATAGAATATTTTTAAGATAACTTTAACTATCCTCCCATTCCATAGCAAAAGAGAATGTTTGTAAACAAAGCAAAATGACAGTTCAGGTATTGTAAACAATTTTCTTATGTTCATATTAATAATATAATACGTAAATGCCACGCAAATCACAAGTCATTCATCCATTATATGTTACGCTCAAATGTTCCGTTATTCATCCATCATATGTGATTTGTCATTATCGTAAGTATACAATATCTATATTCATGGACTGCTATTAATTAGCTGCGCATGTAGCTACTGGCATCATTTAGATTTTATACATAATTTTAATAATACTTTGTATTTGATCAACAATCCAAATACCTGCAAAATATCAAGGAAAATCAATGAACAAAATTTGAACTCAATAAGTATACAGAACTTAATGCAATAGCTATTTGAATCGGAATGAATTGCACTGAAAATGAATCGTAGTGTATCTTGCTCTGCACAGTTCAACTGATTCATTAGAGTCACTGAGTCATTAAAGTGAATCAATTCTTTTTACTGATTTAGATTCAAGGAGTCATTTCATTTGGGTGAATCAAGATTATCCAGGCCTAGCTTGAAAGCATAGAATAACGAAGGTTAACGATTATAACAAGGAATAAATATTTATGATTGATTATTCCCGTTTTTGCGAGGCGGTGCACACTGAGCTTCACAAGAATATAGGGAAGACTCAAGAAATAAGACATGATGAGGAAAATACAATGCAATACCTGAATCTGTAGAGGAAGATTTGTATGAGATATAACTGTAATCTAAACACGAGACTAGGGAAATTCGCATGAGATTTTACGCAATACATTTTAAGGATTGAAAAAAATTTTTTCAGGAACAGAAAATCAATTTCAATTAGAGAAAAACAAATTTAAATTACAGTGAAAAGTAAAACAATATTTTATTTAATGACTACCTCACTTTAAATCCAGTAAACATACTATATCCGACTAAATAATGTTGATTGGACCACGTGATGGTATTCTTTTTTGATTTTATACCCAATCTAAAACGTAAAATGGAACCTATTTGATGAGACTATGGATTTCATCTGTCCGTGTGTCACATTTAAAATTTACTTGTCCGCATCTACTTCAAGTGAAAGATTTTTGGAAATATTTCAAAATGGCGCCCGAAATTTTAAAGTGAAACAACATCAAGTCATAAGAATAGACGGTATTTACATATTATAAAACCATGTTTCTTTTCATTTTAAGCTGCATTTTTTTTACTTATAACCAAATACATTAAAAAAAACCTACCCTTCCCTTTAACTTCAAAGCTTGCAAGCCGAAAAATCTGAAATGATACAGACCGATACCACCTTCAATTCCTTAATTTCTAGACCATAATCATATAAACATGAACATGTTGATAATGTGTTGTAATTTTATGACTACAATTCATAATCTCCTAGGACCGAACCATTGGCACAAAATTTTATTTGACTCTATATTTTAGATGTTTATTTTTAATGTTTAGACATACTTAATTAAAAAAAATAATGTTAGAAAAAACTTTAATGTAAATTTTGGCATTATTTATAAACATTTTGAATTATCTTATACAATGTAAATGTCTATACCAATAACTTCCAACAAAACAAACATTATTTATATAATGTAAATTTGTATACCAATAAAAATTTATATTTTTAATCACAAATACTAAATAAATCCACATTATATCACAAACATATATTTTTTTAAATAATCATTATAATAACTTATACTTCACACCATTCCAAAAGAGAATTTTTGTAAACAAAGCAAAATGACAGTTCAGGTATTATAAATCTAGGTAACGTAATCAGGTTTAGTAATATAATATGGATTTATATGGTATTTGTGATTAAATAACACTACGTGATGTAGTATTATTTCCACTTTATTAAAATACTTTACTGCGTTGTATCCACTTTATTAAAATACTTTACCTTCGTTGTATTACAACGTCTTTAGGTGGGCAATTAGCAAAGAAATGCTAATTGTCTGAAGATGTTGTAATACAACAAAACCTAGATTTTGGTAAAGAATTTTAATAAAGTAGAAATAATACTACATGAGTAGAGTCATTAAATTGTGAATAATGAATTTCTACAAAATGAACGCCAAATATATTGAATCTGGTTTTTTTTATTTGTATACACATTTACGCTGTATAAATAATATTTAATTTGTTTTATGGAAAACTACTGGTATACACATTTACGTTGTACAATATAATGCCAAAGTACATACAAATAATGGCGAACATTGACACTGAAGCTTTTTCTAACATATTTTTTTTAAGTATATATCTAACATTAAAAATAATGATATAAGAGCAAAGATTTAACTATTATAAAAAAAATGCCGTGTACTATGTACAAAATATGTATTCTACATGACAAAAAAATATTAATACTTATTTGAAAATAAAACGTCACATTGGTTCTTTACTACCCTTATGCCAAATACCTGTATACATTTAATTGTTATATAACATTAATGTTCTACCCCGTTTATTGAAACCGATTTATTAGAAACTAGCGTGACCCGTGCGAAGTCTTCGCATTATATCAATTTGCGTGGTAGATTATAAATATTTACACATGAGAAAATGAACTCGCAGCTGTCATATTAGTTACAACAGAGTGTTTAGAGTCAATTTAATAAATCAAAATTGATTGCAGGTATTCAATTCATTTCTAATTTTGCACACTGCTTATTACGTTTTTATTCCATTATGAAGCTCAGGTGACAGATCAAACAAATATTTTACTAAAATTGACATATAGAGGCGCAAGTATCAAAAGCGTTGAGCTAAAGCGCCACTTTATTTATACGTGAGTGGATTTGAAATTAAACAAAAATTTTACCGACCGTCAATCATATTGACGTTGAGCCGTTAGATGGCAGCATTGCTGTTTTGTGTATATAATTTTAATAATTAATTAATTTGCAAAAACAATAGCAATAATAAATTTTTTAGTTGTGGATGCCGGTAGAGCAAGCAATTATCTATAAAATGATATATAATTTATGTGGATTAGTTGTGAGGTTTTTTCTAAAAAGGCAGAGTAACATCTTAACCTTAGCGTATTAATATATATGATGATGATGATGATATTTCACTTCAACAAAATATAAAATGAATGATGTGTACCGAATAGTAGCACACATGGGTATTAACTTCGTACGTGCCGGAATATATAACATTTTTCCAAAATGTTTTACACCTCTGAGCTTTGTGTGATTGACAACTAGGGTTGTCCATTTTTCTCTGCTAAATTTTACTTCATATTAGTAAAATAACTGTATAATACTGATATGTATAACATTTTTTAATGTGACAGCTCATTAAATTAACATAGTGTTTGTAGTGCATGGTTTAATAATATTCTAGATATAATACAATGAGTGTCGTGAATAGTCGTCAACTGATTGAATATATATTTGTGCCAACCATATTCAACTGTCAAATTGGATTATTTACAAACATTCTCTTTTGAATTGAAATGGAGTATAACCTGCTGTATGTTTCCACTGGCATTTGTCTCAAAGGTCAAGTACATTGTGAGCGTATTTGTTACAATGAGAATGCAGATTTTCTCGAATTGGGAGTTGGCCACAACAATTTTAAAGTGAATAATAAATCTGTAAACACTAAATGCATGAGTAATGAATGTGGACTGTACCTTAGCACCACGCCACGCTCGTCATGCTTTAATGGACAGTGACATTTTGAATTGGGAGGTAGAGCTCGTCTTACCCTTGCGTCAGTGCAGTGGAAAGTTGTTGCACCGACATTGAGGTGAGTCAATATAATCCAATGAATATTATTTTCAATTTATTTAGTAACCTTTTAAGAGACTATTGACATACTTGGCTCAAAAGTAATTGGATATCATCGTTTCAACTCTAACACTACGCAGCTCAAAATAGTAAAAGTTTAAGAATAACTAAAGACTCGTATTTTTTTATTATTTACTAACTGTACAAATTGTTTGTTTAAGTGTTGTTAAGTATTTTCTAAAATGGTTTAGATACTAAACAAAACAATAACTTTTCGTCAATTCAGAACTCTACCTGACAGTGTATCAAAATGTCGTAACCTTAATTTTTTTTATTTACGTTGTGTTAACACTTACATAACGATATGTGTGTTCTAAAAATTAAATAACGTAAAACTTAAGGAAACTATTTGCCCTACAATATCATGGTTATTAATAGACCATAAAGACGTTCAATCACAGACCACTTAATGTAACATTCGAATATGTTTGTAAGAATTAATTTTTCAAAAATCAGTGGAGTGTGGCGACCCTGCGGTGGAAAATGCTCTAATTGAGTAACTGAGGATCACGTGACCATTGAGTAAAAAATGTATAGCATTTGACTTTTGTCGATATGTTTAACGACAGTACGGCATGTCATCGATTATAATGAGTCATATCGATATTAGTATGTATTTAGGAGCGTTTATCTTGATAAATATATTGTTTATATTTTTAACATTAAGCAGTGTATTCCATATATAAATTAATAAAGTAAATTACAAATCAATATTGGCCTTCAAAATGGATTAATTCAGTGTACACACATCTATACTCTATTCCTTCCAAAAGAGAATGTTTGTAAACAAACCAATTTGATAGTTCAGATGTTTTAAACTTTTCTGACATTCACCTTAGTAATATAAATGGATTTATTTAGTATTTATGGTTAAAAAATATAATTATTTTATTGGTTATATTAGATAAATAATTTACGAATGTTCAAATTACCTACTGGGAATCAAACCCTTAGCCTTTTATAAGTTAATTGTGTATAAATAATGCCAAATGTTAATACTGAACTTTTTTCTAATATAATTTTTTCACATAAATATGTCTGATTAATTAATAATATACAGTCAACTAAGAGTACAAGCCATTATAAAAAAAAATACTGCCATACATTATTACTGCAAAATAATACTAACATCCATTTAAAAAAAAATGTTACAATTTTTTATTTCATTATCAATACGTCAAATATTGTGTATACATATAAAAAGCAATCGAAAAATCTATGCTAAATTGAATCTGACTCGTAACATTGAATATTTTTCAAAATATTTTATAACCTGATGTTTGCCTGAATGACAGCAAGGGTTGTCTCTTTTTGTGTCTAATTTTCCCAAACCATGTTTTTTTTTAATGATTTATCATCAATGGAGAAAAAACAGACACAAGTCATAGTGATATACAAAATAAGAGTTTTTTAACAATAAGGTTAACTTCTACGTACATATATCCTCAGTCTTATGTAAATATTTCTATAATACATTTAATAATCAGAAATTTTATAAAATATTAAATTAAATTTTTAATAAAGTAATATTGTTAACAAACAAGCAATAAATATTGAATTTATTGAAATCAGCCTTTCATTTAAAGTTCACTGTAACAGTTATCAGTAATAGAATTAATTTTATATAATAATATCGATTAAATAAAAAGAAAAAAAAACATCACATCGATTTGAATAAAAAGATAATGTAGTGTCAATGCTTTTAAAGGACTAATGGTTGTATAGTATCCGTTTAACTGACTGTTTGTATTGAAGTACTGAGCTAGAAAATATGTCCAGAGAATGAAATTTTCCGTCGCAATCATCACAAAGCCTGCGTAGTGGTACACGAGCACCAGAATTAGTGCAAGCGGTAGGTAGATAGAAGAGTGCGGTGCTACGAGTCGCTCTCCCTGGCACACGAAACTGCAGCTCATTCACTATATCGGCGCAATTGTAACAACTGTGGCAAAACAACTGCTCCGAGTTCGATACGCCTTTCGTAGAGAATACGATATTTGAATGTGTACAATACATTACAATGTACGTATAAATCGTTTTTGCACTCTTTCGATCATATCAGAGTATGTAAATAGTATGGATCCCAGACGGCAATAGCATATTTAAGTTGTTAGTAAAAAAAAGTAAAGTAGCGCTGTAATTTTGTATTTATAACATTATTTATTGTGATACTTTATTAATTTAATATAGTAATTATAACATACCACTTAATAATATTGTGAGAAAAGTAAAACGAGTTTTCTAAATAGCCATCCACTGACCAAATATATATTTGTGCCAACCCTATTTGAATTGTGGAATTGGTTTGTTTACAAATATTCTCTTTTGAAATGGAATGGAATACAATATAAGTACCTTTTCAGGGTCTGACTCATTTAATAAATAAACCAGTCGCAAAATGATACATTTTTTCATCACAATTTTAGCCAAATCTATGATGTGATTCAAATTGACATATCCTTACATCAGGAAACAACTTTCTATTGGTAATTGGGTTTATTTATTAACATACACATATTTATCAATACATCTGTAATGTATTGATAAATATGTGTATGTAACATAAAAGAATCATAACAATAAAAAATTAATGGTTTAATAAAAGTTTTAGATTAAACGTTAATACAAAAGTACACAAGGACTACAAAATATAACGACGACACATTTCAACAAATTTACTTTCACTCATCGTAAACAAATCACCATCTGGTGCAACCATGATCAGGTGGTTGAGCAGTTGCATACTGTGGGAAACTGGAGAGTTCGGACATATTTTGGTGTTCAGAGCTATCTTTACAAAATAAATAGTACAGCAATCGGTATTAATTTTTGTTAGGTTTACATTATTTTGGATAACGAAATCACACCGCTGGTATATTTAAAGTACCATATAAGACGGATATATTACCCCACCTTTCGTGATTTTACATAAATAACGTATCAATATTTTGATTTCTAAATTATCTAATCTCATCATACATCACTAATTCACACGTGGCCGATTTTAAAGCGGGATAGTAAAATATGAACAAGACACATTGATGTCTTCTTCATATTTTAAGTTTAATTAGCTAGTATTTAATGTTGATATTTGTATCTGTATCGAAAGAAAATATATTTTCCGATGATTTAAGGCTTTGCTGCATTTTCTACATCATTTTACAGCATAGAAGTGCTTTTTGTATAGGATATCGCAATAATTTTCAATTACTTGTCACGTCAATGTCCGCTAGTAGAATGAAACGAAAGTTGGGGGTTGTGGCATCCCTCAGGTAGCTGTAGAGCATAAGCTGGGTGAATGCAGGTGCTCTCCTAAGCGGATTCTATTTTGAGTACAATATCTATCATAACTTAAATTAACCACAATTGTCAAGATTGAACGTCCGTCAGTGTTTGCTCTGTCCGTATATGGTACGTTTACTTTAGCTGTGTATGCAATAAACTAGAAATTGCATATCCAATGTTTACCGAAACATCAGATGCATCGATCAGATGTAAAGAACAGGCTCCGTGAAATTGATGTACAGCAGACGGATCAGCAATGCTATTATCATTTTACTTTATTCATTGTTTGTCCAACTTAGTTAAATAGAGCGCCTCACATAGGTAACTTGTAATCCATATTTGCAGCTTTATTTAATTGATAAGTTAATAACAAGTGTTTTCCATATTAATAAAATTAATATGGAAAAATCTTATTCTAAAAAAAATATTGTTTCACTTGCTCAATTAACATTGTCACATTTATGTATTGTTGTATATAATTGGTTATATTATGGTTGTGGAAACGTTACGTACTACTTTGTGGAAACGTTAGAACACAAACTTATTTCGTATTTAGTGTTCATAGAATATTTCAAATAGTTTGTGTTTGTTTTTTCCCTTTAAATAAAAATAAAAATAAAAAATTAAATAACATGGTAAATAATGTTTTAATTAAAAATATATTCTTTCTAAAGTCATTTTGAAAATTACTAAAAAAATTTTTTTTCGCATCTTAGCTAATCGCAATCACTGCAAAAAACAATAGTTGACCTTGAAAAATCAGGGGTCATTATATTGACTTTAAACATCAAATAAATTTCGTAAGAGTTTAACATGTGGATTGTTTTATTGGTAAAGATAGGAGAATCCTAACTCCAGCTACTGGGAATTTCCGCAACATTCTCCAACGAGTTTTAAAATATTTTCATTGCCGGGTTTCTGACTAATTTTTAACGAGAACCTAGACTAAAATAAACTTTTTAATGATTTTGTTTTAAATGCTAACACTTTAAGTACTCTAGACATAAAATAAATAACCGATTACTTAATGATTAACGGCAAATACAGATACAATACGTGGAAATAAGGTAAGAGACAATACAGTCTCTTAACCAATGACATCTCGTGTGCATCAAATGTAATATGTAATACACGCCTTTCTCGTGGCAACTAAATTGTGAAAATATAATACAAATTGAAAATATGGTCACTTTGGACATGGATGAAATGATCCGGGTCGGAAATTATCGTATTTAATAACACATTTTATGTCTAAACTTAATAATGTGGGAGAAGTGATCACATTTTATGTCTAAACTTAATGATGTGGGAGAAGTGATCCCATTTTATGTCTAAACTTAATGATGTGGGAGAAGTAACCACATTTTATGTCTAAACTTAATGATGTGGGAGAAGTGACCACATTTTATGTCTAAACTTAATGATGTGGGAGCAGTTTCCACATTTTATGTCTAAACTTAATGATGTGGGAGAAGTGACCACATTTTATGTCTAAACTTAATGATGTGGGAGAAGTAACCACATTTTATGTCTAATCTTAATGATGTGGGAGAACTGACCACATTTTATGTGTAAACTTAATGATGTGGGAGAAGTGATCACATTTTATGTCTAAACTTAATGATGTGGGAGAAGTAACCACATTTTATGTCTAATCTTAATGATGTGGGAGAACTGACCACATTTTATGTCTAAACTTAATGATGTGGGAGAAGTGACCACATTTTATGTCTAAACTTAATGATGTGGGAGAAGTAACCACATTTTATGTCTAATCTTAATGATGTGGGAGAACTGACCACATTTTATGTCTAAACTTAATGATGTGGGAGAAGTGACCACATTTTATGTCTAAACTTAATGATGTGGGAGAAGTAACTATATTTTATGTATAATCTTAATGATGTTGGAGAACTGACCACATTTTATGTCTAAACTTAATGATGTGGGAGAAGTGACCACATTTTATGTCTAAACTTAATGATGTGGGAGAAGTGACCACATTTTATGTCTAAACTTAATGATGTGGGAAAAGTAACCACATTTTATGGCTAAACTTAATGATGTGGGAGAAGTGACCACATTTGATGTCTAAACTTAATAATGTGGGAGAAGTGACCACATTTTATGGGTAAATTTAATGATGTGGGAGAAGTGATTACATTTTATGGCTAAACTTAATGATGTGGGAGAAGTGATCACATTTTGGTGGGTAAATTTAATAAAGTGGGAGACGTGACTACATTTTATTGCTAAACTTAATGATGTGGGAGAAGTAACCACATTTTATGGCTAAACTTAATGAAATTTATTCACGTGGTACATCGTTTGTGCTGATAAAATGTTCTCCACGCAAACTAAATTCAATTCTACTGTACAATTGCTTCAAGAGGCAATTTTTTTGTATTCAGCTTACAATATCTACCATCGCTTAAATTAACCACAATTGTCTAGATTTCAGTTTTAATGCCTGTCAGTTTTCTGTCTCTATGTGGTACATTTATTTTAGCTATACTGTCCATTTCTGATTTTAAACACTTGTTGTCAGACAATATTTTTTTTTCTTAGATTCCACGGCCCATTGGCAATTATGTCCATCTACCTACCCACCATCAACATGTTACAGCATCAGCGCTCTTTCAGTTTAAGACAGATGATAATAAAATTTTATAGGAAGATTTAGTTAAAATACGTCAAAACACAAGAAAATTTTTTTTATTAAGGCCTTCCCCATACATCGAACTTTGGCATAAAAAAATGTTTTTCCACGAGACTGTGGGGTATCATTGAAGGGGTCTTTTCGATCAAAAATGTCTAGTAATATTTTTCGTTTTGTGCTTTCTTTGCGAGATCTATGTCTTCAAAATGTTTGATGTTATTTCTCCGCCTAACTTTTTAACCGTATATGTAAAAATTTGAAAACCGGACTAATGGCAAGATAGTAACATTTTAATGCCAAATTATTTCAGACAACTTGTGATAATACATTTACAAGGTATATTAACCAATTATTTTTAACAAATAGTAAGCCTTTGAAAAATATATTGGGTAATATATTTATTTAGTTAATGATAATATTAATATTTATAAGTAATTTCACAAATAGACCCACCATTACATAGAAATACCATTAAATGTTTGTAACCAAAGCAAAATGACAGTTCAGGTATTGTGAACCTTTTTCTTATGTTTACATTAGTAATTTAATTTAGAGTTATTTATTGTTTAGAGTTAGTTGTTTGTAATTAAAAAACACAACTTTTTATTTCTTTTGGTCTTTTTTAGTTTTTTTATTGCAAAGTATGTAAAATCATTCACAATTAGATAAATATTTTTTGAATGTTGAAACACCCTGTCAAGAATAGAACCAGAGGTTCTCCAGTCATATGTTGTTAGCACCTCGGTCACTGTACTACTGGCCAGTATATATTTAAGCCAAATTTGCAGCTGTTTCACACCTAATTGATATTATTTTCCCCAAATGTTTTATACCTCTGAGTTTTGTGTAATTGACAGAGAGGGTTGTCCATTTTTCTCAATTTTACAATTCTTATTAGTAAAATAACGGTGTAATATTGGTATTTATATTATTATGGATGAAATACAATGAGTTTTGTGAATAGTCGTTGACTGAGTGAATATACATTTGGGCCAAACATATTTTAACTGTAAAATTGGTTTGTTTACAAACATTCTCTTTTCAAATGGAATGGTGTACCGAACTCTTACAGTGCCTACTTAAAAGGTTATTTTTTAAACTTTCATAGAAATGCTGCGCAAGTTAAAAAAGGCATTTTCAAATGTTAAGGTTTATCGACACATTAATGTTGATATTATATAACTACAGTCCAAAATATTTTTTTTTACAAGCGTTTATTTCGGTGATAGTTACATCAACTAGGTAATGACAATATTAACGGTTTTCAGATACTACTATTAACAATACAGTAGTTGGCCTGTGCCAACTATCCGTAAGTCGCTGAATGGTAATTATTATGCGAAAATAAGTAAACGAAAGGTATTTTATTTTGAAAAGTAATAATAAAAGTCTCATGTTAGTTAAATAGATCGTCAATAGATGGCTCTGTTTAGAATATAAACACCTTTGAGAAATCATTAAGAATTAAAAAATTAACTTTGAGTTGTTTGTTTATTTTTCACCAATAGCGGTGAATGTAATCTTCAAAATGATAGCTTGATTGTTGGTTTTTTTTTTATAAAGAAAATAATATATTTTCATAATCTTATATTACCAAAAACATACAATTACAAAAATGTGTTTAAATGAGATTTCTAAAGAATTCCACACCTCTCTCATCATTTGCAATAAAGAAAATGTATACCAATAAATCCTTATAAAAAAAAATAACTTCAAAAGTCATATCTGGGTGACATTGACGTAACCTATGTTTCTACGTGGACCACTAAGTGACTTTCACGAGGTCGTCAGGTCGTCTTATCATGTAAACTTGCACTTGGAATTATCGCGTAACGTACGATGTTACGTGAATGAGAACATACTGAGTGACCTCTGTGAAGGACGTCCGTTTCACCTATATGAATTTGGGATTTAAGATATTCAAGTTCAAAATTTTGAAAAAGTCTGTACAATGTTGTGAGATTGTAATGAGTGATAAATGGGTATAAGGATATAGAGAAAACTTAGCCAGGAAAAACTATAAGCTTCCCACATATAACATGTACATGATGAGAAGGGTTTTCATTTCAGATTTTACCATTAACTGAATTTCATAGAAAAAATCTTAAGTAAAACTTATATCTTATTATATATAATTGTTGGTACCTCTGTTAGTGATCATGTAACTTCTGAACGACTTGATCGATTGAGGTAATATTCCCACAATAAATATGTTTTGTCAAGACGATAGTTTATAGCTATGATAGGATTCAATAGAGGGCGCTGTAGCCAAGTTATTAACAAACTTTTTATTTATTCTCCAAATGACTCGTATTCACAATATATGTTACTTTAGCGTCAAAAAAGAATATCAAACATCTGAACGATGTGTTTGCAAAACAATGTCTGCCGGCCAGCTAGTATATATGTATATAAATATACTAAGTAACCTTCCGGTCAGTGATGGAATTTTTTCGAGTGATTTAGAAATGGTAACTAAATCATAAAGTGAAACAAATTAAAAAAACAATTTTTTAAACTTTTCCTAACATTCCCGCATTTTATTAAAACTCCCGCTTTAATGTTAAGAAAATTTTAAAAATATTCTGTTATTTTAATTATATGATTTAGTTGCAGATTCTATGTCTCTCCTTAAAATTCCGTCACTGACCAGAAAGTAACCCAGTATAGACAGATATATATGTATGTATATATATATAGTAATATATGAACATGCTAGAGACCATATTTCTCATAAGATCAGAAAGAATTTTAGTTCAAAATTAAGTTCGGAGATGGACTAAGGCTATCCTACAATTTCAATACGGTGACAGTTCCAAGATTAAAAAAATGCCCAAAAACACATCTCACAACAAATATACACATGACACGTTTTCTGTCATGTGTTTTTGACAGACAGAAAATGTTTATACACAAAAAATAAGACAAAAAAAAAACAGTATACTAAAACAGTACAATAATACATGCAAATTTGGTTTAGAAAGTTTTCCCCCTCATATAAAAAATGCCCCAAAACATACTTCAATTTTATGACGTCAAGTATATGCTATACTTTATTATATTTAACTCATTTCATAAAAAAGAGTCTTCGTACAACGTATTAAGACCAGAAATAAATGTGTGGTAAGTATTTCTTCGAGAGACCATACATCTAACACCACATTTTAAATGCATTCAAAAATTAAAACCTAACTAAGTAATTGATTAATAGATAATTAGTCTCGGGTAATGTAGATATATAGGTATGTCATCTAGTATAACAATGGACAATGAAATTAAACACACTAGCAATGTCTAGTTGAATGTTTTTTTAATACTGTGAATTTGAATTAGGCTAAATTCAAATTTTCGGTTGGTATCTGCTATTGGCTTTTTTTTCATCAGCATATCTGTTTGTCCCACTCATTTACGAACTTTTGTTTTGGTACTTATCCCACAAATGCATGATGTCTACATCTAGGACTCCGAAAGTCACTAATGAGGTGGTTCTCCGACGAGTTGACCAGAAACGTAAGCTTTGGCAAACTACCAAACAACATAAAATTACATATCTGTAGCATGTGCTCAGGCATAACAGATACAAGATTTTTCAATTAATAAAGATGGAAATAGGGGTTGAGAGAAGGAAAACCGGTCATAATAGAAAGTCAGAGTTGCGCAACATCCGAGAATAAGCAAGAGAATAAACAGGCTGCTAAACTTTTCGATCTCGCCTAGGATAAGACCAAATACGCAGAGCTGACTGCCAACCTTCAGTAGTTGACGAAGCACCCTTAGAAGGAGAAGAATATAATACACAAGCATGTCATAATAAATGTGGCAATCTCCTTTGTAGAAAGATCTTGTGTTCTGAAGTCATAATTTAAAGTTAACTAAGCTACACATATCTTTGAAGTTACCCATGGAAGTAAATCTCTGAAAAGACAATCTAGTGAAGGTAAAAAAGAAGAGAAGGTAAAGTCGTCACCGTGGTGTGTTGGGTTGCTCGCAAGGCATATCGCGAGGACCCTGGTTCGATTCCCGGCCGCTCAACGAGCGGGGCTGAACTGGTATTCTGGTTGGGTGTAAGAGATTGCTTTCATAGCGATAAGTCTGCCATATGTATCAATTGTATACATTAAAGTATGTAAATAAATAAATAAAAAAATATAAGAACTTTAAAACATATTCAACTCATAAAACGATGTTTTTATCTACATTCCGTGTATTAAATAACAAATTTTTTAACAATTTTTTATGAATCACACTTTTCTGTGTGTCCGAAGCCAGAATTCTGTTCGAGACTGATTTAAAGATATTGAAAATTTACTAAATGTGATACTACTAGTGAATTGTTGAAATTTCATTTCGTGACAATTATACAATCCAAAGGTGAACGGCAAACAACAAGTACCTAGAAACAAATATAATACCGACAACAGAGACGATTTGCCCGCATGTGAAAAAAGGCACAAACAAACATCTCTTCTTTCAGCAACTCCTCTGGTGACAACCTCTTTAAACAGTGGCAGATCCTAGGCATTGTGTTGAAAAAATATGGACCGACAAATCAAGTAGGAACTAAAAAATTAAGAAATCGGCTCCAGCCAAGCAATATTAGCCTTTGTGAAGTATAAGGCGTGGATAAATGTATCCGAGTAATTTTACAATAAATAGCGACATACTGGCTATAAGGACACCCTTCATCCATTCACCAGCCAGGGCATAAAAAAACAGAAATTATTATATCTATGAATGATTATTCACATTGATTAAGTTCATACAGTAATATTTAGGTTAATCGTTAATCGGAGAATATGCTATTAATTTTCTAAACCAAAGTTTGAAATACTTAATATTTTTATAATATTTCTAAATATAAAAGGTTCAATACCCTAATCATTATATAACAAATAAAAAACAAGAATCTACAGCACCGGCACTTGTTGTTTCAATCGGCTTTTCACGGATATTTTTCATAAATTTCATCTCTAGTAACTATGGACATAAAACATCGTAATAAGTGAATGACCCTCTACATAATGTTTTAATATATTTTACATAAATATAGTACTAATATACAACTACTAATGACTAGAAGTGCAGAAATGGAAGAAGAGATTTATTAAAACAAAAATGCACGCGAAGACGAGATGGTAACTACAAAATTCATCTGTACGTTAAGAGAATCCGTATATCATATGTGACGTACGCACTTTCTTTATTACAAAATGTTTTTCTACGCTTTCAGTATATTTCCTATGATAATCAATGTTATTTTGAAAACAATTAGATCTTCTCTGTGACAAATATGCCATCTTTTGTATGATGAAATACGTGATATTAAAATAATATTTATTTATGGCTTCAATTCGATATGATGTCAGCGAGTGATAAATACTAGTGACATTATATAAATCTTCAGAGATGATAATTTCCAAACAAATAAAATGATTTTATCACTAAGTAATCACTTATCGATCTTTAGGACTCGAGTCATAATCAAATCTTCTAAGATGAAACGTTATGATAAAAACTAGTAACATAGATAATGTTTTAAAAAATTTTACTGTAAAACATGTCTGAATCGGTCAAAACATTACAACATCAGATTCTCTCGTTCATATCTGATAAATATAGTTTCCATGGCGAGGGAAGCTGATAACAAACGACATATTTGTATTAATAGAACAATAACTCTTGTTCAATGAAACATATCTTTATGTAAACCCAATATCTTCACTAGTGCGGTCAATACAAATATTAAAAATGATATAATACATAATTTATGATCCATAGAAAAGACTTCTATATACGTTAGAAATCTTTGCTATGCGTCATAAATAATGTTGAAGTCTTCGCTATGCGTCATAAATAATACGTTAGAAGTATTTGCTATGCGTCATAAATAATGTTTGCATTTCAAAAGCACAATTGATCGGGATAAAAATAATTATTAACTTAGCTTTCAAATTTAAACTGTATTGCTGTGACAAGCCTCGGCAATTTCTATTATCACTACTTAAGATTATGCACTTCATTAAATTTCAAGTCCATTAAAGAGACCAATTGATTAAAATAAAAGATAATTTTGATTTTAACCTACACCGCAAGTGTTATGTATGTCTGATATCCAATGAATAAGTCTGTCTAATGGTTTTTGAGTGACATTTTAACAAATACAAAAAGAATTAAACAGAAAAAGTGACCAAATGCGGGGCTCAATATTCATAATGTGCCAGCAGTCTCTGCACCGAGCAATAAGGGCCACTAGCAACTACAGTGCTGCATCACATGCCAAACGCTAACGTTTGGACTTATAAGCTTCGTTAGCTATATTTTATTATTTGTTGTATCACTATAGAGTATGCATTAGAATCAGACCAAGTTTGATGTCTGTCTGTGGCGCAGTAACAAAAAACGTGTAAAAACTCCGTTTATTTAAGACTTCTTATATGGGGAGCGCCTTAGGATCTGCCTGATTGACTTTTTTAATATTTGTCATGGTAGAGGCCATAGTAACATGTATTCTGTAAAACATTTAAGTGTCTATCTACTACTGTTCAAAAGATAAAGTCCTGTGACAAACAAAAGGACGGCGGATACATAGTAATAGGGTCCTGTTGGCACCCTTTAGGTAGGGAACCCTAAAAATTAATAAACAAACAAAAAGTGCCTTAGTAAATACTAATGGAGCTTCCCGAACTTAACATTTACCAATTATTTATCAAACCCGGCTTATTCATTTTAATAAAAATAAACAGAGCTAAAGTCGTGTAAGCGTGACGAATCACAAGCCGATTCATAACTCTCCGAGCATGTCACCTGTGGTGACGATACTATTGACCAACATGTAGTGACGATACTGTTGACCAACACTAGGACTATCTTTGGACATCAAGATTATGCATTTCTTAGAGCTAAAATTTACAATGTTATGACTTTTGCCCTCGCAGGAACGAAACATAAAATGTGCCTTTTAAAATATTGGTTACCTGCTGGCTCCTCAACAAGCATAAATTGAATATGGATAGTCTTGTGTCATCATCACCATTTCTAGTGTAGGATATTCATCGATATATTTATATATTTTACATGTGGATGTATGCAGTAGTCGCTACAAACAAAATGTAATATCGACCAATATCCTAAATTAGAAATGGTGATGATGACACAAGACTACCCATATCCAATATATATATATATATATATATATATATATATATATATGTAATATTTATATATGTATATATATACATATATATATACAGACATAAAAATGTAAATTTTCTTTAATAATAAAGACGGTGTCGCTTAATCCAATCAGTTTAATATGTATGGACACTCTACAATAAGCCTTATGACAAGTTGGGTGGCACTATCACGCCGAATCACTGCTGATCTGATAGCAGCTTCACATAACAATTGTACATATCCATAGCCTGAATTAATAGACTTCATTAATAAAAAATTTTTGATCATAAAAGTTAGTTTAGATATTAATATGAAGCTTGAGTACCATCGCAGTTCAAATTGGTCCAACAGTTCTTGCGTGCTGGACAAACACACAGATACGCAGACAGACAAACTTTAGATAGACGAACAGAAAAGAAGTGTCTAAAAAGTTCCTCGATCCTAGAAACACACCGTCAAAATTTTCCACAAATATTCTAAGTACAGTCAGTAAAAAATGCATAAAAAATCAGTTTGGAATGGATTCAGAATGCCACACCTTGAACTCTTTGTTCAGATGTACTAAAAAAACTTCTATACCACACTCAGGCTCTATCCTCTACCTGGACGTGGAATTTCTCATCATTTATTTACTATTTCAAATTACGCTATATGCCTAAAATGGCGTGTGTTTAAAATAAAAAGAAGTAGTGCATTATTAATAATGCTAAAAACTCATTTGATTATGAAAATATCTCGAATATCATAGTTATTAATTACAAATGAATAACATACCTTCTGCATATAAAAACTACCCAGAATCATTAAAAAGATGAACAGCTTAAAAGGAATCCGTAAAATTTTTATTTAGTTAAGTTCGTGGAACCCTCCTTAAATACCAAGCAAAACTTGAGCGCGTTCTGTCAATTAGTGCATTTACAGCAGCTGTCATACAGGGCCAACTTCAAAGTTGCTCCGCACATTTTCTTATGGATAAATTAGTTCAACAAAAAGTATGTCTTAAATTTTGTGTTCCTAATGAAATTTCTTGTACCGAATTGTTAAAAAATTTAAAAAAGGCCTATTGTGATTCTACTATGTCAAAAACACAGGCACACGAGTGGTACAAATCATTTAAAGAGGGACGAGAAGTGGTAGAAAATTTGCCTCGTCCTGCAGGCCTTCAAAGTTTACCACTGACGCTAACGTTGAAAAAATCCCACAATTAGTGCTTGAAAATCGTCATTTCCGTATTAGAGAGTTGGCTCAGGTATTGAACATTGATAAAATGACCATTCATAGAATTTTAACAAATGTCTTGCGCATGAGACGGGGAAGAACAAACTTTGCAGAAAGACAACTCATGGATTTTGTATGATGGTAATGCACCTTCGCACAGAGAAACAATTATGACCGAGTACAAAGCCAAAAACTCAAATAATACCATCGACCATCCACCATATTCGCCGGGTTTAGCCACGTGTAACTTCTTTCTGTTTCCAAAACTGAAATTGCCACTACGTACACCAGTTTCGACTCGATTGAAGATATCAAATGGAATTAGTAGTGGGAATTAAAGATCATACCACTTTCGGCCTATGAGAAGTGTATAAAAATGGGTCTGACATTATCACAGTTTTATTCTAAACAATGGGGATTACTTTGAAGGTGACAAAATAAATTTTGATGAATAAACTTAGTTGCGTGTTTTTTTTAACAATTCTAGATAATTTTTATACAGAATGTATAAACACTAACACAAAGAAGACACTTTGTGATCTTCGATAGAATGTTAAACTCTTGAAAGAATTTGATTCAATTAAATAAACACTACTTGATTCAAATGGAACTTGTAATAAATACTGCTAATTATTCGACTACTAACACCATTTAGTTACAAACTTTATAATAGATTATCGAACTATCTCATTAGAGATCATGTGATTATAGAAATCATTATAATCGTCCACCCTTAGAGAAAAACTCAATTAATATATAGATTAGATAATTTTAAAAAAGCGCATAATTTATTAAAGCTTCATATTTTCATTTATATCCCAGTCGTTGATTTAAGAGTCACTTTTTATTCCCGAATGACATTTCGTAGACTTATAGCGGAGATAGAAAATAAGTTTCTGAAAACATGGATTTGTATTGCATAATACAAAGGATTTTTACTGCGTATTATTGGTCCTCAATTTGTCTACTGTACACTTCATACGTGCAAAGCCGATTGGAATCCAGCTCCATCATTTGGAGTCTCCACGTAGCCAAGTACAACTTGAAGATTGAATCTGTAGAAAAGATGCTACGATACTATATCTGTATGTGAGCCTGTTACTTTCCTTTTCGATTTCCTCATGGTTACGCTAACTTTCGATTTTGAGAAGAGACACTACACTTATGAAATTTATCTTCTAACTGTTAAAAGGGAATATCCCTTGCCCTATATCATCGAGTAAACTGTCATTCTTTGTATCTAAGAATTTCCTATCTTTTGTTTCAATCTATAAGTTTATATATTGTTAAGCTGTAAATTATTTATTGTAACAAATAGGTTACTTGTTTATGTATCGATAAATGTATGTGTAAATCAATAGATAATAATAATACCTAAAGTTAATTAATTACTGAATATTTTATTAATTGCTGAATATCACAATCCTTTTTAAAATTCCCAGCCAAGTTATATTTAGCAATTGCATTTGTGATATAAATGGCACTTAACAAATATGAACTTTCCTATACTTTTTTTTTTAAATCTGATAATACTGGCAAAAGGAGATATTTTAGCAATTATACAGGCCATTCACAATTACTTTCATTAAAAAAATGTATTTATAAATTTCTTTTACAAATGGCTGACAAATGTCAAATCTCAAACGATTTGTTGTGCTGTTATGTAAATTTTTTAAAGGTCCTTAATTTCTTTCTTTAATATTTTACAATTTGATTTTTGATGTGTAAATGTATTATGTTTTTAGTGATATAATAAAACGAATTAAATCGGAAAAGGTACAAAAAATCATTCATTGCAAAAATAATTTGTCCAAAATAAATGTTGTTACGTCAATTTTTTAATAACTCATGAACAGACTTTTTAATTATCCAAAGCAACATTTCCTATAAATTTTCTTTCATTTAAATCAAAGTAAATAGGAAAAAACCAAATTTTCTTAAAACGGTTTTATTCCACTTTTTTTAGCTTATCTATTTCGATTATGAGTTAATTTTTCGTAGCTAATTACAAAATGAAGTAAGCTAGAAATTTAAATTTCACTCATTTATTAAGAAAATACAAGATGCACTAATGATTTAAAACGTATATTGGAAACACTCAAAATTTATATCTAACTTAACGAATTTATTATTTCGCAATGTTCACTTGAATAAAGTAATCAAAGCCGGTGACATTTACCCTATAAATAAAAATGTACACAAAAAATCAATACTACAAATCAATGCAATAGGTGTCATGTAAGATTATAAGATTTAATTTAGAAATATATTGTTTTCATATTGTTTTATCTTATCTGTTACAAATTCAATTGATTGATCTGATCCTTGTATTCCGAGTTTAATACGGTTGTAAAACTGAAAGACATCGGCGAAGATTGCAACGTCACACGACGTAACATAACCACAATCTTGAGCAACAAATAGATAAAGAATAGCAAAAAATAAATTAAACTTACCCTTTTTAGTTCAATAATACACTTTTAATAAACACTGAACATGAATACGGTAAGTAATTATTAAAACTAATGGGTAAATTTAAATATGTATATGCATTCAATTTATTTGTAGTCACTTTAGTAAAGTTTAGTAGCCAATTGACAGTTATGTTTGTCTATGTTTTCGTCTGGCGGCTCTATAGACAATATGAACTTAGTTGCACAGTAACATCCTTTAAATACTGGCGATTACGATTTCGCCATTTATCTTTAATTATTAATCGGAATTTTGTTATCGTATTTATGCATTGATAATACAATCAAGCAATTATTATGAGAAAACGTGGATGGGTGTTTCATCAATGATATCATTACGTTATAATTTTTATATGAATATTTTTGACAAAAAATATTCATATTTCACAATTAAATTTCTTATTCTATAATTCTTTCCTTAATTTCATTCTGTTTTTATTTTGTATTTTTTTATCAATAAATTATGTTGTGAAAACATATGTGTAAATAAATGTATAAATAAAGAAATATAACTAAATATTTAATTTTGTATGAAATTAAAAAAAAAATAAATTTTTGTTTTTTTAATTTTTTTATATTACATCCATCCTGTAAGGATTATTGTATTTATTATATTACTATATCCGAAAAATATAAACTCAAGGTACGGTCGAATTAATACAATATAATATTATAAAAGGTTGAATCATGTTCCATTCAGCAAAGTCTCTAGCTAATCAGTAATTCAGTGTACATTACTCATGCAATGCATATCAAAATGATAAGAGAAATCAGGTGATTGAAAAATGAAGGGAATTTAAAGGAGTGCTGAAGATATTTTATTATATCTTGATTTTATATGTGTGAATCATATGATAATCATCTAAGAAAAAATTATATTAAGTTGAAATTAGACCGGCACAGACAATTTCATTATCAGTAACTTGCTTTCTGAAAAATCCTTTCCTAAATCTTTCGAAAATTATTGACGATCAATGACTAATAGGCAATCTAAAAATTAATGTAAATTTTGATTAACAATGATGTAGCTGTCAATGTGACAGTCATTGGCCCCATTGGCCTTGGTTTGGTTTTGACAGATTGACGAATGTTATTTAGTACAAAGGTTTGTATTTAGTAAATGATCTGTGAAATGTTGTCTGAAGTTTTATAAAAATGAGCCAAGTCAAATATGTAAATAAACTTTGTGAATTATATCAATACCCACCGAGCAGAGACACTAGTTATTACCATCTTCTGGCATAATATTGAACTAATAGCATTACTACAGTAAATATCCGAAAACTAAAAATGATGTATTTTATCTAGCATGAACAAAGGTTATATAAACCTTTAGCTCCGTGTTTATGTAGATAAATTTACCTATAAAGGATGTAACTCTTTGCTGTCGGGCAGCAAGACATTAAATAATGATTTTATAGCGTTTTAACGTAACAGCATAATTCATTACGCAGAGTGCCATCTATGGATCATTTTCAAATTTGTTGCAGTTAAAGTAGCGCCAAATGATAAAAATAAAATTATTAAACTTTTTATACGGTACTTTTTCCTATGTCCATGCTTGTAGGAACTATTAAAAATTAATTTATTATAATTGGCCGCGATGTTTTACTATTAATTAATTTTTTTTTAGATTTAGTGGGTCATGTTGTCAAAAAGTACAACCCTGTTGATTAATCTTTAATATCAATAGGAAATCAATTAGACGTAAATATTTTGGTATTTTTATACATTTTTTTATATTTTAGCCATAAATAGAAACACAAAATTTTGTTATACGTAACAATTATTAAATTAAACTCTACTTATAGTATTTTTCAAATCTTATACTTAAATTCTCAAAAGATCTCTATATTAACACTTAATAATATATTATTGTAAATTAGAGATGTGTAACTCACGAGTGAGAGATACAAAATATATAGTTCAAATGTTATGATCATATCTATCACTCGTTCACATGAAATCAAAATGTATCAGTATGTAGGTCAGGAGTGATCGGCGTCTTTTTCGTTTCGAGAAAAAAAAAGATCAACTTGTTTAGTCAAATATGCAACTAGATCTATGCAGACGAATGTAGCTACTCGCGATCGAATGTGAACACTGTGATAAATTATATTTTAATTCGCTCAAAATATTTGCGTAAACGAATACTTTTTTGTTTCATTTAAAAATTCTAATTTATAATTGCTTAAGTACGCCAATTTATTTAATTATCATTTAAGTTATTTTATGTTGAATCGAATTGAATCTAGGTTGACAGTCCTAAATCCTAAACCTGCAAAGTATTAAGCGAAGTGGATACTCTTGTAGAATTTATTTTTACTTTCAAACAATGGTGCGTAATGTTCAGTCATTACTATTTACCACCATATTGTATGACCATTGTTCAACAGTTGAACGGTTGAAGCGTAATAAATAATTTCGTTAATAACTCTCATATATAATCATTTGATTGGACAGATACATATTACTCATTTATATCTGTTCAATCAAATGATATATATCTTTTTCTCTTTTCTTTTAACTGATATATTTTGTGCACCTCTATTACAAATTGAATGTCACATAAATTGACTTTTTGTGATATGACAATGTTTTGCACATTAGCTTTTCTGAAAATCTCCAATATCATCATCATCATATATATTAATACGCTAAGGTTAAGATGTTACTCTCCCTTTTTAGAAAAAACCTCACAACTAATCCACATAAATTATATATCATTTTATAGATAATTGCTTGCTCTACCGGCATCCACAACTAAAAAATTTATTATTGCTATTGTTTTTGCAAATTAATTAATTATTAAAATTATATACACAAAACGGCAATGCTGCCATCTAACGGCTCGACGTCAATATGATTGACGGTCGGTAAAATTTTTGTTTAATTTCAAATCCACTCACATATAAATAAAGTGGCGCTTTAGCTCAATGCTTTTGATACTTGCGCCTCTATATGTCAATTTTAGTAAAATATTTGTTTGATCTGTCATCTGAGCTTCATAATGGAATAAAAACGTAATAAGCAGTGTGCAAAATTAGAAATGAATTGAATACCTGCAATCAATTTTGATTTATTAAATTGAGTTGAATAATTTATAATGCGAAGACTTCGCACGGGTCACGCTAGTATTCTTTATACTTTTGGGATAGAAAAGTAGAAAGTTAGAGAGCTGGGGTATTGATAAACAGCGCAGTGCTGGTTAGACACTTGACATAACTTCATTTTGACCTTTAAGAATTGCAATATGTGAACGTGGGGTTATAATGCTAGGTGATGACCCTGGAGTGTGCATAATAATACGGAGAACACTGACCCGATCACTCCGTTTAGCATTCACTTGTTATTCACTATTTTTTTCATTGCTCAATATAGTTTTCTGGTAAATTTACCCATCGATATAGTTTTCTGGTAAATATTAAGTAACTCTTGTGATGTTAAATTTCTTACTAAGCATTTTTTTGCATGGTATCTCTAGATCTTTTATTAAATACTGCTTTCTTTACAGGATTGTTTTTATGTCATTCCCAGTATCGTCGTTGCTTCTCAGTAGCCGTAAGAGCCATATTGAAAGGGGAATAATCACAAAATGTCCTAAAACAATGTTTTCAGGCTATTTTTTATAATTATTTACTATTTACAACTATGTGATGTGGCATATTTCTACTTTATTTAAATTCTTTCACCTTCATTGTATTGCAACATCTTCAGGTGGGCTATTAGCAAAGATTCTAATTGCCCACCTGAAGATGTAATACAACGAAACCTAGGTTGTGTTATAGATTTAAATAAAGTAGATATAATACTACATCACATAGTTTAATTTAGTTTTTAATAATGAACTTCTACAAAATTAACGCCACATATATTCAGCTTTTTACTAGTTATTAGTATGAAGTAATGTTTAAGAGCAGTACCACTCCTCTGATATATACATATTTCAGCAATAACTAAAGAAATGTGAGAAAATTACAACTCTGTTATTCAGTTTATAACTCTGTTACCACTTTTCAGAAGCAGAATGGTAAATTTGACATTTCATAAGATATTTATCAAAAAATTAAGTCAAAGTTAAAACGTTTGTTTCATATTAAAAATAATTGCTTTATTGCAAAATTATATAGAAGACCCTGATTTACTTAAGTAAATATGTCGGTAACAAAGCAGACATAGATTAAAAATATACACCACGTTCCACACCTCACAGCCGAATGACCAGCATTGCGTTTCCTCTCGCCACGGCGAATAACTTTACAATTATTATAAACATTACACTCAAAACACTCTGTTTCGTGTTCAAATTTACTAAATTTTTAAAAATTACAAGAAATGACATTTTATTACTGATTTCAAATACGTTTAATAAATGTTTTCAATGTCTTGTAATTTAAAGTTATTTAAAAGTTATTTAAATTTATCAATATATTTGAAAATTAAGTTATTGATTCGTTATCGTACTGAACTGCTGTTTGGGATACGTTTATTTTGTAAAAAATCTCTGTTACCAGGAATGACAATATTGCTTGTAAAAACTGTTATTTTGATAAAGAATGTTTAATATTGCAATGTATTTCGTATTTATGGTTTGGTAATGGTAATATTTGAGGTTTCTATATTGTTTATTAGAAAAAAAATTCTTTTTCTTGAAGGACCGGATTACCTGTGATAAATTTGAAAATGGCTCCTATCCGTTTCTAGAAGGCTAAAATATTTGAAAAAAAATTTCTAGTTTCTAGAGATGCAGCTAAACAGTCGAGTCTCTTCACATTTATGTGCTGTAGTAAGCAAGTGAAAGTATTTAAACTTAAATTACGATTTTGCAAAGACAACGTTTTACCACCCGAAGACAGAGCTGAGAATTTGATACCACATTTCTACAGCTCATTGCTGTCTCTTCTTGTGGTGCCATTTTTATAATAATGTGCTATTTTTATAATAACACATAAAATATATATTTATTTGCGTATGAATAAAATTTTTTCGACAATAAATTGAGAGTATAATCATTTAAATGTCTTCTAAATTAATTTTAAAATAAAAAGTAACCTAAGCCACTATACGTTTTCTTTTCTGTTCTTTTTCGGCTTTTCCAAATATTTCTTTCTATATAGTCATTTAATGAAATACTTAATTATTGACTTTCATCTTTTTTAAATCTCATGTAAATAAACTTTATAATAAATTGAAAAAAAATTAGCATCACAATCACTTAAGTGTCCGTCGATCTGTAACAGCTGTTTTTCTCAAAAACCGTTTGACATAGAAACTTGAAATTCGGCATAGAGATAAAGAATGTAAATTAACTTTATAATGAATTGAAAACAAGTTAGAATCATAACCACTCAAGTGTCCATCCATCTGTAACAGCTGTTTTTCTGAAAAACTGTTTGACATAGAAACTTGAAATTCGGCATAGAGATAAAGAATGTAAATTAACTTTATAATAAATTGAAAAGAAGTTAGCTTCACAATCACTCAAGTGTCCATCCATCTGTAACAGCTGTTTTTCTGAAAAAACGTTTGACATAGAAACTTGAAATTCGGCATAGAGATAAAGAATGTAAATTAACTTTATAATAAATTGAAAAGAAGTTAGCTTCACAATCACTCAAGTGTCCATCCATCTGTAACAGCTGTTTTTCTGAAAAACCGTTTGACATAGAAACTTGAAATTCGGCATAGAGATAAAGAATGTAAATTAACTTTATAATAAATTGAAAAGAAGTTAGCTTCACAATCACTCAAGTGTCCGTCCATCTGTAACAGCAGTTTTTCTCAAAAAACCGTTTGACATAGAAACTTGAAAATTGGCATGGAGATAAAGAATATTAACCTTCATATAAGTTAATAGTTGCTTAAAAATATTCACATGAAATTTTTTGAAGAGGCAAATAAAGTGCTTTTAATAATTTTTTTTCATTTCATTTATCATGTGGAATGTCGATTGAAAAGCAAATTATGAAGATTTCAAAACTGTTAATCAAAATTGTTCCAGAGCTTTTTAATATATCATGTGGAAAGTCGATTGAAAAGCAAATTATGAAGATTTCAAAACTGTTAATCAAAACTGTTCCAGAGCTTTTTAATATATCATGTGGAATGTCGATTGAAAAGCAAATTATGAAGATTTCAAAACTGTTAATCAAAACTGTTCCAGAGTGTTTTAATATATCATGTGGAATGTCGATTGAAAAGCAAATTATGGAGATTTCAAAACTGTTAATCAAAACTGTTCCAAAATTTTATGCAGAAATTTTTGAAAGTATATGTTCATCACAGATAGAAAAATCCATCTCCAAAATTGGCAAAGTTAAAATTATTGAAAAATAGTATTACTAGAGGTTTACATAAAGTTTACCAGAAAACTATATCTATAACTCTAAACCTCATCATTTTTGTAATATTCGTAATATTTTTACACATTTGAAAAATATTATACTAGGTAATCAAAAACAGTGTCAAAACGTTCCCCAGAGTGTATACAGATAAAATTGTTCGTAATGAAAATAACAAATAAAAAAAATAATTTTACATATACTCAAAAAAATAGCAAAAAAAAATGTATAAAATGGAAAGATTCTACTCCTGGATTTCTCAGATCATAATGTGTTTTGTCACCAAGCAAAGCTTGGGGGAAAAATTTTCCTAAGTATATTTATATAAATAACTTATGATATATTGATATATGATATATTTTTTTAAATAACTTTGGATACAGCAATTATTACCAGTTATTGAAATATTTTTTTTTTATTGTTGATTATTGAATATATAAAAGTAATAGAAATAATTTTATATTAAAATTTTAACTTAGCAATATAATAATTAATTTTGTTTTTCTTTCTACTAGCAAACTGTCATACGAGACATATTCTCCATTTGTCTTCCAGTGTCAAAAATATATATAATTGTCACATTATATATATAGGTTATTTCGTCCAAATAAAAGTTCACTAAACTTTCTATAAATTTAGTCGGGAATATTATGTATTAGTTTTTGATTACTTAAAAAAAATCATAATTCTGAAGTGATAAACTTTTGGAAATGTATGTATATAACCCATATATAACCGAACCGACATTACCTACCTGCTTAGCTGTTTCTAACTGTTAAATTGATAATTGTGGAAGTTAATTATTTTTAAATATGTCCAAATTATTTCTGTACATTTCAGGGCACAGTTCAATACACTTTTTGGCATTGTCCTTTAAATGATGAAGAATAATATTTTACACTACACTCTTCATGTTAGGCGGGAAAAATAAGCTCAAATAGTATTTTTTGCACAGTGGGGAACTAAAAAATGATATTTAATATTTTATTTTTTCAGAGTTTAATAGACATATTTATTAGTAAGGATATTACTTACATGATCTGAATAGATAAATTTTTTGGATTGCAAGCTAATTTAACTTTAATTATTATTACAAATTATGTTCCAAGTACATTTAAAGAAAAGTCATTGAAACTTATGGTATATTCCCATTTTAAATAAGAAAAAAAAACTGATTATAAAGTCATATTAGATTTTCCATATTAAATATTGAAAACCGGTAAATATTTTGAGAATTTGAGAAATAAAAACAAATTTTAAAGGAACTTTTGAATATAAATCTTTGCTTGTACATATTCCATTTATGTGTTAAAATCTGAACTAATTTGTCAGTACATATAGCTGAAACCAATTGAATTTTTTTTTAAATTAACGTTTTGTCATGAATTAACATATCTAATAAAAAGTGTTTGGTTCTCCAAACAGGTAATTTTTAGTACACTTTGTGGTAAGTTCCAACCTTTTTATGGCAAGCAGTTCATGGATTACGAATTGAGTCAAATATTTTGATTTTTTTAAAGTTTTGTTTTCGGTTTATGACCTGGAATATTACATATTATATTATTACATATCTAATGGACAACAGTAAATGAAGGGAATCGTGATAAAATTGCGAATGATATGTTCATTTTTAATAATAATACTGTGCCAGAATATTGTTTCCAATTTCATATAAAATGGTTGATTATAGACAACATTTTTTTTTTTTACAATGTCATGAAGATTACGTTTCACTAGACAATCGCAATCCTCAAATGGTTTTGATCAAAACATTATTGATAACGTCATTGTTCATAACTGCTTTGAGCCGATATCGACTCATGTACCGATATCGATTGTGTTTACTTCTCGTAATAGTTTTGTCTTAATCATATCGGCAGTAATTCTTACACCTGAACTCTCAATACCCATTATCCTGGACTTATATATATCCGGTAAGCCCGCTAACATCAATGCCTCAAGTCATTCATCGTCGACTTGAAATGAAATATTTCTTAACTGGTGAGCCGATGATATGATTTTGTTAACATACAAGTAGTTTTCCACACTTGTACTATATTCCAATGTTTACCTTATGGAGTAGATCAGAGTCTTGAAATGCTTGTAGTTTGTTGTAGTTTTTAAATATCTCAACATTCTTTTTAAAGGTATAAGAATTATTGCCGATACGATTAAGACAAAACTATTACGAGAAGTAAACACATCGACATCCGGTATCACTTCGTAAGGGAGAAGATTTTATCCAAACAGCTCTCAGTAAAGTTCAAGAATACTCAAGATATGGTGGCTGATATATTAACCAAGGCACTGCCCCGTCCGAAGCACGAGTTCTTCATTACTGCAATGGGTTTGTATTCAGGAGGGGATGATAGAAAATAAAAAGAACACAAACAAGCACATAGTAAAACGTACAGGCAATATATCATTTCTCTATATTATAGTTTTTGTTTTTTGTTGGCTATGCTTTTCTCTCTACTACACAACGTCACCGCACTAACATTGTTGTTAATTTACGTTAATTTGATTAATAAAGTATTACAGTTCATTGCCAAAGTGTTTATTTTCTTCAGATGTTTCGAAGACTAATTTTTGTTTTTAAATTTTTATTCTAAATCCAAGTAATTTTGTTTGAGGAGTGTGCCAGTAAATAAGAAAATTCTAAATGTAATATTTTGAATTCTATTCAATTTCTAATTAATCTATGTATCCTCTTTGTAAGCAAATTGCGCGCACGGAGGAGTGTAAGATTTGGTATAGTTAATGTTTATATGGAGAAGGTGTGTAGAAAGCTAAAATTGATATATAACATGTGTTACAAATACATTAAATTATACTAGCGTGACCCGTGCAAAGTCTTCGCATTATTTATTCCATTATGAAGCTCAGATGACAGATCAAACAAATATTTTACTAAAATTGACATATAGAAGCGCAAATGTCAAAAGCATTGAGCTAAAGCGCCACTTTATTTATACGTGAGTGGATTTGAAATTAAACAAAAATTTTACCGACCGTCAATCGTATTGACGTTGAGCCGTTAGATGGCAGCATTGCTGTTTTGTGTATATAATTTTAATAATTAATTAATTTGCAAAAACAATAGCAATAATAAATTTTTTAGTTGTGGATGCCGGTAGAGCAAGCAATTATCTATAAAATGATATATAATTTATGTGGATTAGTTGTGAGGTTTTTTCTAAAAAGGGAGAGTAACATCTTAACCTTAGCGTATTAATATATATGATGATATTGCAAATACATCAAAAGCTTTATTGTTTACGTTCAATAATAAAAGATGTATTGTTTACATTCAGAAATAAGAAATTCATTGTTTTCGTTCATACTGTCAATGTCAAATACATACCTATTTGTGGACAAACAGTTGCATAGAGTAGAGATAGTCGCCAAAGTAATTTAAAATACAAGACTGACTGAATGAGTTTCAAGTAAACGAATAACGTTCAAACTAAAAAGTTAATGACTTAATTTCAACCACTAGTTTTAATTAAGCCAAAACAGATCCAATGTTACAATAATACACGTATTGAATATTTAACCTTCCGACTTAATATACTTTTTTGTTTTAGTCACTAACTTAATTTTAAGCTGAGCCCAATTCAACATTAAGTTAACCAAAGATTGCATGTCTGTCCTTATAACTATTTATATAAATATACATATTACTTTATTATACTTAATTAAATCGTAACCTCATGTTTGTGTTCAAATTTTCATAGAAATAGTAACTAACTAATTACGACTATACTTGTGCTGCCTTCTTGAAGGACCTCCTATATATATATTTCAATTTATGATCTGGTGTATGGTTGTGAGATACTGTTGATTACTGAGCAGGCCATACATAACTTGTCGTGAGAGGAACATGAAAGTCTGAAATAAATATCTACAATTTTCAGGGTCTGCCCTTGCAATTAATTTATTATCATGGTAAATGACACGCTAAGTGAAAAGAGCAGGCGTTTAAACTGAAACGAGAGGTTAAATGGGGGTAATAGGGATTCTTGAAGTATCCATTTTCGTTCTTAACCTTTCGTTTTTGTTTTTTTTTAACCACAAACTTATTTTTTTACTTTATATGAAGAATGTAATGAAATTTAAAAATGGCTTGTGTCTTATGTAAATTGTACCAACAGGAAGGGATGGGATGCAAAATGTGGGGTTGAATGTATTGTTATATCCTTTAACTTTGTCAGTGAGTCTAGGGATTTTTTATAACGTGTCTTGAAGCATTTTGTTAACCGTTTTAGTGCCATTGTTTTTTACTCATATATACTTAAAAATGCCAAAGAAATCTTTTGTTTTTGATGTTGTTTACCCTTGTCTCGAAAAAAAACTGTATCTCTTCCAAAAATTATCCAATTTTGATAATTTTTTCGGTGTTTTCTTAATAAAAACTTGTACAAGGATAATAAAATACAAAGAAAATTATGGAGGTATATATTGTGAACAAAAACTGAAATCAAGGTCATATCGTCATTTTTGCAGTCCGGTACATCCTCCGTATCAGCAAAATAATTCTTATCGTCACTATTATCACTATCACTCAAAATTTGCATTACGCCAAATTGTGAGCGCACTACAATGTCACTCCCACTATCACTTTCTTCACAACTTGAAAAACGATAATTTTCACTCGAATTATTTTCGTATTCCAACATTATGGGTTAAAAATTTTCTTTTCCTGGATCCTTTATATGGTAATTACTAATAATATTATAATTTGAACTTTCTGTAACATAACAAAAGTCTATTTCCAAAAAATATCTAGCTATCCTTGATAGACTGGTTGCAAAAATAACTCTGGGAATGGCCGTTTCGGAGACCAAATATGTTGATTAAATTATGGTCTAGATTTTAAACTTTGATGATATAATTACTTAAAAAGTATATCAAATTAAGTTGTGGAGTTGTTCCAGGGGTATGACTAGCTGAAGTAGTCCAGATTAGCACATAAACGATTTGGGGAAAAATAATTTTATTCATTAATTTTAAAGTTTATTTTCGTTCGCAAATTACCAAAGTACATAATCCAAATAGTGCTCATATTGTGACTTAAGTGAAAACAAAATAATTTATTAATAGTCACATTGATGTGATGAAATCCATTTGTTTACCAGCAGTACGACACTATTGTTCATGTTAACGTAGAATTATTATCCATCAAGTTAAATACTTTTCTCAGCTATTAATTAATAAGTCTTTAACTTATAGATAACAGAAATATTTCTATAAAAGGTTTCGTTAGCTTACAAATTGTTCGACGTAAAGGTTTAAATGCACTAGAGCTGCGTGACATATTATGATAGTATGAAGTATAATCATATCTGTAGCTGTGGAAAATGCTAAAACATCCAAAAGGGGATGTTATCCCTTCGTGCATTGCTGTCTTGGGTTATTTTATCCCACAATAATTAAATGGCTATTTTGTCTTTAATTTCTGATGAAACGAAGGCCACATTCTCTACCAATATTATAAAATAATCAACTAACAATAAGTTTAAATTTTGTGAAGGTAATGACTAAATTTATATTTCTAGTGTTTCTGTTTGATTATATTACTTTATTAAATAATGAAAAAGGCTGTATTAGTGTCTAAGGTCGTTTGGGAGATATTTTTCTTTTATTTGACCCTATGGAGACTAAACTATTTCAAAATTAACTATTTAAAAAAAATTAGATTCAAAATTAAATTTTTTTCAGATATTGGAAAAAAAATTATGTTAAAAATTAAATCTTTTCACAATTTTTTTCAGATTTTGGAATGGTTTGGTTATTAAAAGATAGTGAGATGGCATTAAGGTCTTGGCTAAAGCCAAAAGGGTTGGAAAAATTAAATTTTTTATTTTGGTTCTAAATGATAAGCTGGCCTCAAATGTCAGAATTCCATGTGCTCAATATTTATCCTCTTCTGTCATGATCATGATCAAATTGAAGATTTTCCCAATGTTTTGTTCAGTGGTCGATGTTTATGTCCATCCAGTATGAGCGTCATCTTCAATTCTCTGCCAACTATGGTTAAATTCAACTGACCACTTTTAAACAGCTATATATGACAGAGCAGATTTTTCTGATATTGCCATCATGTCTTCATGGTTAATTCTTTCCTCAATAGGTATTTAATATCGGTGCGATGTTCACCTTTATCACATATGTCATTAATTAAATCAGTGTAAACTCAGAACTCAAACCAACACAACAAGGAAACTTTGCGAAGTAACAAATAAAGATTTTGTAAATATAATAAGAATATGAAATTAATTTATTAACTGTATTTTGTATGTTTTTTAAAGATTCTATAACTTTCTTCTATATTTATGGAACAAGTTAAAATCTGTTTTTTTAATTCTGCACCTAAGAATATGTGCAACGTATTGTTTCCAATCAAGTATTAATGAACTTTAATTTAAAATTTTGTCTTCGTGCATCACACAAATTCTGATTGTTAATACGTTTATTTTATCTTTTTTGGGCGCTATGAGTGTAAAATTTGAAGGTTATTAACTGTATTTTGTATGTTTTTTAGATTCTATAACTTTCTTCTATATTTATGGAACAAGTTAAAATCTGTTTTTTTAATTCTGCACCTAAGAATATGTGCAACGTATTGTTTCCAATAAAATATTAATGAACTTTAATTTAAAATTTTGTCTTCGTGCATCACACAAATTCTGGTTGTTAATACATTTATTATATCTTCTTTGGGCGCTATGAGTGTAAAATTTGAAGGTCGAATTTCACACAATTTTGTTCATAGAAAACTTAGTTGTAACATCTGAATATAACAAATCTATCACAAGAAGGTTGGAAAATAGATACTTAGGTAACAACCAAAAGAGATAGATGAATATGATAGAATAAGACAAGTAGTGTACGAATGTGCAAAAACACACAAAAGTGTCACTTAGAACTGCAGTCAGCTGTTTTGTACGTTATGTGTGTCAAAGGTGAACTCTCAAAATGTTGTCCATTTATTTATCTATTTATAATTGATTTATCACTAATTTTGCGTGTACTTCTTCCGTTACAAGACTAACATACTTATGTTTTACATGCTTGATTTAATATTAAGACTAACATGCTTAATTTATTCATAAATCCGCAATGAACCTTCACATAAAGTTGTCGTAAATGTAATTTATAACGGGAGAAAGAAATTCAATCAAAAAAAGTTCGTCACAATATTTACAACAAAAGTTTGTTGAAAGAGTTTGGCAATCCTGTGGTAGTGAGATTTAAGTCTGGTTTGTGTCCAAAAAAGGTAATAATTTCAGTACAGTGGGAAAAGAAGGCTGTAAATGATTAGGAGCTCTTATTTGGCAACCGAATAAATAATTTTGTCTTCAAGTTGGTAATTTAAAGGCGGATTTAAAATTCTTGAATTGGTATAAAGTTGACTATAAAATTTTCTGTTTTAATCTTCCACACACAGCTACAGGAAGTGTGGCACTTCATAGTCTTAGAGTGATTGCTCATGTATATAGGCATAGATGATAGTATATGCACTGCAGATAGGCAAATTAAATAGAAACACAATTCACTTCCGTTAAATGAATAATAAGTCATAAGGTAAAATAAAACTCGCACAAAATATTTCAGCATGTTTTTGTTCGTCTCAGTATAAAAGAATGCTTAGTCAACAGTAATGTAATAGTTTGTTTAATACACTTGGATAAATAATGTTCTTGTTAGTGTAAAACATAAATTAATTTTTGAACAGTTGTTCGTTTCGAAAACACACAACCATTTGTTCAAATATGAATGCGAAATACGAATGTAACGAAAGGAAATAATAATTAAAGTAAAAAGCTAAAATCAAAAATGAGGTATGCGCATGCTTATTGGAACCTCCATGATTGGGTTCATATATTGTCTTCTCCATGCAATGATAGGCTTCCATGAAACATAAATTTTGATTTCCATTTATGTATTTTATGATGACGTAATATTTCACCATTATACTGATGGTTTTACACACTGATGACACAGCTGATAATTTAATTATACGTATTGAGAATATTTCTATGGCTATTGCATTTTTTCGCATATTTTACTTAATATCTATTTTAACGTTAGGTAACGAATAAAAAAAACAATTGATCTGAAAACAACAATGTTAAAACAGTTATTTTTTTAACTGTATTATTACATACTAGCGTGACCCGTGCGAAGTCTTCGCATTATAAATTATTCAACTCAATTTAATAAATCAAAATTGATTGCAGGTATTCAATTCATTTCTAATTTTGCACACTGCTTATTACGTTTTTATTGCATTATGAAGCTCAGATGACAGATCAAACAAATATTTTACTAAAATTGACATATAGAGGCGCAAGTATCAAAAGCATTGAGCTAAAGCACCACTTTATTTATACGTGAGTGGATTTGAAATTAAACAAAAATTTTACCGACCGTCAATCATATTGACGTTGAGGCGTCAGATGGCAGCATTGCTGTTTTGTGTATATAATTTTAATAATTAATTAATTTGCAAAAACAATAGCAATAATAAATTTTTTAGTTATCAAGCAATTATCTATAAAATGATATATAATTTATGTGGATTAGTTGTGAGGTTTTTTCTAAAAAGGGAGAGTAACATCTTAACCTTAGCGTATTAATATATATGATGATGATGTACATGTAACGATTAAGACGTATACATGTATAAGCTAAAAAATAAATCAAAAGAATTGGATTATTTTATTTCAAGTATATCGCGGTGTCATCGCTAAAACATAAATTCATATTAAACTGTAATACGTTTCACAATTAAATAAAACTATGTGATGTAGTATTATTTCTACTTCCTTTAAGTTCTTTACCACAACCACCTGAAAATGTTGTATTACAACATTTTCAGGTGGGTTATTAGCAAAGATTAACTCTTAGCAACATCCAACAGCATTTATATGTTTCAAAAACAATAGCGGAAGCTGGGTTTGTGTGGGTTTTCCCACTGCTTATGTTAGTGAGTTTATTGTAGGGGAGCGCTGTAGGTTTTATTATATTTCCGAGAGTTATACGATATACCAGTATTTTAGTGAGGGTAATAAATTAAATTATTGTTATTATATAAAGTTGTACATTGCAAATGTTCCGGTGTATGTAATAGATATTGTAATACAATGAAACCTAGGTCGTGGTAAAGAACTTAAAGGAAGTAGAAATAATACTATATCATGTAGTTTCATTTAATTGTGAATAATGAATTTCTACAAAATTAACGCCAAATATATTCAATGTAATACGTTTGAAAATCTATTAGTATACTGAAAATCAGTTTCACATAGATAAAAATGGATCTCATTGTCTACATAGACATTATTGACAAAATTAAACCATTAATGAAATGGATGTGTTGCAGCCATATAGTATAATTTGTCATTTAATTAACAGCCTAGCCAATTAGCTAAACGGCGTCATGAGATAAAAAATTTTAATTATTTCAAGAATTTGTTATGTGTTTTATTTAAAATATGTTAAAATAATTTAATAAAATTAATGAATGTTGAAAGAAATTGATGTCTATCAGAAAATAAAAGAACTTATATAACTTTTAAAAATCTGCAATAGATTTGTACGAAAATTTAAAATGAAATTACGAATGAAACTAAAATAATCATGGAAATTTCATATTAATCTACGTCCTACATACAAGCAGACGTAATGTGATTTCTGTGAAGTAATAATTGGCTAAAAACGTATTGCAAATTATTTATTTGGTAAAATAACATAATAGCAAAGGATTATTGTTAAATGAGTTGAAATAATTTGCGTCATGTTGAGATATTTATCTTACAGCTGTTTAAATATAAGCGGCAACACGCGATCGAGAGCTGATTACTTTGGTCAAAACGATGTCAAGTAATAAAATATACGAGCCAATAACAAACATTAAAACACTATTTAAATTGTTTTAAAAAACAAATATTCTATTCGTTAATAGAAATTAAACTATCGGGGCACCTGAATAAGCAAGACTTTGTTTTTAAAGCAAGCAGAAACTATTGTTGTGGCACTGATTTGCTGCCAGTTAGCCAGATACATGTCTTGGCAAAGCCCCTTTCATTCATATTGGAGCATCGAAAATTTCATAGCTATGTCTTGTTAGTGAATATAGAAACTCATGTCGCCGAAACCAGTTGTTAATTGAATGAGTTCCCCACTTCATAAAACGTCATTTCTGAAGTACACATAAGTAAAATATATAATAATTTTTTATCTTAACTCGGTTACTCCATCCTGGACGAATGGTATAATCATTACGAATCGTATAATCACCATTCGTTTAATATTGCTTTAAACATATGGATTGAATGATATTTAGGTCGATGACTGAACGGAGTCATTTAATTAACGAGTTGGGTTATTGATTGGATGATTAATTAAACTAGATCACTGCGATATATATATGTGTATAAGTACAAATTAAAATTTGCTTGGGAATGCATTTGGTGCTGAAAGATTGGGCCATAGAATATATTATCATACAGATAAATAAAATTAAAATGTTTGCAATTTTATAATTTAGGATTATATTTTTCATTTGCATATTTGATTATTAAAAGGAATCTAACATTTAAAAGAATTTTGTCTGTCTGTATGTCTCCCCCTCTTTCTGTACAAACCGATTTAACTCAAACACAGAAGCAAAAAGACTTGGTGATGGGAAGAGGCATAGCAGGTTGTAGGAATACACGGGAATGTAGCTGTGTTGGGTATGAACTAAAATAATGATTTATGTCTAATATAAGGGAATAAAATATATGTTTAAAGTATGCAAGTTCATTACGTAATTTTATGTGAACAAAATTGCCACGTATTGCTATTAACGTATATTTGTAACGCCAAATAAAGAGTTAAATTAAAGTACGCATGACGCATTTTTTTACATTAATCTTGATGTTTAAGTTAACATGGTAAAGGCAGTTATGGCAGAATTATGGCCATTGTTGCAAGGGACCAACTTTTGGGCGAGACATGGCGTAGAAGGCAGTCAGCCTTTCTGTTGTTCGTGGTGTCTTTGTACACAACTTCTTAAAGCTGAGAATGTTAATCTTAAAGCTGAGAATGGCTAGTTTCCACTAAGAATAAATTATATGGATTTTAGTTACTGATGATTAATTATGATATGGGAATACCAAAAAATAAATTCATTTATTAATAAAAGAAAATATTATTATTATACTTTGGGAACACAATTCACCAAAAGTACGAACTTAGTCACGTGACTACATCAAACAGAAAGCACAGTTGTCCTTAAGTACATCTTAAAAAATGGGTACAATTTGTAATGGAACTAGGTTATAGCAAACAGTAGTAATTTGCCAAAAATTGACGCTTGATAATTTTTTCATGTCAAACAGTGACTTCTGTTAATCAGAATTTCGGAATGTTAAACTTCAGTGTAAGTATACACAAGTGTAAAATATATATTATAAGCTGAAATAGTATTATTTGAATTTTGTAGCCAGTAACCGTTTATTTTATATACATATCGTAAGGTAATTGGTACGGTCAAGCAGTGACTTCTGTTAATCAGAATTTCAGAATGTTAAACTTCAGTGTAAGTATACACAAGTATAAAATATATATTATAAGCTGAAATAGTATTATTTGAATTTTGTAGCCAGTAACCGTTTATTTTATATACGTATTGTAAGGTAATTGGTACTGTCAAACAGTGACTTCTGTTAATCAGAAATTCAGAATATTGAATTTCAGTGTAAGTATACACAAGTGTAAAATATATGTTATAAGCTGAAATAGTATTATTTGAATTTTGTAGCCAGTGACCGTTTATTTTATATACGTATTGTAAGGTAATTGGTACTGTCAAACAGTGACTTCTGTTAATCAGAATTTCAGAATGTTAAACTTCAGTGTAAGTATACACAAGTATAAAATATATATTATAAGCTGAAATAGTATTATTTGAATTTTGTAGCCAGTAACCGTTTATTTTATATACGTATCGTAAGGCAATTGGTACTGGTTATGAGGTCAGATTTGGGAAGTATAAACAGACAACTTAACCTTAATTTATATATTATTATTTCATCAATAAATTTGTAGAAATAGTAACTCTGCAAAAATCGACAATATTGCTTTAGATTTAGAAATAGATTGTGGGTAATTTACATTAATTTGTTTTTGAAAAAAAATACTTACATCAAAATGATTTTTACAAAAATACATTCTTGAATCTCTAGGTAAATTACAAGTTTCCTTACAAGTTTTAGTCGCTTTTTTCGTATTTGTTCATTGTTTGGAACGTACATAAATAATTTGTTTGGCTATTTTATGGTTGTGCTTTTATACTGGGGCACTACATAGTACTTTTAACAAGACAAATTTATTTTTGTAATTAAACACAAGAAGCAATTTTCATACACCGACATGATTGTTTTGATTTGTTTCACTTGTATTGATTTCATTCAAGACGCCATGACAGTTTTGAGCGATTTTGAAGTAAATATAAATGTTTTTTGAAACGCAATGTAAATGTTTGATGGTTCGAAAAATTTTTTTTTTTTTGGATTAAATAGATGTTACGGTAAAGTATTAACGGTTTTACTATTCTATTGTCATCAGTAGATTCTATATTTTTATGTCTATATCAATATATTATAGCTTTTTGGAGTCTTGACTGGGTAGTTTTCTTAATTTTATTACTTCTTTGGCTCAGCAATGAGTAGATTTCTTTTTCATATTATTATAGCTTTTTGGATCAATGTATTATAGCTTTTTGGAGTCTTGACTGGGTAGTTTTCTTAATTTTATTACTTCTTTGGCTCAGCAATGAGTAGATTTCTTTTTCATGTTATTATAGCTTTTTGGATCAATGTATTATAGCTTTTTGGAGTCTTGACTGGGTAGTTTTCTTAATTTTATTACTTCTTTGGCTCAGCAATGAGTAGATTTCTTTTTCATGTTATTATAGCTTTTTGGATCAATGTATTATAGCTTTTTGGAGTCTTGACTGGGTAGTTTTCTTAATTTTATTACTTCTTTGGCTCAGCAATGAGTAGATTTCTTTTTCATGTTATTATAGCTTTTTGGATCAATGTATTATAGCTTTTTGGAGTCTTGACTGGGTAGTTTTCTTAATTTTATTACTTCTTTGGCTCAGCAATGAGTAGATTTCTTTTTCATATTATTATAGCTTTTTGGATCAATGTATTATAGCTTTTTGGAGTCTTGACTGGGTAGTTTTCTTAATTTTATTACTTCTTTGGCTCAGCAATGAGTAGATTTCTTTTTCATGTTATATATGCCAAGAAGGTTATTAAAGCTGTCAGGTTAATAAGGTTTTTTAAATATTGGTTCATTACTTGTCATTGCTACCAATGGGATCTGCAGTAGAGGTATTCATAACCACATTTTGAAGACAGTGAACAGTTTAACAGTTTCAAATTTTGGTCTTCTTCCACACACATGGGTCTTCCTTTTATACAATCTTTCTAATGATAAAAAAATTTGAATATATTTGGCATAAATTTTGTAGAAATTCATTATTCACAATTAAATGCAAGTACGTGATGTAGTATTATTTCTACTTTTTTTAAGTTCTTTATCACAACCTAGGTTTCGTTGCATTACAACATCTTCAGGTGGGCTATTAGCAAAGATCATTTAGAAAAAAAACAAACAAATCTTTGCTAATAGCCCACTTGAATATGTTGTAATACAACGAAGCCTAGGCCGTGGTAAAGAACTTAAAGAAAGTAGAAATAATACTACATCACCTAGTTTCATTTAATTGTGGATAAGAAGATTTACAAACTATAACGAACTATAGATGAACATAATAAATGAAGATAGGTTGCTGGAAACTCTTGCTTTGGCCACTTATTTCAACTAATTAATGGGCATTTCTATGGTTTTGTAATGATTAATTTTTAAATGAAGATATAAGAGCATTAATCCTCTTATAATTATATTAAATTTTGGTCTTCCTCCAGACACATGGGTCTTCCTAAACAATGTATTGACGAATGATTATTCGTTTCAAGTTTATTCTTCAAGTAATTCCTTTTATACAATCGTTCTAAAGACTTTCAAACTAGAGAGTATAAGTAGACTTTCAAACTAGATGAACATAACTATTGAAGGTAGCTTGTTGGAAACCCTTGCTATGGCTATATATTTCAACTAATTAATCGGCATTTCTATGGTTTTGTAATTATTACTTTTAAATGAAAGAGCATTAACCATCTAATAATTATAGTTCATTTCTCATAAATAGGCTATCAAATCTACTATTCAATGGGAATGGTTATCCCATTGCCCATGGGTTGCTGAAAACTCTTGCTTTGACCAAGTATATCAACCAATTAATGCGTATTAGTGTGGTTTTCCATTAAATTTTGTAAAGAAGATAAGATATTATTACATAATATTTTGTACACTAAGCGTCATAATTATACTAGTTTGAAATTTCCTTAATGGTGATATGTTTCCTTAACAAACATTATAAACAAAATAAGTGAAGACTGCGTCCCTATCTAACTTGGTTTAGAAGATTTATAATCTAAAATATAATTTACAAAATCTTTTCTGTGTGTTCGTTTATTTATTTTGCTTGGAATAAATTATAATATATTTTATATATTTATATATAATATATTTTAGGTATATATCGACAAGCTATGTTAAAAGGTACTGTTTATTTAAAGCTACTGTGTATTTTTTGTTTACTCTTTTATTTTAACTACAATAATTATCAAAGATATTTTAATAAAAATCTTCCATGGTTTTGCATGGGTAGGCAAAGATTTTTTCTAAATGGGTACTTTTTTATATATCACATTGGAAAAAGACCCTGCTTCAAATGGTTATTTTTGTAGTTGCTGGTAGTGTTATAGGAGCAAGCACATCCCATTACTAACTTAGGAATTGTGGCAGCCTGTGTACATCATAAAAAACAAAACCTGTGATAAAATAAAAAGAAAATAAGTTGCCTACTATTTCTTTCACAACTGCATATTAAAAAAAAATACTTTTTTATATGACATAACTTCAAATTAACAGTTTTTGGATTGCTTTTACTTGTACTGTGAAACCTTACTTCTTGTTAAATTTTATGATTCTAGGTCAATAGGAAGTACCCTATAAGTTTTTGATTTATTTGTGTCTAAATATGCGGTCTGAATGACCATATTTTTAGAGTTCTTCTTGATTGCGTTGACTTAGAAGCTTGATTTTTTTACAGCTCCAAGGGATCTAGACCTAAGTATTTGATATTAATTTCAACTTGATATCTTCATGCGTTCCCGAGGAAAAGGGTCTTGACAGATGGACAACAAATTGATTCTTTTTCCTTTCGAGGTACGGAATCCTAAAAACATGCACCGCGTCTGTTTGACCGTATATACGCAATTTTCTATATATATTATATATATAGTTTGATTCCCAAGGAAGGTTTAAATATAAAATTTATGAAAATTTTACACATGTGATGATGATTCATTGGGAAGGTATCTTGGTGTGTGCTGTTTCTTTGCATGGAAAAAGTGACAATATTATTATTACCAATAAGTTCAACAATAAGATCCACATTGTATATACTATCCACATTGTGTATATATCCACAGTGTATATACTATTGTAAAATCCATGAAAAATATATTACTGCTTAAAAAAACTCAATTTTCTGGAGCTATTGTGCAAAACAGTCTGAATCCTTATAAAATTAAATTTTATAGTTATGTCTATGTGCATCAAATATCTATGTGCATCAAATTTCCATTTTATACAGTATTTTTCTAACAGATAGTTTAAAAGTTTGGCCAATTGTTTTTAAGCAGGGAAAGTTATACATACATGCTTTCATGCATTGAAATGGTCGTCGGTGGTAAATTTATATAAAGTTGAGCGGTGGGGCGCGCTTACTCCGTGGGCATTACCAGCCCAACAACAATGCCTATGTTAAACCGGGGTTAAATATTTGTTTAATATAGTGCATTACGAAGTAGAGTTTAGAAAAAAATCCTTGTGAAGCCGAAGCAGGTCGCCAATAAGTAGGATATAGAAAAGTTGTCCTGTGATGTACTCTAATGTATTAATTAATAAAAACAGGATTCGTAATGCTTTGTACTGTAAAATTATGTTGGTTAATAAAACAGGTTTTTCAGTACATGTAAGAGGTACTTTCAGTAATAACTTAATCTACATTAGAAATTTTGCAAAAACTTCTGTAAACTAACAAATTTTGCAAAAAACTATTGTAAACTAAAAAAATTTGCATAAGACTATTGTAAACTAACAAATTTTATAAAAAACTATTGTAAACTAAGAAATTTTGTAAAAAACTATTGTAAACTAACAAATTTTGTAAAAAACTATTTTATATTGACACATAAATTTTATTCTTTTACCGCATTCACTATTTTATATAATATTTTAAATATTTATCACACAGGGAATATTTACCATCTCAAATTGAAACAGTAGCTCACATGGTAGCTACACAGAATATTTCTATTATTATTCTCTAAATCATGGAGTTGTCCTTCTGTTTTAGTGTTAGAGCATAAGAGTAGGTTTGCCAGATAACATGAGATTAACCCAATATCAGTTTCAATAAGATACTATTTTTTCTGAATTTATTGTAGAAGGTTAATGCCATGCTTGGCTGTGTCACAAGAGTGTACACCTTCACCTATTTTTGTGCATATATAGCGTGTTGTTTCCTTTGCTTTTCACCCTAAATTGAAAAAAGAGAACTCCAAGTTGTCTTTAAAAACTTAGTTGCTAAATGAACCGTAGATTGAATGTCATGTTCTTGACGTACCTTATCAGAGATCTTGGAGAAATGTCTATAACAGTTTAGGAACAGCTGGAAAAATGTAGAGGGTTTATTTGGTACCAAGCTAACATGCTAATAATACAAAATTAGCTTAGTCGTAATACGTAAAATTATTAATATGAATATTTTACGAAATCCACTTTAACTTTAACAGAAAATAAAGGCAATGGTAATGTCAGTGTGATATAACATGCCGATTTTCAAAGCACACATTATGGGAACAGTTATAGTCTTACGTGAGAAAACAAATACATTAAGTAAAGTAAATAATACAACAGAGGTACTGAATATGTGAAAATTTTGCATTCAAAATATTACCAAATAATCCAGGCCTTCCAGACATATTTAACAAATGAATATGTAAGAAAATGCACATACTCATTTGCGAATCCGTATCTACATACACTCATAGACTTGTTTGCAAATGTCACTCTTGCCTGCTATCTTGTGAACTATGGACGGTGAAAATGATATTTTACTCATATTCGTTTAATTACAAATATATGCTGGCCAAAACAGACACTAGGCCGCGGAGAAGAAGACTCACTTGAATGAGCAGATTGTACAAGTTGATATGCTTAACCATACCATTAATTACCTGGACTCGTTTCATATATATGCTAATTGTTTTAGCATTTAGAAATCATGACATCAGCTTATATACTTTTATATATTTATTTCAGGAAATCTCTGATAAAATCATTAATAACTTATTACCCAAACTTATGAGTAATTTTGGAAATTTTTATCAAATATCTTATGTAGACTTCGAGCTCTTGCTGCAGAGTTTGACATGTTGATAACCAAGAATAATACGAAATGAAGACAAGCAATTCTTCTAAGCACTGATTAGCAATGACGTTAAGGTTTTTAGTAAGCGGTTATAAAAATATGAGTATGCAATACCTCTTTACATATCGAACTAGTCGTAAAGGAGTGTTTAATTTTTCTTATTAAATCCTTTGTTGAATCGACTACACTTTCGAAGTAAGTAGTTGCAAAATGAGTCAGTAAAATAATGACAGATGTTATGGTCTTCGTATTTATTTTGAATATATTTTCTATTATATAAGATACAAAAACTATCTATCAATTTATTAATACAAATAAAAGTTTTCTTGCAAAATTAGGTTAAAACAATTTTCAACACATTTTTTATACTAAAATGAAAATTAAAATTTACACAGCAAAAGGAACTTAACATTTTCAGAAAAGAAATAAATCGGAAAATAAAAATAAAAATGTGGTCATATTTTAACAAGTAATCCGATTGCGATGAATTTCTACTTTGTGATTCCCACACAAATCTATTACCAATGTGGAATAATATTTAATTATTATAATAAAATGTAAATTATTGTAAGAAACGTAAAATAAAATTTTTCCCTAACAAGTGCACTTTAGTAAAATAGACTTTTCACTGACCTTACTTTAATTGAAATAAAACTTACACAGAATCATATTTTGATTAATGACAAGCAGTACTCATGATATAATTTGTTAAAAACAATATTTCTGGACTTTACTATGTAAATTAAATGGAGTTACTCATACAAGGTAATCAAGTGGTTTTTCCAATTTAATTTTATACTAAATAACATTGCGAGTATTATTAGTATTTATCAGGTAGAGGATGTACCTGATAAATACTAATGAGGTACAGGATGTACCTGATAAATCACAGGTACAGGATGTACCTGATAATCAGGTACAGGATGTACCTGATAAAAACTATGTCACATTATTTCTTTCGATTAGAAATTAAGAAGAGAAAAATTATCTTTTGCTACTCTGCGTCCACTATTGACTCTCATCGAAGTGTTTTCCTAACACTGAATGATTGTTTTTGGGCAATAATTATCGAATGAACATCGTCGCAGCTTTGATTCACTTCCTTCTTAATTTTATATTAGCAGACTCAGTTGAAACGCTTGATCAGGGAGTCTCATTGATGTGAAACATAGGCAAAAAACGAGAATTCATATACTTAATCTTTCGAATATTATATGTTGAAGCTGAAGTATGTTAGCACTAATTCTTATTCTGTGCTTGAAGGACTTTGTGGGAAGGATATTTTGTGGCGAGGCAGGGTTTGTGTGACATATAAGGAGGATGTCATATAATATTCCGTCATGCTTGAAAACATACCTTTTGTGTAAAAACTATCGAGAGTTGTGAAAAAAAAGAACCATTTTTTTACTCATTCTGTGTAGTTTTTATATAGAAGGTATAAGGATAATATCAGATGGAAGGAAACACTACCAACTGATTATAAGTATAGAGACCATAAAGTTCAAAAGAGCTCATTTCCGTCTTATTGAACAGACATTCTTTTCAAGGTGGGTAAAATTCTCTTTCATGTCATTATCAGTACTTGGATTTGTCATTATCAGTACTTGGATTTGTCATTATCAGTACTTGGATTTCACATCAATATGTTACAGGTAATAAAATTTTGGAATACATCTTGTTCTATTTCTTGAATATTTAAATGCTGGCGTACCAGTGGTTCTCAGTATTTTTGTGCTCTTTAATACTTGTGAAAATATTGAATTGAGCTGTCGAGGTCAGCCATGCAAAATAATATGTGATGTTATTGCTTCATATTTTCCAGTCTTTATAGATTAATACTATACAAATGACTCACTCCGACTTTACACGGGTGCAATGTAGGTACTAATGTGGTGTAATTGTGGTGTGATTAATAATATTATTGTCATTATTACAATATATTACAGGATGTCTTTATATACAATATTTACAGCTGTTTTTGTGATTTAGAGTGTCGAGCTGAAAAGCATGTTTTTATGTTTTTATTTTACTTGCTTGAGTGCTCACATAAATGTGTGCGGTCGCTGCAAATCATACAATGGCATAGGGTGACGCATGGCCTGTGACGAGTTATTTATAGGCACGTGCATATACTGTGAATACTGATTGTGAATACTGATTTTTAATCATTTTAAATATGTGATATCTTCTAAAATATTAACGATAATGATTTGCTGTAAAGAGCAAATTTTATCTACATTAAATACCCAACGTAAACAAATTATTTCATTCAAAAGTATAGTCCCGAAAAAATAAATATCAATCGCATGGAAATGGTTACTGTGGGTTATCTGCAGGATATAGATATATGCCATTGTATAGATATATTCCATTTTGATATACCTCTTAAAGTTTAGTCAGCGTTAGCGGTAAGTTTAGTCAAACGCCCAAAATTCTATTTTTTAACGAAATATTGACTTTTTTATATTTTCTGTAAATATAACATGCATGTATTATACCTATAAACCATCCAGAAGAAATTATATGAATGATAGTGAAAACCGCATCAAAATTTGTTGCGTAGTTTAAAAGATCTAACTGTACAGAAGGACAGACTTTATTTTATGAATTGACTTTGTTTTATGCTATGTAAGAATTTGTTTATATATTATATTATTTTAGATTTACTGTAAGTTTATCCGGATGATACTATTAATTTCAAATGTTAGTTTAAGCCAGATAAAGAAACACAGATACCCTTTTATGAAGTCCATTCTTGACTCAGAAAATTTGTGAAAATTTAGATGAACTGCATTTCCATTTTAATTTCACAATTGTGGTTTCTAAGAACTATTGTTGAAACAGCACATAATATGCTTTGTTGAAATGACACGTGATGAGCCAGTATTGTGTGCAAAGAAATGGTTGAACGATTGAAGTTTGATTAAATGGTTGAAAGATTGTTAAATAGTATAGAAAAATTTATTGAATAGTTGAATGTTGAACGATTTTCACCATACTAATTTTCAAGTAACTGTTCAACATAGTGTCTTGAATATGATGGCTATGCATAATAGTTTTTATGTGATGGTTTCTTTAAGTACTTGGCTACATTTGATTGAAACAAATTGCTATTAAAGCAATATATCAAACTTACATATAAAGCTATGTGTACGTTATTAGTCTAGCGTGACAGACGGCAACCGTGTAAAGGGCTGCTGTCTGCCGTACTAGACTAGTAGCGTACACATAACTTTATAAGTAACCTTGACATATATTGTTGTATAACTTTGTATATCAAAGTTTCAGTATAGAATTCTTACCTGATCATTTTACCAAAGTTGTTGCTTCATCTGTTTTTGTTGCTTCACCTGTGAACAATGGTGACGATCATTGTTCACAGGTGAAGCGGCATGTTTCAAAATCTGTACAATATACGTAGTATACAATGTATTAATCACTATCTTTGCTTAGTGATTTCATCCATGTAGGATTATCTTAGTTATGCTGTTTTCCCTCATAGGCTCACTGAATGTTCACTGCATTCGCTAAACTTCGGTCGCCGGAGTCGGGGGTATATCGGAGGAAATACTTGAGATATTCCGTAATTAAATAATCTTTCAACCCTATGGCATTTAACTTCTGCCGACTTCTACTATATTTCTAATCATTGCTTTGCCCCTATGAATCATACCATAATAACATATAGCACATAATCTTCCTTAAAGTTTGGGCAATCTAACATAAAAAGAATTTTTGAAATTGGATGTGTAGCTCCAGAGATTAGCGCGAACAACAGATAAACAAATTTTTCTTCTTCATATGTTAGTCTAGATTGCCTCATGTTAATCGTTTCATCATAATATGATAAGGAGGTATAGGACAAATCGATTTCAAATTTTAATTTCAATGTATTTATTTATGTACCTTAATGTATTTAATTGATACATATGGTGGACTTATTGTTACTAGAGCAATCTCTTACCGTCAACCGGAATATCAATCCAGCACCTCTCAATGAGTGCCCGAGAATCAAATCGGGTTCCCCACAGTGCTCCGCATCATCAAAGGCCGTATGCCTTGTGGTCGACGCAACACACCACAGAAACAACAATGTAGTGTATTGCATAACTAAATACGATATTTTATTTCATCAAGGATGACTTACTACATACTAGATAAGACCAAAAGATTTCAAATTTGTCAGAATATGTTTCGTAACTAACTATCAAAACAATGAATTTATCAATTGCCAGGGTCATAGTATCATGTATTAAAAATGTGTTTTTATAACAAACAAATTTAAAAATTTATAAATTATATAAGGAAATATAAAAGTGTAGGTCAATGTGAGAATAAATGTACTATATGTTAAGATTTTTAAGTCTGTTTGGAATGCATTTCTTGTGTGCAATCCTGTACCTGTTCCGTTCCGTCGTTTCTTGATTTTGTAACCAAACCTATCAGATATATAAAATGATTTTATATAATTTCTTGAGATATGAAATTCTTAGTATTTTGACTCGAGACTCGTGAGTGTCGACAAATTAAGATTTTTCTAGACATAGTATCCATAATGACGATTTCATTCCAGAATATTTTTGTGATTAAAATGAGGTTTAAATTTAAATTTCTAAGTTCTGAATTGAAAATCAGGACAAGCAGGCAAGCAAATTTGTCTGTTTGTATACAGCGTAAAAAGATGACATGCTAAGTATGCATAACATTAATTCCATCGTGACGTACAATTTATACAAACAAATATATAACTTACGAATAAAATTCAAGTAATTAATTGTAACAATTCTTTTATTTGTAGAGTATAGAGCAATTATCATTTAGCATAATAGAAATAAATTATAGCTGGATAGAGTAATATGTATATGAGTCGTATAAGTATATGAGTATATAAGTAAATGAGTATAGAGTCGTATAAGAATATGAGTATATGTAATATGTATATGAGTAATATAAGTTAGAATATTGGTACACATAATAAATATTAATATTACACTTGAGTGTATGTTCACATTAATAAATAATGGATTATAATAAAAACTTTAGATATACTACAAAATGTAAAATGTTCAAATGTTCCAAATTATAAATTATACAAACAAATGTATAAGATACAAATAAAATGCAAGCAAGTGTTTGTTACAATTATTTTATTTATAAAGCATAGAGCATATATTACCTAGTGTAATAAAAATACTAAATATGTTAGTTAGAATCATGGTTCATCATAATTATTATTTAATACACTCGTATGTGTGATTTACATTATAAAAAAATGGATTATTATGTTATTAATCAGAAATATTATAAAATAATTAGCGTATTATTAGCTTCAAATGTTCAACATGAATCCATACATATAATAAAAATGTAACAGAGTAAATTCTGTATATGCAAAATATTTTAAAGAGTGATTGATATAGCGTATAGAATGATAATAGAAGACGGAAAACCTTTTCTTTTGGATTTTTGTATGTCTGTTTGTATATTATTTTGAGCGGGTATCACGCAGAATCTACTGGACGGATTTTGATGAAATTTGGTATGGTAATAGGTTATAACCAAGAGCAACATATGGGAAAAAAAATTTTCTTATTTTTCTGAAACCCTGGGCACAGCTAGTATTACATAAAAAGTTTTGTATACCAGTATCTTAAAAGCATTAAAAGAAATTCTTCTGAGCTAACAATAAAAATGGCTACTTAAAGTATACAATATCTTGATCCAGGAATAAATAGAAGAAATTGTTAAACGTAACATCTTTATTATTTGAGCATCCTACTTTTTTCCAGTGTCGTGAAGTTTTTTTGAGTCTATGGTCTTCTAGTAAAGAGTACTTTTGAATATTGAATATATTTGGCGTTAATTTTGTAGAAATTCATTATTCAAGAAACCTAGGTCGTGGTAAAGAAATTAAAGAAAGTAGAAATAATACTACATTACGTAGTTTCATTTAATTGTGAAAGAGTACTTTGTCTATTAAGAACCAAACAACATTTTTTAAATTTCCTGGATCTTGGGATGTTCTGCGACTTTACCTCTTGGATGCTTTGAGTTTTCGCACTATGTAAAAGTTGAAATTTTAGAAAAGTGCTAGTGCAAACTAATAAAAACATTGGACATATGACTTCTTTTTGTTGAAAATTACAAATATTAGTTTAATATTAAGTGCTCAAGGTCTACATATTTTATTTATGTCTCCAATAACACAGGAGTTATTGCCAAAATTCGGACTTTACGGCTTAAACTCTTCTTGTTTCGGAAACACGCTTATGTACGACACATTAGGTTTTTCTATTTCCCTGACAGGCTTAAATGTATCGCCAATGGTAACTCTTTTCATCAGACCCTTATCATTTTTGCTTATTAATTTAATAAGATTCTTCTTCTTGGACAATCTAGACTCAATATTTTTAGCTGGCTTCAGTAATTTACTTGGCTTGGCTATGTCTTTCTTTAAATCTGTTACTTTGGATTGGGTTTTTTCTTTGCGCTTGTAGTAGAATACCTCCCATGCTAACGTAATCATTGCCAGACCAAGGCCAGACAGAGTTGCAATGAACACACCACCTGAAAATTTAAAAAAAGGTTAAATAAAGCATTTATTTTAAAACTTTATTTAAGTTAGGTTAGATTATGTTTAAAAGTAAAAAGGCCAAATATCTTTAACAACGATGCCATATCAATATGCAAATCGGCATCATTGATTCAACACGGAGATTATACCTCTGAGATATCTGAGATTAGTGATTGTGAAGTGGTTGGGTTGAAAACTATTGCTAAAAGTTCAAGAGCTGGGACTGGACTTTAGAAAAAATACTACGATGGAGCATGATTTAAAAGATCTTAAACGATTGACAAGATCGCAACTAGTTTCAGGCGAGTTGCCATCGTCGATTTCAATTACATTATCAGATAATATTTACGAAGCAGAAGGTTTTGTTCATTTATTTGGTTTTTCCATAGAAAGGGCCTATCCAATTGAATGAAACATTAATCATCTTATATGTAGTTTAGTGGCCAGATAGATGTGTAGTACATAATATCATTTCAGAAGATGTGGCTAATGAGTTATAGCAATTTTAGTGAATGAAATCAAAGTTTATTAAGTCCATTTTTGAGTTAAACATTTAAACCATTATATTTACATTAAAGCAATGGTTTCATTGTATATATTGTTAATTGCTAGATGTATAGTGTACAATATTATTTCAGAAGACATGGCTAATGAGTTACAACAATTTAAGTAAAAAAAATTGAAGTGTTTATTAAGTCCATTTTTGAGTTAAACATTTAAACAATTGTAGTTATTCACAACTAAATGAAACTACGTGATGTAGTGTTATTTCTACTTTCTTTGATTTCTTTAACTTTTTCGAAACCTAGGTCGTGGTAAAGAAATCAAAGAAAGTAGAAATAATACTACATCACGTAGTTTCATTTAATTGTGAATAATGAATTTCTACAAAATTAACGCCAAATATATTCAATTATAGTTATATTAAAACAATGTATGAAAAATGATTTACAGTACGTATTGTTAATAGTTGGATGTATTGTATATAATATAATTTTCGAAAATTTAGCTAATGAGTCAGTAATAATTTAAGCGAAGGAAATGGAAGTTTATGTGGTCTATTTTTGAGCCAAACATTTCAGCCATTGTAGCTACAGTAAAGTAACATATGAAGATATTGTTTCTACAGTACATGTTTTAATAGTTGGATGTATAATATATAATACATTGCAGAAGATGTAAGTAATGAGTTGTAACAATTTAAGTGAAGGATGTGGAAGTTTATTTGGTCCATTTTTGAACCAAACATTTCAGCCATTATAGCTACAGTAAAGTAATATATGAAGATATTGTTTCACAGTACAAGTTCTAATAGTTGGATGTATCATATACAATACATTGCAGAAGATGTAAGTAATGAGTTGTAACAATTTAAGTGAAGGATGTGGAAGTTTATTTGGTCCATTTTTAAGCCAAACATTTCAGCCATTATAGCTAAAGTAAAGTAATATATGAAGATATTGTTTCACAGTACATGTTTTAATAGTTGGATGTATCATATACAATACATTGCAGAAGATGTAAGTAATGAGTTGTAACAATTTAAGTGAAGGATGTGGAAGTTTATTTGGTCCATTTTTGAGCCAAACATTTCAGCCATTATAGCTACAGTAAAGGAATATATGAAGATATTGTTTCACAGTACATGTGTTAATAGTTGGATGTATCATATATAATACATTGCAGATGATGTAAGTAATGAGTTGTAACAATTTAAGCGAAGAAAATGGAAGTTTATTTGGTCTATTTTTGAGCCAAACATTTCAGCCATTATAGCTACAGTAAAGTAATATATGAAGATATTGTTTCACAGTACATGTTTTAATAGTTGGATGTATCATATATAATACATTGTAGAAGATGTAAGTAATGAGTTGTAACAATTTAAGTGAAGGATGTGGAAGTTTATCTGCCCCATTTTTGAGTTAAACATTTACATTATTACAGTCACATTAAAATAATGTATGAAGGTATGTTTATATTTCACAGAACATATTGTTAAATTGAAGCAGATTCCATTATGATTCAATTTCTGTTTGGAAATTGGACCAGGGGAGTCTTTTTAAGTGGAATAAAATAAATGTTTATAGCTATAGCAGAATATTATTTAAAAGAATTGTGCATGGAAATTACGTAAAGAAAAATGGATATATGATTAACTATTATAAACATTTAATGACATTCGGTGTGGTGTATTTGCACATGAAGAGAAATGGTCGTAAGGGCACTATATCGCGATTGTTGTATTTTTTTTATTAAAATATAGTCCAGGACTATGTTTATCGAGAAAAAATATGAATAAATCTTAATAAAATAATTGTATCCGTACGAAGTCTTCATACAGCATATTTTGGCATCTGGCGGAAAGACAGTTTATGTTACGGTTAAAAAATATTTTAGATACTAACTTTGTTTACCTGACAAAGTACCTGTGCAAAACCAGGGTGGGTCGCTTATTTTTTATAAAATTTCATTTTCAAAGCTTACAGGATTTTAGGTAATTATTTTAGGGTTTTTTACCCATAATTAATTTTATATTCTTATGTTTTTAAAGTAATATACAAAATGGCGTGTTTACAGTGGTCCAAAAATTTTATTAGGTAGGGAACATTACGATAAGTCATTTAAAAGAAAGATTTTGAGTTCCTCGAAAATCAAGAGTTTAAAGTTATGATTTTATAGTAATTTATTTAGTTGGACTTTGTTATTCTTTTGCGTTATTCAAGGAATGTTTTTGCTTGCTAGAATAAACACTTCTTTTTTTTTATGTGATTTAAGTATAGTTATTTTTTATAGTTCAAAATAGTAATTTTGTTTAGTTGGAATTTGTTATTCTTTTGTGTTACTCAATGAATGTTTTTTGATTACTAGAATAAATGCTTCTTTTCGTTTAGTGTGTTTTAAGTAAAGCTATTTTCTGTACTTAAAAATAGTAATTTATTTAGTTGGAATTTGTTATTCTTTTGCTTTATTCAAGGAATGTTTTTGCTTGCTAGAATAAATGTTTCTTTTTATAAAGTGTGATTTAAGTAAAATTATTTTCTATAATTACAAATAGTAATTTATTTAGTTGGCATTTGTTATTCGTTTGCGTTATTCAAGGAATGTTTTTGCTTGCTACAATAAACACATCTTTTTTTTTATGTGATTTAATTAAAGTTATTTTTTATAGTTAAAAATAGTAATTTATTTAGTTTTAATTTGTTATTCTTTTGCATTACTCAATGAATGTTTTTTGCTTGCTAGAATAAACGCTTCTTTTTATTTAGTGTAATTTAAGCAAAATTACTTTCTACAGTTACAAATCTAAATATATTATTTCTAAAAGGTGTTTTTTGGTCGAGCGGCTCAATCTCTTTAACTACTGCACCAAAAAAAATAAAAAAAATACCCACTTAAAGCTTATGTTTTCTACTTTGGGCGAAAAATATAAAAAAATTCGAAAAAAATCTTTTTGTTAATAAAAAAATTAATTTTTATAACAATTGGCATGAGCGCCATCTGTGGGCGACACATCAAATATCTTAGCCAAATTGTATACTTGGAACACGCTAGATGGCGATATAGTGCGAAGATTTCGCACGGGTCAGCTAGTAGTAATTTATTTAGTTGGAATTTGTTATTCTTTTGCGCTATTCAAGGAATGTTTTTGTTTGTTAAAATAAACATTTCGTGTCATTTAGTGTGATTTAAGTAAAATTACTTTCTACGGTTACAAATAGTAATTTATTTAGTTGGAATTTGCTATTCTTTTACATTACCCAATTAATGTTTTTTGCTTGCTAGAATAAACGTTTCTTTTCATTTAGTGTGTTTTAAGTAAAGCTATTTTCTGTAGTTAAAAATAATAATTTATTTAGTTGAAATTTGTTGTTCTTTTTGTCAAGATCTATAAAAGGGAAAATCGTACAAAATTAGCACTAAAATACAAACCATAATTACAATCCTCCGTAATGAAATTAAATCTGAGCGTGTTATTGTCATTGAATTTAAATAATTCAACATCTGCGTTCACCGTACCATAATCCAGTATAAGCAGATTAGCAATTATCAAGATAATACACTCCCAGAAAGTCAAGGATTAGTTATTATTAGCAGTTGAGTAGGCACCGTAGAGGTCCAGAAATATCCGCCATAGTGAACAAATCTCAATCAAAACCTGTGAGGCTCACAATGGTAAAAGGTGATTGCTGCTAATTTATTTATCGCTGTGCATAAGTCACTTTTGATACAAAAACAAATGGTTGTGGCGGAATTTTACGGATCAAGATAAATTTTAAAAAAGTGCTTTGGACTGACAAATAAAAGTTTGAAATATATGTTTCCAAAGGAAGGATTTAGGTAAGATATTATACTACAGAGAAGATGTTACCAGATTGGATAACGTCAAATGTTATGCATTATGGTGACTCAGTGATGGCTTGAGGTTTTTCTCAGGCCATGAAACAGTTCAGAAGTTTGGCAGAAATGTTCACGATACCTTATTGTTAAGGGATATGTGAAATGTTCTAAGTAAAAACTGGAAAACAATACCTTAAAAGTTCGATTCATTGGTAATTTTTTTATTATTCAAGTAATTTTTGTTTCGCAGTGTGTGGTGTTTTTTATTACTAAAAGCATTAACGTTTACATAGCTGCTGATGTTTTTGGAAAATTTTCTATTGTTGTATTTTTAATTTTCTATTGTTGTCCACACTGTCTTTTTGAAGTGAAAACTTCTTTAGGCGCACCAGCATACTTTTTCTGAGCAGTGAATGAAACTGAGCCATTTTTTCAGGTCGGTGACGCTGAGCCGTCAGGTTCAGATTGGTGACGCTGAATCGGATAAACTTGGCTCTCTTCGGCATCGGTCAGGTGAACTACTTTTTTAAGCACATCAAGCGCACTATTTTAAAATATCAAGTGAATTACTTTTTAAGGCACAGCGTGTGCACTTTTTTAATAATATTTTATTTGGTATTAATCTAATATAATAGGCGAATGCTATTGTATTTGGAAACAATTATCTCACATTGTCCCTGATTCGCTGGATTAATGTCTGTGATATAATATCAATGTAAATATATATATATATATATATATATATATATATATATATTTGATTGAAAAATTAGAAGTTTTCAATTCAATCCTGTGGTCATAAGCACACACCATCTAGCTTATTTATATTGTCAAATATATATGTGTGTATGTTTGCATATATATATATATATATATATATATATATATATATATATATATATATTTAAAAAATTAGAAGTTTTCACTTCAATCCTGTGGTTATAAGCACACTAGCTACTGAGCTTTCGAGCTACTACTTTTTTATACATATTAGTGTTTAAAAGTACCTACTCATTTTTAAATAATTCACGAATATGTTTTTTTATATTTCACACCTTCCATAATTTATTTACTTTATTTCACATGTTTTTTCCACTTATTTTCGATTGGTTCTTATATATTTTGACATAAATTTAATATTTCAAATATTGTCTCAAATCAGACAAGGCTATGGTAAATAAGAAGATTATTTGCGCCGATGTCTAGTGTTTATTCTAAAATAGATTTATTTAGGTTAGATTTGATTATTTAAAAAAAAATTATTAAATAGATATGAATATTTTTTATAATAACAATAAAATATTCATAATCAATATTTTATTGTTATTATTATTATTATTGTTGGCAGTATTATATAAAGAATTATATTTGGCAGAATTATATTAATTATATAAATCAATCTTTTATTGTTATTATTATTATTTTTGGCAGAATTATATAAAATTTTTTATAATAACAATAAAATATTCATAATCAATATTTTATTGTTATTATTATTATTATTTTTGGTAGAATTATATAAAGAATTATATTTGGCAGAATTATATTAATTATATAAATCAATATTTTATTGTTATTATTAATATTTTTGGCAGAATTATATAAAGAATTATATTTGGCAGAATTATATTAATTATATAAATCAATCTTTTATTGTTATTATTATTATTTTTGGCAGAATTATATAAAGTTCTTTAATATTTACAGTTATTTCAATATATTTTCATGAGTCAGACACTGGTTTAGCTTCGACCTAATATCTCATTTTGTTTATGAACTTGTAATTAGAAAAGGTATTTTTTGACGTTGAGTTTTCATGGTATATTACATATTTCAAATTCTTCAAATTTTCATCTTCGGCCATATCTCCTGTCATACTGTACTAGATTTTGATAAACAATGATGATACTGAACTTATGTATGAATAAATATAAATACAATATAATATGACAATACAGTGAAAAACACAATACAAAGGATTTTCAATTCGTGTCACTAATTCACTTCCTGAACGAAGTGTACTGGAAGTGATTTCATGACTAGTGCAAAGCCATTTAGAATCCAGTTTTACGATTTGGAGTCCATATGAAACCAAGTACCATCTTAATGATTGAAAGTGTACAAAAGACGTTTTTATGATACCTTTATATGGGATTAAATATTTACTGTTTTTCTCTATTTTCTTTCTTTTTTTTTACTTTTTTTCTTTTTTTTCCAATTACTCTCGTATGTTGGGTTTTCATCCTTCGCAACTCAGAAAAGATATTGTATTTATGATATTTATATTCTAACTGTTAAAAGGTAAAATCCGATAAACCTTTTCACTGAGAAAAATTTAGTTCATTTTTTCTGATAATTTTCTGTGTTCAAGCAATCATCAACCTTTTTGCTATGTACATACACTCAACTGCCTGATCACCTATTTACGATCACAGCAAAGTGAGATTTGTTTATGAATATTATGAAGAATAAAAATAAATTTATCTAAATAAATTACATTTTATAATTATTATGTACTTATATATTCAGACCAGATCTATAAATTGAGATTTTTTAAACGATTGCTTTATCGTTACGAATAATGTACTTGTAATAAATATATAAATTGATAATAATAATTAAGTAAATTAATAACAAAGTGAATAAAATTTGGTTAAATTTTTCAATCTATATTCTCGTCTGGAAGAAACGAACCGAGCCGTTAGCCACTAACACAATTTACGCCATATATACATACTATGTTCTATTACAGGAAAGAATAGTATTTCTGGGTAATGTACTTGTAATATGTGGATAAATATATAAATTAATAATAATAATTAAGTAAATGAATAACAAAGTGAATAAAATTTGGTTAAATTGTTCAATCTATATTCTCGTCTGGAAGAAACGAACCGAGCCGTTAGCCACTAACACAATTTACGCCATATAATACATACTATGTTCTATTACAGGAAAGAATAGTATTTCTGGGTAATGTACTTGTAATATGTGGATAAATATATAAATTAATAATAATAATTAAGAAAATGAATAACAAAGTGAATAAAATTTGGTTAAATTTTTCAATCTATATTCTCGTCTGGAAGAAACGAACCGAGCCGTTAGCCACTAACACAATTTACGCCATATATACATACTATGTTCTATTACAGGAAAGAATAGTATTTCTGGGTAATGTACTTGTAATATGTGGATAAATATATAAATTAATAATAATAATTAAGTAAATGAATAACAAAGTGAATAAAATTTGGTTAAATTTTTCAATCTATATTCTCGTCTGGAAGAAACGAACCGAGCCGTTAGCCAATAACACAATTTACGCCATATAGTACATACTATGTTCTATCACAGAAAAAATAGTATTTGTCGGAAATTAAAACCATCACTTATTAATTTAATAGGGAATATGAATATCATTTATTTGTAGTTTTAATTCATTGTTTACATAATTACAATATATTAAAAAATACAAATACTGTTGGAAATGTTTAATTAAATTGAAAAACAAATATTTACAGCTATCAATAAATATAAGCCATTTAAACGTTGCCATTTTCGTGTGCCTTGGATAATGTCTGTGCCAAGCATTTGTTTACTGTACGTGTCTCGTTACTTTACATATATTTTCAGTATAACAGCCTTTTAAACCATGGAAGAAGCTCAAAAGCCAGTTTATAAGTATTTTATTGTGCCTAGGTGCAAAAATACTCAATATCAATAAATTTAAGATTTTTAAACGTTGCCATTTTCGTGGACCTTGGATGGTGTCACAGTCTATACAAGCGTTTTTTTGCTCTATTTGTTTTGTTACCTTAAATATATTTTCAGTATAATAAACTTTTAAACCATGGAAGAAGCTCGAAAGCCATTTTATTAATATTTTATTGTGCCTACGTGCAAAAATACTATTAGATGTGTATCTGATAAAGTGTTATTTCTTGTCCCGGGGGATGCAAATATACAAAAACAATGGTGCAAGGTTATGAAAAGAGATGAAGTATCTCCAACAAGTTGTTTGCATTGTTGCGAAGATCATTTTAATGTTTGTTTTATTTAGATAGCTAGTATGATTTCAGTTAATCGTAAGTGAGTTTTGTATTGAATATCAATCACGCGAGCAGTAGATAACTGGTGTACATGAACTAGCTTTCAAAAGTTTAAGAAAACATTACACAATAATTTTATGGAAATCGAAAACTCATTATAACTTTATAAGTGAAAGGTATTTTGCATAGTTTCTGCATAAGCGGTCTAGCATCAACATTGCTCGCTGGGATAATTTTTTCATTTTTCGATTTCAGCTCGATGGCTTGTTAGTTTTAGTTACGTTAACGATTTACTTAATAAAAAGACACATAAAATACAGCACGGTAAATTCCTATAAAGAATATGTTCATCTTGAACTCTGTGGAGAATTGCCAAATTTCATCCGATTTTTCAGCATGTGAACTTTGGACTTTCTTGTATGGGTCTTACTGACAACTTGTTCGATATTGAGTTTTTTGGAATGTTGATAAATAGGAAGTAAAAGCATTTATGAAATATATATTGAAACAAATCTAAGACCAACCTAGACTCTCCAGCGTAATGCCCTCATTGTCGTCTGCATCTGGACACATTCCACGTAGCGTCTGGTTCCAATACTTATCAGAGAGATGATCGAGGAAGCGTTCCTTTTGCAAGTCGAGAATGGCGTGCGACAGCTGCTCCTGAAGGTGCGAGCCCTGCTGAACGGCTACAGCGTAGGGCTGTTCGGCAAACACCTCACCTACTTCTGTTAGGTTGCAGTCTCGTGTTATCTCATATCTGGTGATGAGTGTGTATGGTAGATTAGTGGGCTAAAAGTGATATTGGCTTTCTAAGTATAGATCTTTATTAATTCGCAATCATACTTATGTTCTAGCATTTTTAAATAAATTAGCCTATAGGTAAGTCAGTTATAAGAAATTTATATAGAATATATTTTTATTGATTTTTGCCAAGTCAAAGAAAACAAGGTTTTTCCCTCTTTTTTTGTGAATTGACTGTGGAAATTTGAATATTATTTGTTACTCTATCACAGTAACCCTCTTTCTAAGAAATTCACATTGAATATTTTTAGTGTATTTTTGCAGGATCAAAGTAAGAATGATTTTAAACATTCAGAGCCTTATTTATCCAACGTCCTTCTTGTCAACGTAAAAATTTGAGTATTATTTGTTACTATATCACAGTAACCCACTTTCTAAGAAATTTACATCGAATATTTCTAGTGTATTTTTGCAGGATCAAAGTAAGAATGATTTTAAACATTCAGAGCCTTATTTATCCAACGTCCTTCTTGTCAACGTAAAAATTTGAGTATTATTTGTTACTGTATCACAGTAACCCACTTTCTAAGAAATTTACATCGAATATTTTTAGTGTATTTTTGCAGGATCAAAGTAAGAATGATTTTAAACATTCAGAGCCTTATTTATCCAACGTCCTTCTTGTCAACGTAAAAATTTGAGTATTATTTGTTACTGTATCACAGTAACCCACTTTCTAAGAAATTTACATCGAATATTTTTAGTGTATTTTTGCAGGATCAAAGTAAGAATGATTTTAAACATTCAGAGCCTTATTTATCCAACGTCCTTCTTGTCAACGTAAAAATTTGAGTATTATTTGTTACTGTATCACAGTAACCCACTTTCTAAGAAATTTACATCGAATATTTTTAGTGTATTTTTGCAGGATCAAAGTAAGAATGATTTTAAACATTCAGAGCCTTATTTATCCAACGTCCTTCTTGTCAACGTAAAAATTTGAGTATTATTTGTTACTGTATCACAGTAACCCACTTTCTAAGAAATTTACATCGAATATTTTTAGTGTATTTTTGCAGGATCAAAGTAAGAATGATTTTAAACATTCAGAGCCTTATTTACCCAACGTCCTTCTTGTCAACGTAAAAATTTGAGTATTATTTGTTACTGTATCACAGTAACCCACTTTCTAAGAAATTTACATCGAATATTTTTAGTGTATTTTTGCAGGATCAAAGTAAGAATGATTTTAAACATTCGGAGCCTTATTTATCCAACGTCCTTCTTGTCAACGTAAAAATTTGAGTATTATTTGTTACTGTATCACAGTAACCCACTTTCTAAGAAATTTACATCGAATATTTTTAGTGTATTTTTGCAGGATCAAAGTAAGAATGATTTTAAACATTCAGAGCTTTATTTATCCAACGTCCTTCTTGTCAACGTAAAAATTTGAGTATTATTTGTTACTGTATCACAGTAACCCACTTTCTAAGAAATTTACATCGAATATTTTTAGTGCATTTTTGCAGGATCAAAGTAAGAATGATTTTAAACATTCAGAGCCTTATTTATCCAACGTCCTTCTTGTCAACGTAAAAATTTGAGTATTATTTGTTACTGTATCACAGTAACCCACTTTCTAAGAAATTTACATCGAATATTTTTAGTGCATTTTTGCAGGATCAAAGTAAGAATGATTTTAAACATTCAGAGCCTTATTTATCCAACGTCCTTCTTGTCAACGTAAAAATTTGAGTATTATTTGTTACTGTATCACAGTAACCCACTTTCTAAGAAATTTACATCGAATATTTTTAGTGTATTTTTGCAGGATCAAAGTAAGAATGATTTTAAACATTCGGAGCCTTATTTATCCAACGTCCTTCTTGTCAACGTAAAAATTTGAGTATTATTTGTTACTGTATCACAGTAACCCACTTTCTAAGAAATTTACATCGAATATTTTTAGTGTATTTTTGCAGGATCAAAGTAAGAATGATTTTAAACATTCAGAGCTTTATTTATCCAACGTCCTTCTTGTCAACGTAAAAATTTGAGTATTATTTGTTACTGTATCACAGTAACCCACTTTCTAAGAAATTTACATCGAATATTTCTAGTGTATTTTTGCAGGATCAAAGTAAGAATGATTTTAAACATTCAGAGCCTTATTTATCCAACGTCCTTCTTGTCAACGTAAAAATTTGAGTATTATTTGTTACTGTATCACAGTAACCCACTTTCTAAGAAATTTACATCGAATATTTTTAGTGTATTTTTGCAGGATCAAAGTAAGAATGATTTTAAACATTCGGAGCCTTATTTATCCAACGTCCTTCTTGTCAACGTAAAAATTTGAGTATTATTTGTTACTGTATCACAGTAACCCACTTTCTAAGAAATTTACATCGAATATTTCTAGTGTATTTTTGCAGGATCAAAGTAAGAATGATTTTAAACATTCGGAGCCTTATTTATCCAACGTCCTTCTTGTCAACGTAAAAATTTGAGTATTATTTGTTACTGTATCACAGTAACCCACTTTCTAAGAAATTTACATCGAATATTTTTAGTGTATTTTTGCAGGATCAAAGTAAGAATGATTTTAAACATTCAGAGCTTTATTTATCCAACGTCCTTCTTGTCAACGTAAAAATTTGAGTATTATTTGTTACTATATCACAGTAACCCACTTTCTAAGAAATTTACATCGAATATTTCTAGTGTATTTTTGCAGGATCAAAGTAAGAATGATTTTAAACATTCGGAGCCTTATTTATCCAACGTCCTTCTTGTCAACGTAAAAATTTGAGTATTATTTGTTACTGTATCACAGTAACCCACTTTCTAAGAAATTTACATCGAATATTTTTAGTGTATTTTTGCAGGATCAAAGTAAGAATGATTTTAAACATTCAGAGCCTTATTTATCCAACGTCCTTCTTGTCAACGTAAAAATTTGAGTATTATTTGTTACTGTATCACAGTAACCCACTTTCTAAGAAATTTACATCGAATATTTTTAGTGTATTTTTGCAGGATCAAAGTAAGAATGATTTTAAACATTCAGAGCCTTATTTATCCAACGTCCTTCTTGTCAACGTAAAAATTTGAGTATTATTTGTTACTGTATCACAGTAACCCACTTTCTAAGAAATTTACATCGAATATTTTTAGTGTATTTTTGCAGGATCAAAGTAAGAATGATTTTAAACATTCAGAGCCTTATTTATCCAACGTCCTTCTTGTCAACGTAAAAATTTGAGTATTATTTGTTACTGTATCACAGTAACCCACTTTCTAAGAAATTTACATTGAATATTTTTAGTGTATTTTTGCAGGATCAAAGTAAGAATGATTTTAAACATTCAGAGCCTTATTTATCCAACGTCCTTCTTGTCAACGTAAAAATTTGAGTATTATTTGTTACTGTATCACAGTAACCCACTTTCTAAGAAATTTACATCGAATATTTTTAGTGTATTTTTGCAGGATCAAAGTAAGAATGATTTTAAACATTCGGAGCCTTATTTATCCAACGTCCTTCTTGTCAACGTAAAAATTTGAGTATTATTTGTTACTGTATCACAGTAACCCACTTTCTAAGAAATTTACATCGAATATTTTTAGTGTATTTTTGCAGGATCAAAGTAAGAATGATTTTAAACATTCAGAGCTTTATTTATCCAACGTCCTTCTTGTCAACGTAAAAATTTGAGTATTATTTGTTACTGTATCACAGTAACCCACTTTCTAAGAAATTTACATCGAATATTTCTAGTGTATTTTTGCAGGATCAAAGTAAGAATGATTTTAAACATTCGGAGCCTTATTTATCCAACGTCCTTCTTGTCAACGTAAAAATTTGAGTATTATTTGTTACTGTATCACAGTAACCCACTTTCTAAGAAATTTACATCGAATATTTTTAGTGTATTTTTGCAGGATCAAAGTAAGAATGATTTTAAACATTCAGAGCCTTATTTATCCAACGTCCTTCTTGTCAACGTAAAAATTTGAGTATTATTTGTTACTGTATCACAGTAACCCACTTTCTAAGAAATTTACATCGAATATTTTTAGTGTATTTTTGCAGGATCAAAGTAAGAATGATTTTAAACATTCAGAGCCTTATTTATCCAACGTCCTTCTTGTCAACGTAAAAATTTGAGTATTATTTGTTACTGTATCACAGTAACCCACTTTCTAAGAAATTTACATCGAATATTTTTAGTGTATTTTTGCAGGATCAAAGTAAGAATGATTTTAAACATTCAGAGCCTTATTTATCCAACGTCCTTCTTGTCAACGTAAAAATTTGAGTATTATTTGTTACTGTATCACAGTAACCCACTTTCTAAGAAATTTACATCGAATATTTTTAGTGTATTTTTGCAGGATCAAAGTAAGAATGATTTTAAACATTCGGAGCCTTATTTATCCAACGTCCTTCTTGTCAACGTAAAAATTTGAGTATTATTTGTTACTGTATCACAGTAACCCACTTTCTAAGAAATTTACATCGAATATTTTCATTGTATTTTTGCAGGATCAAAGTAAGAATGATTTTAAACATTCAGAGCTTTATTTATCCAACGTCCTTCTTGTCAACGTAAAAATTTGAGTATTATTTGTTACTGTATCACAGTAACCCACTTTCTAAGAAATTTACATCGAATATTTCTAGTGTATTTTTGCAGGATCAAAGTAAGAATGATTTTAAACATTCAGAGCCTTATTTATCCAACGTCCTTCTTGTCAACGTAAAAATTTGAGTATTATTTGTTACTGTATCACAGTAACCCACTTTCTAAGAAATTTACATCGAATATTTTTAGTGTATTTTTGCAGGATCAAAGTAAGAATGATTTTAAACATTCGGAGCCTTATTTATCCAACGTCCTTCTTGTCAACGTAAAAATTTGAGTATTATTTGTTACTGTATCACAGTAACCCACTTTCTAAGAAATTTACATCGAATATTTCTAGTGTATTTTTGCAGGATCAAAGTAAGAATGATTTTAAACATTCGGAGCCTTATTTATCCAACGTCCTTCTTGTCAACGTAAAAATTTGAGTATTATTTGTTACTGTATCACAGTAACCCACTTTCTAAGAAATTTACATCGAATATTTTTAGTGTATTTTTGCAGGATCAAAGTAAGAATGATTTTAAACATTCAGAGCTTTATTTATCCAACGTCCTTCTTGTCAACGTAAAAATTTGAGTATTATTTGTTACTATATCACAGTAACCCACTTTCTAAGAAATTTACATCGAATATTTCTAGTGTATTTTTGCAGGATCAAAGTAAGAATGATTTTAAACATTCGGAGCCTTATTTATCCAACGTCCTTCTTGTCAACGTAAAAATTTGAGTATTATTTGTTACTGTATCACAGTAACCCACTTTCTAAGAAATTTACATCGAATATTTTTAGTGTATTTTTGCAGGATCAAAGTAAGAATGATTTTAAACATTCGGAGCCTTATTTATCCAACGTCCTTCTTGTCAACGTAAAAATTTGAGTATTATTTGTTACTGTATCACAGTAACCCACTTTCTAAGAAATTTACATCGAATATTTTTAGTGTATTTTTGCAGGATCAAAGTAAGAATGATTTTAAACATTCGGAGCCTTATTTATCCAACGTCCTTCTTGTCAACGTAAAAATTTGAGTATTATTTGTTACTGTATCACAGTAACCCACTTTCTAAGAAATTTACATCGAATATTTCTAGTGTATTTTTGCAGGATCAAAGTAAGAATGATTTTAAACATTCGGAGCCTTATTTATCCAACGTCCTTCTTGTCAACGTAAAAATTTGAGTATTATTTGTTACTGTATCACAGTAACCCACTTTCTAAGAAATTTACATCGAATATTTTTAGTGTATTTTTGCAGGATCAAAGTAAGAATGATTTTAAACATTCAGAGCTTTATTTATCCAACGTCCTTCTTGTCAACGTAAAAATTTGAGTATTATTTGTTACTGTATCACAGTAACCCACTTTCTAAGAAATTTACATCGAATATTTTTAGTGTATTTTTGCAGGATCAAAGTAAGAATGATTTTAAACATTCGGAGCCTTATTTATCCAATGTCCTTCTTGTCAACGTAAAAATTTGAGTATTATTTGTTACTGTATCACAGTAACCCACTGTCTAAGAAATTTACATCGAATATTTTTAGTGTATTTTTGCAGGATCAAAGTAAGAATGATTTTAAACATTCGGAGCCTTATTTATCCAACGTCCTTCTTGTCAACGTAAAAATTTGAGTATTATTTGTTACTGTATCACAGTAACCCACTTTCTAAGAAATTTACATCGAATATTTCTAGTGTATTTTTGCAGGATCAAAGTAAGAATGATTTTAAACATTCAGAGCTTTATTTATCCAACGTCCTTCTTGTCAACGTAAAAATTTGAGTATTATTTGTTACTGTATCACAGTAACCCACTTTCTAAGAAATTTACATCGAATATTTTTAGTGTATTTTTGCAGGATCAAAGTAAGAATGATTTTAAACATTCAGAGCCTTATTTATCCAACGTCCTTCTTGTCAACGTAAAAATTTGAGTATTATTTGTTACTGTATCACAGTAACCCACTTTCTAAGAAATTTACATCGAATATTTTTAGTGTATTTTTGCAGGATCAAAGTAAGAATGATTTTAAACATTCGGAGCCTTATTTATCCAACGTCCTTCTTGTCAACGTAAAAATTTGAGTATTATTTGTTACTGTATCACAGTAACCCACTTTCTAAGAAATTTACATCGAATATTTCTAGTGTATTTTTGCAGGATCAAAGTAAGAATGATTTTAAACATTCAGAGCTTTATTTATCCAACGTCCTTCTTGTCAACGTAAAAATTTGAGTATTATTTGTTACTGTATCACAGTAACCCACTTTCTAAGAAATTTACATCGAATATTTTTAGTGTATTTTTGCAGGATCAAAGTAAGAATGATTTTAAACATTCAGAGCTTTATTTATCCAACGTCCTTCTTGTCAACGTAAAAATTTGAGTATTATTTGTTACTGTATCACAGTAACCCACTTTCTAAGAAATTCACATAGGACATTTTTAGTCTGCTTTTGCAAGGACAAAGAAAGAATGATTTTAAACATTCAGTGGCCTGTTTATCCAGCGTCATTCCTGTGGATTGACTGAAAATTTTGAGTATTATTTGTTACTGTCACACAAACTCTCTTTCTAAGAAATTCATATAAAATATTTTTTAGTCGACTGTTGCATAGTCAAAGAAAGAATAATTTAAAATATTCATTGGCCTATTTTTCCGGAGTCACTTTTGTCGATAGACTGTAAAAATTTGTGTATTATATGTCACTGTATCATATTAATTTGCTGGTGAGATATTACTGTATGACAGTTTATTTAAATTTACATATAATAGTTTTTAAATTTGTTGAGAAAATAAATTTTTTAATCGACTTTTGCATAGTCAAAGAAAGAATAATTTAAAATATTCATTGGTCTACTTTTCCGGAGTCACTTTTGTCGATAGACTGTAAAAATTTGTATATTATATGTCACCGTATCATATTAATTTGCTGGTGAGATATTACTGTATGACAGTTTATTTAAATTTACATATAATAGTTTTTAAATTTGTTGAGAAAATAAATTTTTTAATCGACTTTTGCATAGTCAAAGAAAGAATAATTTAAAATATTCATTGGTCTACTTTTCCAGAGTCACTTTTGTCGATAGACTGTAAAAATTTGTATATTATATGTCACTGTATCATATTAATTTGCTGGTGAGATATTACTGTATGACAGTTTATTTATATTTACATATAATAGTTTTTAAATTTGTTGAGAAAATAAATTTTTAATCGAGTTTTGCATAGTCAAAGAAAGAATAATTTAAAATATTCATTGGTCTACTTTTCCGGAGTCACTTTTGTCGATAGACTGTAAAAATTTGTATATTATATGTCACTGTATCATATTAATTTGCTGGTGAGATATTACTGTATGACAGTTTATTTAAATTTACATATAATAGTTTTTAAATTTGTTGAGAAAATAAATTTTTTAATGGACTTTTGCATAGTCAAAGAAAGAATAATTTAAAATATTCATTGGTCTACTTTTCCGGAGTCACTTTTGTCGATGGACTGTAAAAATTTGTATATTATATGTCACTGTATCATATTAATTTGCTGGTGAGATATTACTGTAAGACAGTTTATTTAAATTTACATATTATCATTTTTAAATTTGTTAAGAAAATAAATTTTTTTGTCGATTTTTGCATAGTCAAAGAAAGAATAATTTAAAATATTCGTTGGTCAATTTTTCCGGAGTCACTTTTGTAGATAGACTCTAAAAATTTGTGTATTATATGTTACTGTATCATATTAATTTGCTTGGGGGATATTACTGTATGACAGTTTATTTAAATTTACATATAATAGTTTTTAAATTTGTTGAGAAAATAAATTTTTTAGTCGACTTTTGCATAGTCAAAGAAAGAATAATTTAAAATATTCATTGATCTATTTTTCCGGAGTCACTTTTGTAGATAGACTCTAAAAATTTGTGTATTATATGTTACTGTATCATATTAATTTGCTTGGGGGATATTACTGTATGACAGTTTATTTAAATCTACATATAATAGTTTTTAAATTTGTTGAGAAATTAAATTTTTTAGTCGACTTTTGCATAGTCAAAGAAAGAATAATTTAAAATATTCATTGGTCTACTTTTCCGGAGTCACTTTTGTCGATAGACTGTAAAAATTTGTATATTATATGTCACTGTATCATATTAATTTGCTGGTGAGATATTACTGTATGACAGTTTATTTAAATTTACATATAATAGTTTTTAAATTTGTTGAGAAAATAAATTTTTTAGTCGACTTTTGCATAGTCAAAGAAAGAATAATTTAAAATATTCATTGATCTATTTTTCCGGAGTCACTTTTGTCGACAGACTGTAAAAATTTGTGTATTATATGTTACTATATCATATTAATTTGCTTGTGAGATATTACTGTATGACAGTTTATTTAAATTTACATATAATAGTTTTTAAATTTGTTGAGAAAATAAATTTTTAGTCGACTTTTGCATAGTCAAAGAAAGAATAATTTAAAATATTCATTGGTCTATTTTTCCGAAGTCACTTTTGTCGATAGACTGTAAAAATTTGTGTATTATATATTACTGTATCATATTAATTTGCTTATGAGATATTACTGTATGGCAGTTTATTTAAATTTACATATAATAGTTTTTAAATTTGTCAAGTGTAGTGCATTTATTTAGTCTTTAAAGTATTTGTTTTTTATTAAAATATGTAAAATAAAGAAATGATAATAAGTTTATTTACTGAAGAATTTTATTTCTGCTGATGTTACGCTCGAGAAAATATTATTGTTATAATACAAACAAAGACATCTTCTCGAGAATGAAGGCAAAATTGGTATCTAGACACTTGCTGGAAGCCCTCACTTGCATAGGGCGTAGGTGAGAACTCACTGATGACCAAAAGAAGGTGCTCTTACACCAGGTAATCCCACACTCACTACTGTTGCGTTCAGTGTTATCTCCTTCCCCACTCTGATCATGTCACTAATAAAAATTTTTATTAATTTGCAGTTTGTTAGTGTTTGCTGACCGTTAATATAAGGTTACAATATGTTGGAGCAGATTTTTAATCATATTTCCTAGTTTGTTTTTTAATATATTGCAATATTTTCTATCTCATGTAAAGTATTATGAACAATGCGTATTGATATGTCGGTCATATGTAAAGTTCATTATTGAAATGGTTTGAAGTTGTTAGTACTTTTCACATTTATTTTTTCCCATAAAGATGCACAGTGAGTGTTCTTGCCAGCAGTACATTCACATAAGTTCATTGTTGAAATGGTTTGAAGTTTTTGGTACTTTTTGTATTTCTTTTTTCCCATAAATATTTTACCAGTAGTATACTCACATTTACTTTAAGCATACCATTGCCATGCATGACTAATACGTTGATGTTTGAATTTGAACTTGTTAAAAATACTTTTCACACATCACATAAGTTCATTGTTGAAATGGTTTGAAGTTTTTGGTACTTTTTGTATTTCTTTTTTCCCATAAAGATTTTACCAGTAGTATACTCACATTTACTTTAAGCGTATCGTTGCCATGCATGACTAATGCGTTGATGTTTGAATTTGAACTTGTTAAAAATACTTTCTGTAAAGATATGGTCATTTGTTTTTCTAATTACAAAAATAGCTATGAAGGCAAATTACTAATTGAATCAATTATGTACATATTTATTATACATTCAATATAAATAAGTGTTTATGGAAGTATCTAACAAAATGTTGAAAATAAACTCCATTAATCAATAGACAACACAGTATATCCGTAAACTTATCTCTCTTTTTGATACTTTTTGATTTTATACTTCTTTAGACGCATTATGAAAAAATGATGACAGTCAAATTCTATGTTGCACATATCCGCACTCACGATGCAACAAAAATCGACAGGATGAAGTTGCTCACCAAACATATATTTACATGCGTGTAGTGATTGATGCTATATTCATGATAGCTATTGAAGTATTTGTAAACACACAACACATGTTTTATATTGATACAAATCCAAGTTATATCTGTGCTTTTAAATAATATTTTTTAGTAATTAAAATTTAATAGTGGTCCATTTAATAAAGAAATCTTTAAGTTATTTTGAATATTTGTGAGAGAAATAGTGCTTATAAGCTTTTTAAAACATATTTTAACCGTATTTCTCTAAGTGAAATTAAGTTTCAATCTGTGTTTATTTGTTTTACAAATGATAAATCATTACTTTATTATTTATTAAATACTTGAAATTAATAAATCACAATAAATTTTCAGCATATTAACTTTTTAACTATTAAATGATAAAGATTGTAATTCTAGACAAAAAGACGAAATTTATTACTACTCTATATGGGAAAAAAATTTTAATTTTTATAATTTAATTCTTTGATTGAATTTATATTTAACCAATCATATTTATAATCACGCTCCAGTCCTTTTATTATTTTACTTCCATTCATTATTTGCGTGCTAAATAAAGTTATTCTTGTATTATGCCAAAGAAGTATAATTTCTAATGTGTCTTCATAAGCACACATGCATTTTTTTTTATTTGGTAAAATATTACAAGTATATCTATAATATTTGTCATATTTTACGCGAGTGGTAAGAACATCTAACTCACGCATGGCCAAAATGTGCAAACATATTAATGGCAATCTTCTTCTTCTTGAGTTGAAATATATGTGCATATCATACATGTAAGGAATTATAACCTAGCGGTATCAGATGTCATAGTACAATAGTCATTTCAATAATTACAGTTGTTATGCACTGCTAACGGGGTTATTGTAATGTTATAAAAATATTTATTATTATTGTAATTAAATTACACTAAAATATACATTTATTTATGTCATACTTTTGTATAATAAATTACATTCCATTGATGACAGTCATATATACCTTTTGTATAAAAACTATCCAGAGTCGTTAAAAAAACATAAATTTAAGTTTATTCAACAAATCTTATTTTATCACCTTCAAGGTAACCCCTATTGTTTGCAATACAACTATGATGATGCTGGACTTACTCATCCATATATTTCTCATAGGCCGAAAGTGGTATGGCCTTTAATTTCCGCTGGAAATTCAATTTGACGGGTTCCATGGAGTGGCAATTTCATACCATTTCATTGTTAGTTCATCAATATATTGTATTTTTGCGTTATAATGCGTTTGATGACACAGATTTCCTCGACAAATAATGTCTTCAGAGACCCACTTTCGATGCTCATGCATTCTTGCGTCTCATGGGCTAAACATTGATAAATACTGAAATTATGATTTCTAAGGACGAATTATTTGATTTTTTCGATGTTACCATTAGTAATAGACGTTGAAGGGACGATCATCTGGGACGAGGAAAATTTTCTTCTTTGAATAATTTGTATCACTCACATGTCTGCATTTTAGACACAGTCGAGTCATCATAGGCCTTTTTAAACATTTTTAACAATAATTCAGCATAAGGAATTTCATTTAAAACGTAAAATTTAAGGCAAACTCTTTGTTCAACTAATTCATCGTAATAAAATTCATTGAGCCACTTTGAAATCGACTAATTACTGACTTGTTCAAGTTTGGTTGGTACTTAAGAAAGGTTGTACTAACTTAACAAAAACAAAAAACGATTCCATGTAGTTTCTATACAGAAGGTATATGTGTGTATCATATATATATATATATATATATATATATATATATATATATATATATATATATATATATATATATATATATATATCTAAGGAATAACAAACTAACGACGCTAGATGTCATAATATGGCGGTCATTTGAATAATTACTGTTGTTAATGGGATTATTGTAATGTTATAAAAAAATGTATTATTATAGTTATAAAATCATGTTAAAATATACTAATGTATATTCTTAATTTTGTATATTGTAAACAATATCCAGTTGTTGACAAATGACAGATATACATATGTTCTAGAATTTTGTCAAAGATTTCTTTTTGTGATAATTATGTAAAATATTTTAAGATTAACCGGTAGGTTCTGTAAAAATAGTGTAGAAGCCGCGCACACACAATAAAACAGGGCCAATATGTTATTATCATTGCTATAGTGATGCTATTGTTGTGACACTCGGAAATTAGCATACTAATTTTTTTGTTGCTTTATCTTACATAATTAATTTATGCTGTTAAAAAATGCGGTTATTATTTGTAAAAAAATTGTTATTTGTAAAGAATTGGCTGTTCTTATCTATCTGTGTGACACTAGTCAACTAACATGCAGTTGACAAACTTTTATATGACGTGAATATGAAAAAAATAACAAGTCATACTTAATCTCAGCGGAGTCATGGATGAATGCAAAATCGGCGTCAAGGTGCTCTACAACCTGCCGGAAGCCCTCGCTTGCATTGGGCACAGGTGAAGAATCGTTGATGGCCAGAAGAATGTGGCCATACTGTTCTCGCACTGGATAATCCCATACTCGGTACTGTGCTTGATCAGCAGTTGCGTTTAGAGTTATCTCCTTCCATACTCTGATTGTGGGATATATATTCAATTAATACGCTTTAGTTCGTAATACTATCAAGTGATGTTGGTATAGTTGGTATAATTCAGTTTCAAATGTCAGTATTAAAAAAAAATGGCTGCTGTAGCTTTAAATAATAGATTGATTTGATTTTTAAAACAAAATAATGTTTTAAATCGTTCTTGTATAAAGTCAACAAAATTAAATCTTGGTTAAGAGGTGACCTCTTTTTACATACAGTGATCCATTTATTTATTTTTAATGACATCTTTAAAAACATAAAGGCAAACAGGGAAATGAACAAAATTAAAGACAAGCGTTTACAAAAATAGTTTCTTATTTTTGTACCTTTAACTAAGTTATGGAAACCAAACCAACCAAGTTCGTATTTTAATTTTAATTAGATAAGTTGTGGAAGCGGAATGAGACTGTAATTTTGCTTAATACATTTTGTTGTTCTTGTACAACATATTTTAAAGTAGAAATGATAAACAATTAACCAGACAAAATAGAAGGTAACAATTTCGAAAACATGTCATTATGATAGCTATTTATAGAGTCTAGCATATGCAAGCAAAAGCATGTATTCTTTTTAGCGATGATGCAAAACATATCTTTGACGTTTGGCCTTTTCTGTCTCATGTTATTTTCACCCATGCTAACATAACAAATGAAGCAACTGAATGTTGGCTTGCCAGTTGTTATGCTTTATGTGATGTTGTCTGTGGCTGAGTGATAAAATGCTTCAACTCCAAACATATAATTATTGAGTTGGTAGGAAAGTATTGAACGTCATATTTGCAAACAATTTTTTTTTAAAAATCACAGTTTATTGTTAGTTACTCTTGCACATAGTAAATACCATTGTTATCTATAACTCATTGCCAACTTGCCATTGCCAACGTGAATTTCTTTTGCTTTAATAGTTTGGGGCTGTGACTCAAAAAACTTATTAAGGAAATCTGACAACTCTACTCTGATCTTAAACTTTTTATCCTGAATGTGATTATTTAAAGACCGGAATAAATAAAAATCGATTGGTGCTCTTAGGGGAATATGGTGTTTGTTATAGAATCTTCCAATGAAAATCCAGTAACATCTGGCGGATGACTTAATCACATGTAGCTGTGTATTATGATGAAAGAAATACACTTTTGAGTGTTCTTTAGGTTTGTTTTGTATCTCTGTGTAAAGTCGGTCAAGTTGATTGCAGTGCATTATTGACTTTACTGTGGTATTTTGTGGTAGTAGCTGTCAATACAAAATTTCTTTCGGATTCCAACAAAAAGGACACAAAATTTTCATTTGATGAAGTTCAGTTTTTAGAGTCTGTATCGGCTTTTCATGTGCGCTTAGCCATTGACCCTTTCACTTATGATTTACGTACAGAATCCACTTTCCATCTCCAGCTACCAATTGGTCAAGCCGAGCAAGTTGTTTTGTACATATCAGGGAAAGAAGATTCATATATATATATATTGGCATCTTGATCATCATTCTAAATCTCTGAAACTAACGTCTTTCAGTTACATCAGAGACCACATCTTCACCTTCTGGATTACATAAACACGTCAGATACATTTTCTGAGCAGACTGATCTTATATGTCAAATACGTATTGATTTATGGATTGATCTTACGGCTGGTGTACCTCAAGGTTAAAAATACCTGTAGAATTCATCATCTCTATGCTGATGACCTATAAATTTATACGCATTCGAACCTCTGTTCTTTATCAAAAATCATCGACATCCTTAATTGAGATTTCGCTTCATTTGGTCAGTGGGCTCATCAAATGGGTCTTTTGGTTAACCCAGGCAAGTCTCAAGCTATCGTCATTGATAGTCAAAGAATGATTTCTAAAGTAAACCTACCTAGTTTACCGAAATTAGTACTGAATAGTGCAACAATACCATATACATCAACTGTTAAAAGCCTAGACCTACTAATCGATCAAAATAGTAGTTGACATCCTCAGGTAAATGATGTTAGTCGTCGAATTTCCAACAGGATTCACTCTTTAAAATGTCTTCAAAATTTTCTGCTGACTAAAATTCAAATCTACCTTTGTCAAACATTCTTGTTACCGCTAATTGATTAGGAAGATGTGTGCTATCCTGATCTCAATGAAGAATATTTGTATACATTGGAACGTCTTCAAAATTTATGCATTCAGTACATCTCTAGCCTCAGAAAATATTATCATATTTCAGAATACAGGTCATTTCTCAAATGACTGAAGACCCATGATCGACACCAACTTCACATACTTACATTTCTTTTTAATATATTAAAAAATCCTCCGATGCCAAATTATCTTACTGGCAAATTTAAAGATTTGTCTGCTCATGGTCTTGGGTTACAATCTGAAAGTTCACTCACTCTACTTATTCCTAAACATACCTCTAGCACTTACGAGAAATCCTTTACTGTCCAGGCGGTAAAAATTTGGAATCACCTGGATCCCGACATTAGGAAAATCACATCCCTAAATATTTCAAAGATTGAGTGAAGACGTCCTGCTTCTCCTGAAATATTTTCCTTTGTGCCCTTGTCCTGTCTTTCTCATCCCAAATCATGTCAATAGTTTGTATTACTTATACTTTTGTATTTTTTAAAATGTTTTTCTAATGTACTGTAAAGAATTTTCATTGTAAAATCTCTTACAGTCTATCGACTAAATTTTAATACCAATTGTTTTGGTTTACAGGAATAGATTGCTCTTGTAGCAATAAGTTTGGTATATGTATTATGCATAAAAGACAATAAACAAATACATATATTTCAAGCAGCCACTGCTGTACACTTCGTTGGAGCAGAGCCGATTAGAATCCAATCCATTATTTGGAGCCCAGATGAAGCCAAGTTCCTTTGATATCTGTATATGAGACAGTATGTTTACTTCACTTTTTTAATGAATTGAATCATCATCTGTTTATTATATCATATTCTAGAACTGAACTATATCGGAACTCCCCAGTTTCCCACGATAGTCAACTTCTCAACCCCCTGCTCGCGCTTGCACCAGAATGGGATTTGTTTATGATGAGTGAAAGTAAATTTGTCGAAATGTGTTATCGTTATGTTTTATAGTTCTTTGTATTCATGTCTAATATATGCCTTTGGTTTTAATATGTTAATCCATTAATTCTTATCGTTACAAATAGGTTACTTGTAATGTTTCGATAAATGTATGCAAATAAATATGCTCTCTTGTCGCTTTCATGTTCTATTAAATACTGGAGCAATCTGTAGGTGTTGAGATATATTTATATAGTTTACTCCCACCACTTTCCATTGTTGCATTCTAGATAGTTCTATCACTTTCTAGAAAAAAATAGAAACTCTGAAAAAATACTCATTACTTTCCTTCCAACTCAAAACATATAATTGTAAGTCGAAGCAGACGAAACAGGAGGCAAAAATTGATTATTGTACATGATATCACCTACATCCTTGCTTACTCATCAGTATTCGTCATTTATAGTGTCTCTGTCGAGATTACCCTTTCTTCTTTGCAATTTTTAATATCATATCCTTTTTCTTCTCCAACATAGGTTTATCAAGTTTGGTATCAAAATAAATATACAAATAATATTGACCTGTATAAGGTGTCTTCCGCGAACTTCATGTTGATGAAATATTTGTGTACGGTACTGCCCTCCACTACTGTGTAGTTGATCCTGGATTGCCGAGCGAGCTGCTCCAACGATGCCACTGGGGTCTATAATAAAAAATCAGAGTTACATTGAGAATCGAAAATGGTTAGGATATAATTAAAACGTAATAATATCTATTTGTAGACCATAATTTACTATGAATTGGAATATAATACAAAATGAATTTGTGTGTAACAAAACCCACTAACATTATATTCTACTAGAAGTCAAAACAAATTAGAAATCATGTCCTTCATCCTCGGTACTACAGCTTATTCTCCAAGGACTATTTATGTAGTTTTCTCCAATGGATTTTATTTGAAGTTAATTTTCCCCATCAGTCAATGCTTATGATCTTAAGGTCCTTTTCAACACTATCCAGTCATCTAGGGTGGAATATCCCTTATATTCCGGTTCTCTGAACCTTACAAAAAGTAACCTTCAGTGTTATAGCACCAGAAAATATACCTCAGCTATCAAGTGACAGGATTCAATGATTTTAACACTATCTGTATCGGTTATACAGTTCATGATTATTCTGTCTTAATTCTCTAAATATAGTTTTCTTTGATTGATCTATAAATTTTTTTTAGTATTTTTCATTTCAAAGCTAAGAAGCCATTTTAATTAGGCTTTGTAAGTTACAAGGGCTATCACAGGTCTCACTATGGTTTTATGTAGTGACTCTATCTTTGTTTTCTTTTTCAATTTTTATATTTTATCATATTTTAGAAAATGTTCTTTTAATACACTTTTTCGTGCTTGATATATATTTTCATGCTTGAGTTAGCATTTAATTATCAACATTATATAATTTTAAATAATTGTAAAATTTACAAAAAAAAATTTATATTAATTCTGGAACGTTTTTAATTAAATATTCACAATGGTCAGTTTTTGTGAATAAAATGTTAACTATAAGGCAGTGTCGGAGCCGAAAATAAATACAATCGTTTCGGTGTCACAACTGAAGGTTTATTGAATGTAAAATGTGCCATTTGCTCATTGGCTATAAGAAATGAATGAATGCATAGTTTATATTTTGAAAGTTTTATTTTTTTTGCTTGTATAAGAGAATTAATAAAAGTTACGAGTACAATCAAGGAAACAAGACACAACTCTCTACGAATTTTCAGTAAGGAAACCAATTTTAATATCTACAATCCATATTGAGTGACCAGCAGAATGTGCATCAGAAATATCTAGGAGAATACAAATCTATAAAGCTAGCATGATCAAATTAACAAAGATATGAAGTGACAGAAACATCTGAAGAAATATCTTAATTTTTAAGGTATTTTCTTGGTGTTTTGACTTTTCTTTATCAACTTGAGATATTGATTATTAGGAAAGCTAAAAGAAAGAAGCTCGATGCATTTGAAATATGACGCTGGCGCAGAATGTTACGAATCCCTGGGATTGCTAAATGAACTAAAGTTTCTGTACCTAAGGAGCGGAAAGTAAATCAAGAATGTCCGTCATCTGCTTATAAAGACTATTAACATATAGCTTGACGTGAATAATGGCTTATAAAAGCTGTTCTCAGTGGGAATAATAATACGGAAGAAACCTAGAGACCATGTTTAGGGTAGATAATTAGACCACATATGAAGCCGATATGCTCTTCAATGATACCATATGCCATGGGACAAGTGGAAAGGAATAATAAAATACTTCAAGTGGACAAAATCCCGTTATGGGGAAACAACTAATAACAAGAGATAAAAATGTTATGAGAAATAATCCCATTTATTTTAAAGAATGATTTTGTGACGTGACAGGATCAAATTGGATTTTTACACAAATATTATTACGTATATCAATAAGTTTCACATAGATGGAGTAAATTATACCTTATATATAATTATACGTATGATGACATACGTGATATTACATCGTAATCTGAGTTACATTAACTTGTACATGTGTATAAAACAGCACATATACAAACCTTGTCTTGTATTGTAAATAATTAATAAAAAAAGTAGCCGAGTTTAGAAAATGAGGAAAAATAATGGAAAAATTCTCTCACCTGCATCCTTTCAACAGTAAGAAAAGCAGCCAGGTTAGCAGTGAAAGTGGCCAGCATGAGGACCACGAAGAGCCAGTAAGCGGCAACAAGGGTACGTCCGCTCAGCGCTTTTGGTGCCTCGCCACCTCCTTGTGGCGTGAACGAAGTCAGCGCAAACCAGAAGCTCTCCTTCAGAGTGAACTCTCTATGTTTAAAAGAGAGATGGTTACATTCCCCTCTCTATGTTCAACATTAGAAATATATAAGTAATTTTTAAGGTAGAAGATTAAATTCCCTTTGCTAAGTTCAACTTTTTAGAAATATATTAGTAATAAGCGTAGTTATTCGGAAATTAAAAATTGAATGAAAAATTTAAATTTGATCCCCATAATGTTTGAAATTTTTTATTTTGTAGTCAGTTTAAATTCGACGACATAAATTAATACGTTCTTTGGACCCTACAGAGAGCATGTTACTTTTATTCAACCCTTAAATTTGTATGTATAAATTAGTGCACAGTTCCAAAATGTGTCATTTGAGTTAAAATCATCAGCACCTAAACCTCTGTTAGTTTAAAAAAAAATGGTGTTTATCCAACCACTTGGCTAGACGAAGTTGTGTATATAGACCTATTGTTTACGGAGAGCCGCATGTAGCATGCACAGGGACTATATAAATTTTTGATTTGTGTATGCACTTAATTGATGCAAAAAGCGTCAATTAAACTCACAATTGCCGTAAGTTATAATATGTCGAGTAACTCATAATACGAAAAGAGTATATATTATAAATATACCAAAGAAAACTTTGAACAATACTAGACACAAAAATTAGAAAAAATACAGTGACATTTTCTAATATAGTCAAGAATCTAGAAATGTTCTCGTTACTTCTGAGTTAAACAATTTCTATTTATTTAGAGAGCGTCAATTAAACTCACAATTGCCGTAAGTTATAATATGCCAAGTAACTCATAATACGAAAAGAGTATATATTATAAATATACCAAAGAAAACTTTGAACAATACTAGACACAAAAATTAGAAAAAATACAGTGACATTTTCTAATATAGTCAAGCATCTAGAAATGTTCTCGTTACTTCTGAGTTAAACAATTTCTATTTATTTATAAAGCGTCAATTAAACTCACAATTGCCGTAAGTTATAATATGTCGAGTAACTCATAATACGAAGAGAGTATATATTATAAATATACCAAAGAAAACTTTGAACAATACTAGATACAAAAATTAGAAAAAATACAGTGACATTTTTTAATATATTCAAGCATCTAGAAATGTTCTCGTTACTTCTGAGTTAAACAATTTCTATTTATTTATATTTTCTGTTTGTTGAGGATATTTTTACAACAATTCTTTGATATCTTTTAAACAAATAGCATCGTGGCAGAATTTACCTCTGTTTTAATGCCGAAACAGACAAACAAACATGAGAATGTTTGTCTGTGTTTAAACACTAATCTATAAAATAACTGGAGTGACTTTTTACGAAAGTTTCATTGAAATATGCTTTGGCTTTTTAGAGTGCTTGTATTAAGTGTTTCATCATTCAATATATAAACTGAGCCGAGTGGTCATAATAAATGTAAGAGAATTCAGAAAAATAGCCTTTTCGTATTGTTGATAAAAAAATTTTCAATTTCATAATGGTAAAAGATTAGAACATTAGGCTATTAAATTAATAATAAAAGAGACCTTTTGCCGATGAATATGCTATCGTACTTAGGATCCCCACCATCCTCCTCAAGCTTTCCATTTAAATTTAAAACAATTTGATGCCCCGTGAAAAACTATTTCGCCATACTTGTTTCTTGGCTGATCAGCTCTATGGTGCCCTTTCACGAGTAGTTAAAAAAAAACGCCCAAGTGATTTTTTTTAACAAAATGTAAAAGATAAAGCAAGAAAGGCAATGTTGCTCATCTATAAGTAATATATATGGCAGAAAGAAGTATGAGCTAAATATTTCACTACATGGACAGGTCATATCTTCACTAAGTTGATAAGTCATATCTATATATTGACAGGTCATATCTATATATTATAGTTATTCTTCACTATATTGACAGGTCATATCTATATATTATAGTTATTCTTCACTATATTGACAGGTCATATCTATATATTATAGTTATTCTTCTATTGAAAGTATGAGCTAAATATTTCACTACATTGACAGGTCATATCTTCACTAAGTTGATAAGTCATATCTATATATTGACAGGTCATATCTATATATTATAGTTATTCTTCACTATATTGACAGGTCATATTTATATATTATAGTTATTCTTCACTATATTGACAGGTCATATCTATATATTATAGTTATTCTTCACTATATTGACAGGTCATATCTATATATTATAGTTATTCTTCACTATATTGACAGGTCATATCTATATATTATAGTTATTCCTCACTATATTGACAGGTCATATCTATATATTATAGTTATTCTTCACTATATTGACAGGTCATATCTATATATTATAGTTATTCCTCACTATATTGACAGGTCATATCTATATATTATAGTTATTCTTCACTATATTGACAGGTCATATCCTATATATTATAGTTATTCTTCACTATATTGACAGGTCATATCTATATATTATAGTTATTCTTCACTATGTTGACAGGTCATATCTATATATTATAGTTATTCTTCACTATATTGACAGGTCATATCTATATATTATAGTTATTCTTCACTATATTGACAGGTCATATCCTAAATATTATAGTTATTCTTCACTATATTGACAGGTCATATCTATATATTATAGTTATTCTTCACTATATTGACAGGTCATATCTATATATTATAGTTATTCTTCACTATATTGACAGGTCATATCTATATATTATAGTTATTCTTCACTATATTGACAGGTCATATCCTATATATTATAGTTATTCTTCACTATATTGACAGGTCATATCTATATATTATAGTTATTCTGCACTATATTGACAGGTCATATCTATACATTATAGTTATTCTTCACTATATTGACAGGTCATATCTATATATTATAGTTATTCTTCACTATATTGACAGGTCATATCCTATATATTATAGTTATTCTTCACTATATTGACAGGTCATATCTATATATTATAGTTATTCTGCACTATATTGACAGGTCATATCTATACATTATAGTTATTCTTCACTATATTGACAGGTCATATCCTATATATTATAGTTATTCTTCACTATATTGACAGGTCATATCTATATATTATAGTTATTCTTCACTATATTGACAGGTCATATCTATATATTATAGTTATTCTTCGCTATATTGACAGGTCATATCTATATATTATAGTTATTCTTCACTATATTGACAGGTCATATCCTATATATTATAGTTATTCTTCACTATATTGACAGGTCATATCTATATATTATAGTTATTCTTCACTATATTGACAGGTCATATCTATATATTATAGTTATTCTTCACTATATTGACAGGTCATATCTCGGTAAAATGTAGAGATATATCCAATTAAAAATGTTCGGACTTCTAAATGGATGAAAAACATGTTTTGAAGTCACTCTTTACCAAGTCAAAAATCAGGTCCTAACTAAATAACGGTTTATATGTGTTAATAAAGTTATCATCGTACAATTTTATGAAATGAATGATAGAGTTACATTTGCTAAACAATTATGTTAAAAAAATAAATATATATACCTGCAGGGATAGGGGTAGGCATCAGGGTTGTTCCTCGCAGAGTATGGTGAGTATTTGTCCAGTAGCCAGATCATGAATCCTGTCGTGATCAGCGCACCAACTATGCTCAGCCATACTTCGGTGCGAAGCACAGTCATGAACTTGAAAAGCGACGTTTGCCGAATCGGCTTCCTGATCACTGCATTTATAAATGTTTCTTTTTAATATCATTAATGTTATGTAAACATTTTTGCTGGATTACAGTGTAGTCAGATATCTTAATTTATTAGAAGATCACTAAGACAGCTTTTGGTATTTTTTTTCTAAATTTCTATGTGTTAGAACTATCATCATCAATGGTATCCACAAGTTAGGAACAGGCATTTCAGAATATGCGTAATATCAGAGTTAATACCAATCATTGCTATGCTGGTCGGAAAGCTTGGCGATCACAGAAAGTAGCTGTTCATAAACAGACCGGTCACTGTCCATCACTGCTCTGTGGCATTTTAACTGCATGACTATAAACAATACTTCAGCCACATTCAGCGGACGGCCTGGGATCGAACCCGTGGTCCCTATCAAAGATCTTGGCCTGTGGTGAATCCAATACACCATGATGGCTTTTTAACCATGTTTATTTAAAATTAAATTCATTTTGCATTGTTTCAGGAGATCTAGCAATAGTGCTAACCTATCAAAAACATTTTGAACGGTAGACATCATTATCAAGGAAATATGCTGCTATAAGCAATAGAATTTAAAATATTTGTATTCATATTCAAAGGTTATGATGAAATAAAAGAGGTTTCTCTTTGATTACCTATCAAAATTCCCGTTTGTTCGAAGTATGGAGCTACGAAGTCTATCACTTCTTCTCGCTCAGACGTCATTGTTAGGGCGGCAATAGCGAAATCCATCTCCTGTAAAAGTAACTTTATTGAAAAGAGGGAATCAAAATTAGAATGTCCAATATAATAAAAAATTTTTAACAACTATGGTATTGACTTTTGTCTTCCTGATTTTCCTGGCAATTTAGAAGTTATATCTGTTTGTAAACTTTACAAACTTTTATACAGCTTAATAAATAAACAAATGCAGACGATTGTACATCGGTGGCCATCTTACATTTTGACAGTTGCTTAATGAAATGATATTATTGTCAGCATATATTATTATGTTACTTCTATTGTATCCAATTTTAATTATTATTATAGTGGCAGTAGTATTTTGTATTATGCCCTGTAGTATCTTAAAAAATAAAGTACCAAACAATAGCTTTGAATTAAAATTTAAAAAGGGGGGGGTGGGGGTAAATAAAGGCTAGTTTGAAATGCAATATTTGCTTGTGATATTCATGACCTCAGTTAAAAAATAAATATTTTTAAAAGTGTAAAAATTCTTGTTAATTTATTTTAAAAATGTTGGACATTATATAGAGCTTATTATTTTATATTATCGAAATATTGACTCAATTTAACAATTAATTTTATAATGTTGTTGTCCAATAAGTTTCAATTGATACAGAGTTATTAAAATTAGTTGTTGTACTTGTTTGATTGTACACTCATTTTTAAAATGTTTTTATTAAGTTAGTTACAGGAACCAACTAGCAGTGTAACGAAATCTACGAAACTAATTTTTTTTCACTTTTAATTGTTGTATCATCATGAAACATGGCAGTTGTGTGTATTTTTGATGACATTACAAGAATTGAGAAAAATAAAAAAAATTTTTTTTTGTCCTAATACAAAAAAGACTAAAAAAAATCAATTACATCTTTTGCCACCCTGTATGAATTATTTAAAATTTTGCACACATATCAAATACAATATAATAATTTCATAAAATAAAAAAAAAATTATTTTTGGTCTTAAAACAAAAAAGAATAAAAAATAATGGCATCTTTCAATTAAATTTTCATTCACTTGCAGATATCCAAATTATTTAAAATTTTGCACACATATCAAATACAATATAATAATTTCATAAAATAAAAAAAAAATTATTTTTGGTCTTAAAACAAAAAGATTAAAAAATAATGGAATCTTTCAATTAAATTTTCATTCACTTGCAGATATCCAAATTATTTAAAATTTTGCACACATATCAAATACAATATAATAATTTCACATAATTAAAAAAAAATTATTTTTGGTCTTAAAACAAAAAAGACTAAAAAATAATGGAATCTTTCAATTAAATTTTCATTCACTTGCAGATGTCCAAATTATTTAAAATTTTGCACACGTAATCAATAACCGAAGATAATATAATAATTTCATAAAATAAAAAAACTTTTGTTTTTGTCTCAAAATAAAAAAGGCTAAAAAAATAATGGAATCTTTGAAACAAATTTTCATTAACTTCCAGATATCCAAATTATTTAAAATTTTGCATATGTATCAAGAACCAAAGACAATATAATAATTTCATGAAATAAAAAAAACTGAAAGGTTGTTTCTGATGACAAAAAATTAACTTTCATGTAAAAAAACTTGGGGCGCTTGATATCAGATGTAAATTTTTTTATCGCGTGCTATTTGTAAAGGTAGAGTCATTATGAAAATGCAAGTTGAGAGCACCACACGTTTTTTTACATTAAATTTAATTTTTGTCTTCGGAGACATCCTTTCACTCTTAACAAAAATCGTGAAGATTTTTATCATTAAAATATAATTTTTTATATTTTAGTTCATATTGCTACAAAAGTGTGTTTTTAGTTTATTTTAAATAAAATTTTATTGGCATAGTAACTACTATAAAGAAGGAATTGACGTAAAACTTATTGTGCCATCATACTATTTCCAAAATTTCATTCGAATTAAATTTTTTTTGACTTAAACTCAAGCGAATTATGTCAAATAATATGGAAGACTTTCATATTCAGAATATACGTTCATCACAAGAGAAACGTTAGTAGCGCCTTGCATAGTTACAGGAGTTTCTATATTGGTCTATTAGCGCCTTGCATAGTTACAGGAGTTTCTATATTCTAGTTATATTTAAATTTACTCATACAACTCCTAAACAATAAATATTATATGTTTAAATGAATAACGTGGAAAATTGTATTTCCTAAAACTATTAGAATCAGTTTAGTAGTTGCTGGTAAATCCGTTTTAAAATCTACGAAAAATATTGACGACAAACTTTAGGCTACCACATATATTTGTACGAATTATACAATTTGCTGTTCCGGAAAAATATGGACGCAATTGCTAAAATTGTAGAGAGAATTTGAAAGTATAAAAGGAATCAAGTTTGCTAAGGACAACAATTTGCTATTGGTATTATTCAGTTATAACATACTATATGTTTAATAAATTTAAAAAAATATTAATTTTTGTGTTAAAATTTTTTTGGCTTACCTCTATAATTACAGTTTTAGCAATAGCGTTAATATTTTTCAAAATAGCTATCTATTTGTGTTTAAGTAATACATATTATTAATTAGAATATAGTGTACGATAACTTCAATGTGATATTGGTGAAAGGTCCCTTAGTAATGGTAAATGAAAAATACGAGTTAGTGTTATTGTAAAATTGTTAAGATTTGTAAAGGTTTGAACGCACAACTTGTTTATTGTTTAAAAAAACTATTTGTAATTAAAATTTAGTATTTCTTTATGTAGATTACGTTTATTCCTTCATTCCATTTCATAAAAAGTTTTGTGTCCAAAACAAGTATTATAAGAGATTTTGTTTAAAAAAACTATTTGTAATAAAAATTTAGTATTTCTTTACGTAGATTAAAATTTAGTATTGCTTCATTTCATATCATATAAATTTGTGTGTCCGAAAAAAGTGTGTGAAAGATTTGTTAATAATTTAAAAATTAGGAGAGCCGGTAAAAATAAAATAACTGAGTTGAAGAAAGTCATTTTGTTGTGAAATCGATGGCCATCATGGATGTTAAATTTATGTGAAACTTATTAAAACCTATAATAATCTATTTAAATGTGTCAAATTTATTTGGAAAATTTTTTCAAAATATATTTCTTTCTGTAAACAATTAAAAATAAATTGCTAAATAAATGTCTCTAAGCCAAAATTTCGTGCATTCCCTCATTTTTAAAATCTACCTAACACGCAAGAGCTCTGTGATACATTGAAAAGAACTGTGGCAGTAGTTCCGACACAGCTTCCAACTATTTTTTTTATTCATATAGAATCGCGGTCCTGAATTCCATTATCTAAAAATTAATTTTTGAAAATTGATTCAGTAACTTTTCATGATTGGCTTTGTTATAAATAAGCAATGAAAAAAAAAATTCAAAGAAGATAGACTTTTAGTATGTAAATGTAAAATTTCTTAAAATGTAGTTAATTTAAGTAAAATCTGCAAAATTTTAAAAGCATTTAAATTATACCAACTCCTCTCATGATATCTCCAACGATACCATCCCATGAACCGTTTGGTAATCTTCTCCCAAAGGTGCCGTATTTTGGGGTGACAACCTCGTAGTCAAAGTCCATCATCTGCCGATACGAATAAAAAAGATGTGAAGTTCTTATTTCAAATACTTGTTAATATGCGTGTAATACAAAATTGAACACGTATCTATTTGTTTCTTCACCTAGTACTTAAGAATAAACCAAATTATAAAGCGATTACCTCAGACAATTTTTGCATAAAATCCAAACAATATCCTTCATAGATTGGTTTGCCATCCGGAGTGAACATCGCTTGGCCTGTTTCTGGATACAGCTTCGGATATGTCCATGGTATGGCCTGAAAGTTAATACGTTATTGTTTAACAGCTTGACTACCAACTTGCAATGGCTGGGTTCACACTAGGGGTCTTTTATTTCACTAGATATCTTAAATTTATTAATCAATAATAAAGATCATTAAAATAAATTGTGATTTGAACGTGACATTCGAATTGTTGTGCGTGATGTCCGTGTGCAAAAACTGTTGTGTTGTGTGTTATGATTGGTGTCTCACGATTGATCCCACACCCGTTCCAAACTTCAAACTATTGAACAGCTGTTGAGAAACAACATATTTCCCTTTCTATTCAAATCTAAACATGGTATTTGGGATATAGAAATTGGAGCATATTTGTTTGCTCGCTCACCTGAAGGTTATATTTAAATGTACCAAAAGTTATGGTGTTTAATTTTAAAATTCAACATCTTTTTTAAAATACTAATATTAGTTTCACTTGTATGCATGTATGTGTGAATGTAACTGAATCTTTCAACTAGCAAAATTGCAAAATTATTTGAAATTTGCAAAATTATTTGAAATTTGCAAAATTGCAAAATTATTTGAAATTTGCAAAATTGCAAAATTATTTGAAATTTTGTACAAGAACTGATAACAATTACATCATTTTATAAAAAAAATTTAGAAAATAAAATTATAGTTTAATTATATAAAATTTTATAATAATTAAATTATAGTTAAAAAATAGATGCTTTTGTAGCAATAGGAGCTAAAAAATAAAAATATCCTTTAAATATAAAGATTTTGGTTAAAACCGAAAAGATGTAAACTTAATATAAAAAAAACTTGGGGTGCTCTTTATACATAAAGATTATTTTTTATTTTTTATTCATATTGCTGCAAAAGCTTACTTTTTATTTTTTAGTTCATATTGCCGTTTGTCCGTCACTCCGTATTCCACAGCCATTTTATCCGCAGATAATTAATGCTATAAAGCCGGAATTATTTTAATTTTTTTTATTCTAACAACCAATTGTGTAGGGTATTTCTAAATGTGTTTTTTCCAAATTGGCCATATGTCCTAACACTTTGTTGACAAAAGGATTTGTTTATGCAATATAAAGTTTTAAAGTGGTTTTTTTAAACCGCTATTTTTGAATATCTGAAAAAATATTCATAATATCTGCACTTATATAACGAATTTAAAAGGAAGTTTACCACATCTAAGTAGGTTCTATCGGTTTGTGAGTATTAGTCGACCACATTACATGTTGAATCTGTGAAAAGTTCCTAAAAACTCCACGAAATGAATAAATCGACTACAAAAATAGTTTTGCATTTTATATATGTATATTATCGTCACCATGATGTGTTGGGTTGATAGCATGACATACGGCCGTTGAGTGCGTGGTGCACTGAGAGGATGCGGGTTTGATTCCCGGTCGCTCATGAAGCGGGACTGGAGAAATACAACCTTTCGAGGCTCTGGCAACCATTTTCCATATGAGATCTTCATCCCATGTGGACACGACAACCACAACAATATATATATATATATATATGTATATTTATTATGTTCATGAAAGATATACTAAGCAATACATATAGATATTTACATGATGGGGAAAGACTATCAATATTTGTAAATAGTTTGATAGAAATATTGTGTAGCTTAAATATGCCCAAATTTGTGCGAGAGCTTCGTAGTCCGAGTTATACTTGAAGTTAAAAGTTTATGTTAAGGTAAGAAAAACAAAAGTGAATTAATATTTGCAACGTAGGATACTTATATTTTTTAACGGAGACAATTTTGTTACACCAATTTCTTTGTAAAATAAACCACAAAACGCCTTTGCAATGAACCAAAACAAGATATGGTATAATTTTTCTTTTAATTAAAAAAAATAGCTTATAACATATGTTGTGAAAATGTAGCTATCTCCTTGCGTTTTTACTTCCATATTGAGTAAGTTAGGTATTAGCTTCCATATTAATAATTAACTAGCGAATAACCAAAATTACTCACAGGCGTGGTGCCTATTCTGAAAAACTTCTTGACAGGTTGGAGTTGCTTCTCAGGTAGCAGGTGGAAATCCTCTCCGGCATGCCATTCCGCCACTATATCGCTTTCTCGCTTCGTGTCGTTGTAGAGTTGTAGGTTAAAGGTGGAGCGTAGGTACAGACCTGAGCTATATTTTTATAAAGATGTGACTGGTTAGTACTTTACGTTATTTCTAATTAATTTAGCGCAATTTGTCTATAGCTTAGTGTGCTGGTGAGCTTGAGAATATGATTTTGACATTTATTTATTTTGTCGAAATGCAACATGTAGTACACATGGCAGATTTATTACTACAAGGGCAATCTCTTTCAGTTAATCTAAAGAATGTTGTTCGGAGGGGGAAAGTTTGTAATTACCATAAAATTAAAAATATTTTTTTGACATAAAGCGTACATTTCACTAGTCATTCACAATGTTCACGCCCACGACCGTGATTCTATCCGTTTCACTAGCTTGTCAGCATTGTAACTGTCACTCCAAGCTGGCGGGGTATTCATAACTATGAGAAAATGGCAGGTATTTGACAAAAATAAAGAGATTATTGTATTGTATTTTTTTATTATGTAGACAACAATTTATACATCCAATAATTTTAAAACTGCAAGTTAATTTCCATGAAAATTTGATGATTCTTTGCACATTTTGCTTCTTCTGATACAACCTTTACTCCTATTAGGTACTTCTCAGAGCTACAAAAAGTGATTTTATCCAACACCATCTTTAGCATGATCTTCAAAGATGATATAAATTTAATTATGTAAACGACAAATTAACAGATAAACAACCCAATGACCCACATTGGTTCGCAAGTTGGCATGGGCTCTAAGTGGTCATGAACAATGACGCCATAAATTATGATTTGATCACGACCGCAATGACTGCGGTCGCCAAGTGGAACAATATGGTGAGTGTTTTGAAAGTTGTGATCGCCTAGTGGAACATACTCAATGAATATTCAGATGTACGGTATGTTGGTACCACATGAAGTTAACCTAGACCAGCCATAACCAAGGCCCAGTCCTCATATAAACAAACAGAGCCACTTTAAAATTTTGGATTTTGGTTGGACACAGTTCCCCCACCCGCCATATTCCTCAGACCTTACACCCATTGATTATTGTTTGTTTAGATTGCTGAATAATGCTTGAAGTAAAAAAAAAATGTTGACGATGAAGACCACTTACGACAGTTCATAGGTCAATTGTTTCATTCCACGCCACCTGAATTTTATACACATGCTTTCCACTCTCTGCCAGTGCGTTGAACACTCGTAGTACAAAATGATGGTGATCATTATATCGACGAGTAATTAATTCTAAATTGGAGATCGGAGGAATTTTAAATTATTAGTGAATTCAATATGTACATAATTGCAATGATCTTATATGATGAATATTAGTTCGGCGAAGATTATTATTTTAAAATAAAATAATATACGTATATTATATTAAGCTATTCTCAATTAAACATTGAGATTATACGCTTGAAATATTACACTAATTTTGTACAATAACCTATACGTATCATGTTAAATTATACTCAATTAAAATATTAATAAAAAATGAAATATAATTCTTGAAGCGATTCACTCTATGTTAGATATTGAACAGGTTTGGCCGATGCCGAAGGGAACCAAGTTTATATGTAAAAATGAAACTATATGTTTATGAAAACTGAAATATGTTATAAATACAATAAACTGAAATTTAATTAAATATCTAAAAAAGTGCGCATGGTGCGCCTAAAAAAGTAGTTCATTTGGCCGATGTCGAAGGGAGCCACCGACTTGAGCGTAACAGCTCAGTTTCAATGCTTACAAATGGTGCGCCTAAAGGAGTTTTCTCTACAAAAATTTATTTATAACAATATATTATTTATTTTTCTAAAAGCAAATTCAGAAAAACAAGGTTTAAGTGAAAATCAATTGTTTTGAATCTTTGCAAATCGTTCAATGATATAATTTTTGAATCGACATTTTTTTGCTTTCATTCACTTATTGTATTTGTACTCATAACATACAAAGGTTATTTAATCTGTCATAATAAATCTCAGCCACGTTTTGCTCTGTATTTACGTAAACCTTTCAACAAAGCATGTGCTGTGCCATATTGTGGAAGGACTCTTCTACCCTTCGCAATTTTTTATTTATGAGTAAATTGAAATACATATTGATAATTGAAAAACCAATCCAAGTTTATTCATATTTATTATGTTTATTTTATATTATAATTTATATTTATAATTTCTTTGGTCTTCAACTAATATCTAGTCCTTCATTTAACCCATCTTGGCTATGATCATAAGGGATATTAATTAAAGAAACTGTAGAACTTAGTTCTATCTGTTTCCGTTATTACTAGCTTTACAGACTTGTTGAGTACATTAATTGATGCTAGCTATCTATTTAAGCGCAGTAATGATCTTTTTTCTACTAACACATTGACTGCCAGGATGATCTTGGCAATATCTGGAGACAATAACCTAAAGATACACCAAACCATTAAGTGCTATCATTATTCTGTCTGGACTATATATTTTTATAATTTTGTTCCATCACTATAAGTTTAATATTGATTTGCATCCAGTGTTCATACATTCACAGCTCTATTGTTAAAATGTATTAGCTCCTTACTCGAGATCAAATACAACAAAAACTTGTCCTGTCTGTTAATATTAACAGATATAGCATCATTTTAAGTACTTCTGCTTGCCTTCTCTGACTCCGTTGTGACATTGCTTTGTTATTTCAATTCTGTACTTTATTGCTTCAAATAAGAATTTTCCAGAAGAAATGAGATTTTCATATCTGGTCTAGCCTACCAAATATTTCGGTGCAAAAATCGTATCAACCTGTTGCTCCATTGCAACGTGAAAGAAGAACAAGGTAACACACTTGCATTTAAAATATTAGTTAGGATTATAATTTTAATTAGGATGAGATTTTCAGGAATCAAAAGTAACCTATATTATTTTTCAGCTCCCCAACTATCTCTGTGTAAAAAGATCACATCAATCCATAGCTCCATTGTGACGTGAAGGAAGCACAAACAAATACATTTCTGCATTTATAGTGATGTAATGATGTAATGTATATAATAATATGCTTATGAAGAAATTGTAAAAATTTCTATAAGACGATGGATTATCAGGAAGATTTTTACAGGATCTTTGATATATTTTGAGAAAAATATCAACATTTCGATCAACAAGTCTTTTTTATAACTAGTATACTTGCAAATCACAATAACGACAGCCATATTAAGAGCTAAATGGAGCCTGAATAAAAAAATTATTTCTTCGTTAAATAATTTTTAATTCAAATGTAACATCAAAACCAGGATTGCGTAGATTACTGTGTGTTCTAAATTGTGTTTAAAACACAAACCACTCATGTATACAAAATTGTTTATTATCTATGGAATAAAATTATGACATATGTGAAATAAATCATTCCCTAGTGTCCATGTCTAAAAGCTGTTTAGTTCTTTTGATTAATAAGTTTGTCTGCTAAATTATTTTTTGTTTTAGGAATCTACACTGACGTCAAGAGTTTGTCTGTCAGTTTGTCACGTCTTCACATCTGAACTATTAAACTGATTTTAATAAAATTTTAACACAAAATAACTTAACAACCACAAAAGGATATAGAGTATATTATATTATTATGAACTTGAAATGGTGAATACTCCAAGACGGCAGATTATTTTTTTATTAAGATCTCCATCGATGGTTTTCTGAATAAATAAAATATATAATTTATTCAACTATATAATAAAAACAAAACTTATTAGCGCATATTTGTTACGAACGCTTAGTTCGAAGTGCAACATGGCTAAATAAATAACAAAATAATGGCGTACATATTAATTACATTATTTAGCCCCTTCACTTCTTATACATCTTTCACCACACACATAATAATTACAAATAAATAAACAACAATCCACGAAGTTCGATATTTCAACAATGTACTAAAAGCATGGTGAACTCAATAGTAAGTTATAGTACTCTTACGGAGTACACGTAGGCAATATCAGCAGAACGCTGTGAAGCGTGTGGAGAAGAGAGAGGCGGGTGCACATTGCAAATTACTCCTATCCGAATAGGGACACACATGAGGGTACACATCATTAATAAATGTTTATATTTAATGAGAATTTCCATTGAGTCAAATTTTTAATTATTAATATCATTATAATGATTTATAATTTTTAATTTTAGCTACGTGATAGTAATAATTGTAAAGTAACTCCCACTGAATTGGCCAAAGATTAATTTTGATCATGCTAAGTTACATGTAACTGCTAGTTTAAAATAGGATTATCATGTCAATACTTTTTGCCACTCTGTAATGTGTGAATGTTTTCCTATAATATTATTACATTTATAATATGCAAGTATGTTTGTCTTCCATTTTGCCTGTTCACTTTTAAATAAATTTCCGGTGGACGAATTTAGATGCCTTCTGTAGTGGTAAAAGGCCATTTACTCTCGAAACTTTCAATGCATATAACATTAATATACATTGAAGAATTACTAATTGAGTTATAGCAATAATTCTGAGCAAAATTGGATAAAAATCTTAATAGATTATAATTGATTCTGGCTTTCTAGACAATTGCACATATATTAAGATGATGTATGACAGGATTATAGCTCTTTAATAGCTTTACAAGAAAGTCTGAAGTAGCACATACTGATTTTAGATTTTTTGATAAAGAAATTTTTAGAAAAACATTTAAACTACAAGTTTATCAAAGTTACGGAGTAGTTATGAGAGAATATTAAACATAAGCAAAAACTAAATCTCTTTGAGCATTCTTTATCAATGAGTAATTAAATGATATATGGGGAATTTATTCAAAATTGTAATTAAAAAAATGAAATGAATACTTATTTTTATGATATAACTCGAAATATTTTAGAACAAAAAATAACGAAAAATAGTGTGACTGTCTGTCATGGAGTACAAAAAATAGAAATTGAGCCAAAAATCAATTGGCTAGCTTTCCATTTTTTTGTACGATTTCAATATGTATTGGAATGTTGAAATTCACGTTAATGTGGACAAGTTTAATGAACAATTGTATGTTTTAAAACTTGTTTGAAAAGGGTTTGTACTGCAAAACTCGGAACCTATTACTGTATAAGGCAAAGAAAAACAATTTTATTAATTGTGTTTTCATACATATCTACTGCCGGTATTAAAAAATTTACTTAAAGTAAAAATTATATTTTAAGTTATTTTAAAATAATTTACACAATTCTACAATATAATAAAAAAGCACAAAGCCCACATGAGTAGAGAAACGAACAAAATTTAACCTGAAAGAATTGCTAGAAAAAAAAAATCGGAGAAATTTTCCAGATTGGTTTAATATATGTATAGATTTAAAAAATAGATTAGAAAGAGGTTAAAATTGAATATATGGTACTTTACTGCGAGTTTAGAAAAGTAAGTATATCGTGACGACTTATTGTTACAAGAGCAATCTCTCACGATATTCACAATGAATTACGTGAGAAAACAATGCAAAAAAAAACAAAGTACATAATTATAAATTTACATAAGTATAAGTATGAAAAATATAGAATTAATGCAAAATTAATTAAGGATAGGGAAGAAATAATGGATTTCGATTTGATAGCAATCGACAATAAAGAAGCATTTTGTGTATTTATGCATATGGTACGGATATTCAACTACCTTTTCTCGTCCCAGTACAAAGTAGACTCATTGTTTGATAAAGAAGTTTCGGCTAGCTCCCGGTAGAATCGAGACCTGGTCGCGTTGGACGCGGACACTGGTTCCCGATCGCAGTCCACTACTAGGGGCGGAGATTGCTCATCGAATCTCAGGTATGTGTCAACTAAATGGGATATAGCTGCTGTCAGATATAACTGGACCTTTAGTAGAAAATAAATTTAAAAATTATTATTATTACTTAGAGATCTACTGACTATAGATAGTTAGTAGGTCATTCTTGGCCAACCTTCTTCCGTGTGTTTTGCAAAAAGTTTAATTTAGTGTAATTTAAAAAAATACAGAATATGTGAGAGTGAAACTTGGAAAATAAAGGGTGAAGTTTGCAATGATGCAATACAAAAACGACACCATAAAGTTGCTCACTAAGCATAGATTTTTTATCGATTTACTTGTCTGAAGTACTGGGCGCATATAAGTATGAAAGAGTTTCTTTGATAATGATGTCGTCAAGCGATTATTTGATGGTCAAAAATTATACTGTGACCCCATTTATTTGAATTATCGCAGCTACCAGACAATCATTAGTTGGTAAGAGAAAAAATACAGATTTTTTTTTATAAGGTGAATGTAGATACATCATAGTTTATTTTTCTGCTGGTCTTCTATTGTAAGTCAATCGTCTGATGTTTCTAATTTATTATGTATTTATTTGCATTAGGAATTATTAAATACTTAAAATTAAAATTGAATTATTAAATACTTAAAATTAAAATTGAATTATTAAATACTTAAAATTAAAATTGAATTATTAAATACTTAAAATAAATAATATTTAAATTTCAGCTATCTTTATTATTAAACTTTATTTAGTTAGCAATTCAATCCTCGCGTTTAACACGGCAACATACAATTGGTGTCCACCATTTTATTTTTTGGCTGGCTTTTCTTTATAAGTCAGTCATATGTCAGACCAATTCCAAATTATCACGCTTCAACTTGATTGTCTTGATTCTCTTTTTTAGTAATTGAAATTTAATATGGTTAGTAATAAAAAACTTTATTAAAATAATTAAATTTAAATTCTACTTTTTTTTTTCTCTGCTGGCTTTCCATTCTTCTTGTATTGTGCCAAAGAAGTATAACTTCTAATGCGTGTACATAAGTACACATGACTTTTTCTTTAGCTTATCCAAAATTATTTAAATCAAACTACTTGTCAGAATTTAATAGCAGAAAAAGTAAAGTGTGCTATTTCCTACTTTCGAAGATTCCATTGTATGACATGATATATTGAATGATTGTGAAGTTAATGTCACGTAAAGGTGCTGTCGGTTATTTGTAGATTATGTTAACATCTTGTTTTCACAGCTCAGGTTTTGAATATTGTTTTCATAATGGCATTGTTGTTTTTGAGTTTTGTTACAAGTTGGTTCAATAAATACTTTTTAATATCCTTATTAAGTTGATTCAATAAATACTTTTTACTATCCAATTTTAATAAGTTTTTGGTGTTTTCTTAATAAAAACTTGTACAAAGATAATAAAATACAAAGAAAATTATGGAAATATATATTGGGAATAAAAATTATAACAAAAACTGAAATCAAGGTATTTTCGCAGTCCGGTACATCCTCCGTATCAGCAAAATATTTGTTATCGTCACTATTATCACTATCACTCAAAATTTGTATTACGCCAAATTGTGAGCGCACTACAATGTCACTCCCACTATCACTTTCTGCACAACTTGAAAAACGATCATTTTCACTCAAATTATTTTCGTATTCCCACATTATGGGTTAAACATTTTCTTTTCCTGGATCCTTTTTATATTGTAATTACTAATATTATAATTTGAACTTTATGTAACACGTAGAAAGATAAAAAATTAAAGATGCGTGTGAGTGACCTCCCCTACCGCACGCTAAACAGCAACTGATTTCGAGAGCACCATTGTGCTCGGGACAAATTTGGTTAGTACGCGCACGAGCGCGATGGCGCTAGTCGGCATTCAAACGGTTAATTATCCGTATTAAGTTATACCTAAGATATTCCAAGATTACGTTAGGAAGGTTTCTTATTTCAATATATGGACTGAATATAAGACTGTGATTCATAGTGACATTGGTATTTTCTTTATTCTCCTTCAATTTTCTTTACAAACATTATGGATGATATTACAGTATTTTTCTAATTTTTTATTAATTAAGAACAGAGGAAAATACTGAAATATTATTAAAAAAGAACCTGTATATTTTTATTTATGTAAAATTAATATAATACTGATCATTAAGGGTCGATTTTTCCATGCTCAGACAAACAACTTTATATAAGTTATTTGACGGTTAGTATAATTTTTCATTTTTCAATGGTCATGTAGAAGTTAACTGTCGAGTAAAGCCCCTAAGAAAGAAATATAGTTTTCTGCTACTTCAAGGCCCAGATAAGTGTTTATTGTTTAAATGACATTTTCGGTTATGTTGACATTTTTGGCAACTCATTGTAGCGTATTTTCTCTGGTAGTTTCTTTGTGATAACTTTGTTTTGTGTATATTTTGTCAAGATTGGGTAACAATGTGTGTTTTGGATACAAGTGACGACTTGGCAATCGAAGAAGTCCATTAAATACTTGATTTTTAAGTGTACTCTCTTTGCGACTGTATTATTTTTTTGTTTTCTTGTGTATTATGATAACTGGCGACTAATCCAGTCAATAAGTGGATTTTGGATTTTTTAAAATTAGACTAACATTTGTGTTTCTCCATTTGTTCAATTTTCAGATTTTTTACAACTCAATTTATAAATAATAACACGCTATGAGGAACTAGAACGAAATAAATATATAAATTACAGGTTAGTTCAGAGTATGTTACATTGAATGTCAAATGTCAAACTAATGCTTTGTTCCAGTCACTGTGTAAAATTTTGAATTCTATATATGTCCATCTTGTTTGCACATGTTTAGTGTAAAATTGGTTGGACTAAACCACAGTTAACTATTCTTTGAATAATGTACCATTGAAAAATACAAAATGGTTACCTGGCCGATAAGGAGTCCAGTTAAGTTATTTGTAGAATAGTTATTGGCCGTTTTACTCTATGATTAAAAAATCGGGTGAAAATTAAAAAATGTACCTGGTCGCATAATATCTGTTTAACGAATTAAAAATAAAAAGAAATATGTGTACATAAAAGTACAGATTTTTTATTTTATTCTCAATGAATTTGAAAAGCTGCTTTATTCATTGTAATAAACCACTCAAAGGCGGACTAGCTGACTAGTCGGCCTAAATAATCTCTTTGTTATACCAGTATAAATGACTTCTTAATTTATCACCCTTTACTGAAACATGGGATATCTAAGTGAGTGTACCACCTAGACATTTTTTGAAATAACTGGACACCCTAGTCGTCTAACTGCATGGTCATCGAACTTGCATAAATTTGCAGACGCTAGGGGCGACATTGAAGAGTTTTTCATAAAATAACTACATTTTCAAAATTAAATTATTATTGTTAATAAGAATACAGCTACCCCTCGTTTTAAGTGGGTATATTTTATGTGGTTTTGATTATATTTCGTCAAACCACATTTTTTTTATTTTACACAGATTCATTTTAATTATGGGTCTTTTTTGGTGAACAAATTTAATGCTGGGGTTAAACAAGGATCTATTCTACGTATTTCTCATGTTAGTGATAGAGTATAGCATGAACCTTGTAGCGCTTGAGAGTGTGGCAAAGGAGATGAGATTTGTGATCAATGAAGAGAAAACAAAATTTTTAATACCAACAAATAAAACTCCTGATCTATCTCCTCTGAAGATACGAAATTACGCTTTTGAAACTGTAAAAAACTGTAAAACAAAAAAGTATTTGGGATCTCTCATCTCAAGTTGCAATGATCTGAATTTGGAAATAAACAACAGAATCTTCATAGCTAACAGAAGTTTTTACGACCTTAGAAATCAATTCGAGTCCAAGTTTATTTCTATTAGGACTATGTTAGGCATGTATAAAACTTTAATCAGGCCTATACTTATGTACGGAAGTGAATGCTGGACCCTCAATAAGGCAGAGGAAAAAAAACTACTCATTTTCGAAACAAAAATTTTGAGATGGATTTTTAGACCCATTCAATAAAATATCATGTGGAGAACTCTTCACAACTATGAAATTTACAGAAAATATGACAAATATGGTGGAACCGATAGTGTGAGAACCATAAAAGCATCACGTATTAGGTGGCTTAGCCATCTTTACAGATAGGCTTATATTTTTCCTGCCAAAAATGTGACTTTTTCGAAGATTGAGGGGACTAGGCGAAAAGGAAGACTGCCAACATGTTGGCTAGATGACATTGAAAAGGACCTCCAACTAATGGGAGTCAAATGGCGGAGGGCCATCGCGTCAGACCGGGTCAGGCGGAGGATGATCAGCGAGTCAGGCTTGGCCTGCAGGGCTGCTGTGATTTTGATGATGATGATAGCATGAACCTAGAATTTAGTAAAATCTTTGAAACTATCACATTTGATGTCATAATTTGTTCACATGACTAACGTACCTTCACTCCCGGTGAACAGCTGCAGGAGTCTCTCAGTTCTAATAGTTTGCAGCAGTCATCGCCGTTTTGACTAATGACAGCTCCAGATAATACAAGAAGTCGAGCAGGCTCTATGCTGTGTTCTTCAAGGTCAGTGAGCACCAGATTCCAACGCATCTGCAGTTTGACTAGCTTCTCTGACACAGCCTGATGATAACATTAGTAATGTATTGTATCAATTTTATGAATATTGTTATACTAATGGAGGACACTTAATGTGATTTCGAAAACTGGGTAAAACTAGTATAACATTTTCTTTCGTCTAGTCATTTCACGATATGTAAAATTGGCTTTACATCATCCTGAGTAAAACAGCGGTTGACATTAGAAGGAGACTGGCGTGGGGCTTCAATTAAAGTTATAAACAATAATTTTCATTGTCATAAAAAAATACTAATAAAAAGGAAGTGATGTGTGTACATTGCATGTACATTTGTTTGTTTGTCTTTCATTATAATGAAATTTTGTATATAGATAGTATCTATTCTAGATTAAAGGATTAGCTGTATCAAATCATGCTCATAGCTATATCGATCATTTAAGTGAATATAAATGCCACAAAGAACTTATGTTCGTATACAAACAACTAAATGGCATACACCTATCAACAATCGGTTGTCAAAACTTTACAATAAGTATTTTAATGATAAATAGTTTTTGGAATATTCATAATTGAACTAATTTACCTTTGTAATACACTAATTTTGTGCTCTCAAACGATTTAAAAAGTTATACACTCATAGAGAAGTTTTAGAATTGCTGAATTTGTAGTCATCCATCAGATTTTCAGTGAACCACCAGGATGGTTTAAAAAATTGGTGCTTTAAAAATAAAATTCAATTTAATACAAATAACAATCCATGAAGTGAGACTAAAAATTAATTGATAAAAGTTATGCTTTGAAATTCACGTACATATGTAGAGCATAAGACTTCTAAAATATCAGATTTGGTCTCACATGTTGGTAACGCTTTTAAAAAGTTTAAAAGATTCACTTCAAAATTCTTTGGTCTGAAGTCTACTTCAATATGGTATTGTGGTATAGAACCCATGGCAATCTATGTACTCTGAAAGAATTTTAAAAATTCAGAAAAGATACTTCTCTTATTACGCTTGGGTATAGACAACATTAACTTGTTATGAACAAAGGTTATTTTATTTAAAAAATTCACTCTTCAACTCACCACAGACGCCTACTGTAATGTAAATAACAGGAACAGTACTGTAACAGGTTCCATTGAACGTGCTGAATTCATGGGTTAATGCATTGCATTTTAGTTTGGTTTACTATCGCATCAATCGCGTGGCACGCCCCAGTGTACCACAACTGATGTTAAATCAAGTCTGGTAAATTATGTTCAAAATAACACTTACCTTGTTACTACAAATTTGACTTGATTGATATCTATAACTATTTTTTAAAAAGAAATCAATCATTCTCAGTATTGTGCTCTTTAAATATAAACATGTGGAATATTGGAGACAAATTATGGTTTATTGGATTATACCATTTTTTAAACCGAATTTATAAAAAAAAAGTATAAAATTACCTAAGAATTTCTAATTAAAAATCTTTTTCAATGATATCTTAGATGTTAAATTAGAAAAAAAATTGTTTCAATGCCTTAACCTCTTTTATTAGTAATTAAAACAGACTGATGGAGCAAATTACAATTTGTTTGTAAGCTGAGTATATAATTATTGTAATAAAAGTAAAAGACAATAAAACTTACTTTTTTGTAAGTTTCAGCAACAAATGCTGAGTCTCCAATGATGGCGTAGAATGAAGGCGAGGGTCGCATTGCGGCCAACATTCGTGCAGCGCCATGTGGGAGCCCAGCATGAACCCACACACGAAGATTTGAGGTTCCGATCAATCTGTACAGTGCTTGGTCTACGTCTGTAAAAAGTTAGTTTTAAGCTTAATAAGAAAGAGGGGAACAAATTTCTTAGATTTTCTTAACAAAATGTATTTCTTTTTTTATAAAAACATATTCCATCTTAGGGATATTCATTCGTGAATCTTTCAAATCGATTTGTGAATATTAGGGACTAGTTTTTATAATATATTTATGAAAAGGGGTTTGGTAGAATTTATCTGTAGTTTGATGAGAAAAATAAGAATGTATTTCATTAACAACTGTCTATTTAGACCTAAAAATACAGAGACAGAAAATAGAAAATGTTCATTTGTAATCCACCTGACGTGGCCCAGTTGCCATGTTGAGTGGACGTCACAGAGCTCCATGCTTGCGTGCTGTGTGATTTTGTGATGGTTTGTCGATTCAATGATGTTTCTATGCATTTATATATACTGGCTAGCGAAAGCTGAGAATGTGAGATGGCAAGTCAATTTGATAGTTTGATTGGAGGACATTATTTATAGGTGGAAGACGAGCTCATCAACATATGATTATATTGTTCTTATCAGAATAGTGTTCATCATAGTTTTATTATTTGATTGGTGATCTTGTGTACAAAGGTATAGCTACAATTTGCAGATATTTTGTGGCATATGTGTCTAAAAATTACTTTAGACATTTGGTGTATAGTGATTCCTAAAGCCTCGATACAAATTTTGTTTCAAATATAAAAGATTGTTAAGTGTGCGCTCATGGAGAAAGCAGTGTTTATTAATAAATCTGAATATTAAGGTAAATGTTGAAAAAGATTGCTAAACACAAGATGTTACTATGTGAAGATTATAATAACATTTCAAAATAAAATTGTCAGAGCATGTCATTATTCTTAGCACTGAAAAAATTACAAAATATTCCTACTTAAAGTTTGGTTCTCTTGAAGAAATGGACAGAACAACCAATTAAATGTTGGTTTATTGTTGCATGTTATTGAAAAAAAATTTAGCTGAAAAGTCACATGAGATTTGAAGGAACTGTTTTTAAAGATATGCAAAAATATTATTACACCACATGGCAACCTCTGTTTAGTGAATGTAAAATTTCTATAAAATTTACAGGCATGGACAGTACCAAAACAAAACAATAATGGAATTCAAACATAATTGCATCTTTCGCAATTGCCTTAACTTTTTTGTAACTATCTACTCCTATTAACTGGCTGAGCAGCATATGCGATTGACTGCAAATTCCTTTTTTATTTGTCATAACAGTATGCTTTTTTGTTGCCATAACTGTAAGGACATTGTGCTTTGTCGTAAACACTAGGCTGTAAAGACAAGGCATGCATTTGGCACTGCGGCCATCTTGTATTCCTGCAGTGGAAAAGCTAATTATAGTCTTAGTATTCAACAAATTGATGGAATTTATGGTCTAATTGGTTACAATTCCTCGGATTAGATGACCGCAGTTGCAGTAATATTAACAGATATTGCTCATAATATTTTTTATTTTCTGTAAATTTGTTCATAAAAGTTTGATTACTTAAAAAATAGATTTCCACAATGCCCTGCACAAACAAACAAATTTAATGAAAGGATTTTCCGATATTTCAAGAGTATATCTGTTTAGCGTGTGGCGGTGTGATCTGAAAGCAGTGATGATGTTTGGTGTCAAATTATTATCTGTGAAAGTTTAAATAATGAGTGCGCAAATGTATTTATTATACATCGTTTATTAACATATTTTCAACATAAAAAACTCGCACCCTGTGGGTTCTGTATCAGTACATAATATTTTCATAAAATTTAGTAAGTAGATATTTCATAAATAAAAAAAAGAAAATAAAAATCAACCACAACCAAAGTTCAACCACATAATGAAGTTAATGTCTTTTAAAAATGTTTACAAACGATAATCAATATTGTTCACTTTTTTTTAATATGGCCAGTGGCTAAATTAATTAAAAAGAAATTAGTAACTGACATTGACATTTGTTCTGTCTTGTCAAAATCAATTTCCCTTTCGCTGTTTTCCAGTTTCATATGGTTTTTAACAAAGATTCTGTCACGCTTGTGGATTTATATGCTACATATGTACAATATAAAGAGATACAATTTGTACATTGTTCATATTTAAGGTTCAAAGAGTTCCGCAGAAATATTATTTGCCAACTATTATGAAAAATAACCTATGTAGGTTATTTTTAATAAAAACATAAAAATTTCTCATTGGTTTGATCAACAATTTTAATAAAAGTTTTGAAAGGTTTATTTTTTCACCTCCTCTATAAGAGAGTGCTATTTTTATTCTATTTACATGTGGACCCAAACCTGAATCTCCACAGGCACCGGTATTGGTCTGGTCGATAGATCAGATCTTTTTCTAATGGGTTAATGGTCATTATTGGTTGCAGAAGGAATATGTTTTTTTAATTTAATTAGTTACAATCAGATAAATACATGTCACTTGAAATCTTTTCATTTGTTTGCTTTATGTTGCATACTTTTTTAGAAATAAGTAAGAAATACACCATAACTGGTATTGCGTGACAATTTATTGAATCGTATATGATCATCAGTCAAATGAATCTAATTTATTTCCGACGACTAAAGACATGTAGGACCTTGTCTATCATAATGTAAAACCATGCCATGTTCTTTAATTATAGCCTTTTCTGATAATCGCTTTCTTCACTTTATCTGATTGGCAAGAAACTTGTTGAATTGTTCATTTACCAGTTTAGATGAAGGATCAATGTAGCTTTGATGATGGATCAATATAGATATAGGATCAATGTAGTTTTGATTATGGATCAATATAGATATAGGATCAATGTAGTTTTGATGATGAATCAATATAGATATAGGATCAATGTAGTTTTGATGATGGATCAATATAGATACAAGATCAATATAGCAGAAGGATCAATATAGGCTCGGCCACAGTTAAAGGTTCTTTAACCTTAGACTAAGACTGTTTGCGTTGAGTGTACTCTTCATAAAGTATCCAGTTATCATCATCTGTAATTAGTCTTTTTTAAAAGGATCGTTTTTAAATTACTGAAGGAGAAAATTACATACAGGAACATGTTTAACAATATTTCACTTTGACAAGTGACGAAAAAGCCACATATTTAAATAATGGATATAATTCAACTTTGCCATATGATTATTGGATAGTCGTTAATAGAATTTTTAAAGTAGCTGATACATGGATTTTTATAAGCATAGTCCTACTGCGGTCTTTAAAGCAATGCAATATTAAGTGTGTCGAACGCTTCCTTAGTTTTTCCAAAATTTAATGGTAGAAAAAGAGGATTTAAAAAAGTTTTCCGTGAACAAAATATACTCTATGATATGTAGGAGAGTGATTATATTGACAATTTATAAATTTGTAGGTTTATATCAACGCTACATGGTAAGGCTTTTGTGCGCATATACAAATAAGACTTATGGAAAACTTCATAAATACTTTATATGGTGATCAATACATTTGTCAAATAATTGCAAAATATATTCAAAATCTCACCCATTTCCGAAGCGAAGATTATTGCAGCGTCAGTAGCATTCATGACGTCCAAGTACTGATCGAGAGCCGTGATAGCGCTCTGTATCTCAGTCAGGTCACAGCGCACGAGCGGTAAACCCCAGAGCATAGCTATTTCAGCAGCACGTTCCCAACTCGCCCACGTTCCGTCCAGCAGGATTGATACTCCAGATGAGAGTACTGAACATACTGGAGAACAAATATACTTTCTTTGGTTTAATAAAAATGTACTCAAATAGTGTTTAGTTGCTAGAAAATATGCAAATTTTTGGAAATGATTTTAAAAGTGGTAACGTATTTATATGTATGTATTAAATGGACATTTAAAAAGTTTTATAAACAGTTTCACGGTCTATTCGATCTAAAATTTTTTGTGAAATAAGAAACCTTCTTTCCCAACCTCACAGTTTTCGCAGTTTTAGATCGGCATACATAAAATTTTACAAGTGCTTCATACACATTCATGACATTTCGATTCACACACATTCATGACATTTCGATTAATCAATTTGCACTGAAATGTAAAAAAAAAATTTGAACGTGTATTATCAGCAGCATTGAGAGACCTCTCTTATTTTAAGGGACTTTTCATATTTTGAGTCATATTTTAAATGTTCCGCCGACACAACAATTGTCCCGAATTTATCGGCATCCGGATCACCGGAAAAACTATCTTAGCGTCCAAGCTTCCTCGGAATCGATCCAATCTTTATAAAAATAATTACAATAATTATGACGTAAGTAAAACTACTTAACTCGCAAGTTAAATTGTATAATTTTTTATTTGTTTGAATAACGTAAGAGCCAATTTTTTTTTCACATATTCTACAACTTAGCTTTGATTCAGCATTTTTGCCATTTTTAAATCCCATTCAAAAGGTTAAACTTTTACGTAACTCCTGTTAATGGTTTTAAAATATATAGGCCACTGCAGAAGTTTACTTACCTCCTTGGGGGCTCATGTTACTTTTATGTAACGTAGTGTTACAGCATTTATGCTTAAAATGTTTAACTCCAAAAGTATTGCATTTATTGTAATAAATTTTTATACACGTATAGAAATTCATGAATAAAAATTCATTACAGTAAATTCAATACTTTTGGAGTTATACATTTATATATATATATATATATATATATATATATACATATATATATATATACATATATATATATATATATATATATATATATATATATATATATATATATATATTTATTTATGATAGAAGAAGTGGACTTAAAAATAGTCGAAATATTTTATTTGTGCTATACTTATGTAGTTTGAACATAAAATATAATGAAAAAAAATCAAAATCTTCTTTGGCTCTTTAACAAAAAGACCTATAGAGGAAGAGTCAGTTTTCATTACTACCATAAAAAATTATTCATCCTAATAAAAAATTATGTCAACGTTATGTTTTTGGTGAACCATTTTAGTTCTCTCTACAAAATACTATGAATAAAAGCAACAAATGAAAGAGGCCACTGTCACAAAATGCAAAGCTAACAGTAATACCATTACTTTCATAACATCCCTAATTCTTTATGCAACTAAGAATGAAAAAAAAATAATGCCATACCAAATTTAGAATACTTTAAAAACTTTCAAATGCAATAGCTTAGAAAAGATGGAAAAAAAAGGTTTTTACTTAGACATTTTGCTTATATATGAATGGAAATAAACCAAAACCATCATATACCGCTATAAACTAGCATAAAATAATGTTTCCAAGAATAATAAAAATAAATACGTAGCGTAGAAAAAATAAAAATACTAACGAATCTAAAACGGGTAAAATTCCATTGGCTATAGTAGCAAAATTTTAATGAATATGTAAAAATATAGAGAATTACTGTCAAGTAATAAATAAATAATTTTCTTATGAATAAATAGTTTTATTAATGTCTTTCACAAATAGAAGTTTTGTTTTACTAATGTCTTTCACAAATAGAAGTTATGTTTTACTAAAGTCCTTCACAAATAGAGGTTTTGTTTTACTAATGTCTTTCACAAATAGAAGTTATGTTTTACTAATGTCTTTCACAAATAGAAGTCATGTTTTACTAATGTCTTTCACAAATAGAAGTTATGTTTTACTAATGTCCTTCACAAATAGAAGTTATGTTTTACTAATGTCTTTCACAAATAGAAATTATGTTTTACTAATGTCTCACGAATAGAAGTTATGTTTTACTAATGTCTTTCACAAATAGAAGTTATGTTTTACTAATGTCTTTCACAAATAGAAGTTATGTTTTACTAATGTCTTTCACAAATAGAAGTAATGTTTTACTAATATCTTTCACAAATAGAAGTTATGTTTTACTAATGTCCTTCACAAATAGAAGTTATGTTTTACTAATGTCTTTCACAAATAGAAGTTATGTTTTACTAATGTCCTTCACAAATATAAGTTATATTTTTGTGTTTTCGTCACATACTTTGTCAGTTTTAGAAAAAAACATGATCACAAAAATGTACCAATAAGTACAAAATAGACATCACAAAAGTAATAACTACACATCAAATAGTATATATACACTTACATTCGTTCCATAATTGCTAACACAAAATTTTCAAAACGAAACATAATTACACACAATTTTCCAAAAATCTTTGCAGTACAAATAATTGTATGATATAGAAGAATGAATTACCACTTGATTCTTCAATTGATATATAGTAATTTATATGTTTTTCTCATTTTAGAGTTTCAGTTACGTTCGAGGGGTTAACACATGTTCCGAAATGCAATTTAGGCAAGGGTCGCTTTGTAAGTGCAATGTAACGGTGTGTAATGTAAATGTATGTATATTAATATTTTTTTGTAATAGGTGTTCCTGTGTCGAATATGTAAACATAATAGGTATATCTCTTACAAACTAATTCACAATACGGGGCACGCATACTGGGATTTCTCATATTTTGTTCTTTCACTGATTTGAATGGAACTAAACAAAAGTTACAAAAACTAAAATCTAATGGTTATTATTCTGTTCTTACAAAACTTGTGGTCACTAGCCTTCAGACACTGAAAGAACAAGTACATGCTACATGTCAGTACACTATGGAGTTTAAACACAATATCCAGTAGAAGACAAGCAAAAAATACGAGTATATGAGATACTAACTTGTCTAAGAATATGGCATTTTACATATAAACATTTTTTGTTTCATTGTTTCTTAAGAAGGGATTTATACGATGAATGGAATAGCCTGTATATATCTGTAATCACTTTGTTTCTTTTATTCTTATAGCTATTGATACATTACAAACAGAGACAGAAGCTGCGGATTTTGTGACAGGTATCTGCGAAATGTAATAGTCTAGTACGTCCGTTCCATACTAATACTTCCTCCTCATACAGATTATATATATACCTCACCTTTAGTTCAATGCAATGAAAATATATCACATTTAGAGCATATATTATATTATACTTCGAAAATATTTTCCTGTTTTTACCTGTTTTTTTAAATATATAATATAAAAATGGTCTGCAAATTTATCAACCTAGAGAGCATGAAACTATAGAATATGTCAAAAGTAAACTAATAACAAAATTTCATTCCATTATAAGTGGTTTTATCAAATGGGAGAAATCTCACAAATGTAGATGAACCAAATGATTTTCAATATAAATATTTAAAAATTTTAATGGTAAAAAATTTTCTTAATGATTATCACAAAGTTTTATTATGTGATTTAATATTTTTCACAGGGATACTCAATAATTTTTCGACTTAAAAGGAATAAGCATATCCAATAAATCGGTACATGTCACCTTCACTCTGCGAAAGGATAACTGTCCTTAAATTAAACTTGGAAACGATGTTCTTCCTCAACAAGACTCAGCAAGATACCTAGGCATACATCTAGGTAGAAAGCAAACATGGAAAACTCACATTACAAAAAAACGCGATGAGTTAAAAATTCGGCTTAGAAACCTTTCCTAGCTAATAGGCAGAAGATCACATGTCACCCTGAAAAATAAAATACTTATATACAAATCCATAATCAAGCCGATTTGGACATATGGCATAGAGTTGTGGGGAACAGCAAAGAGTTCCAACATGGAAATACTACAACGCTTCCAAGAAAAGCACTCCGAATGATATCTGATGCACCTCTATTCATCACAAACAATGAATTACATAAGTACACAGGAATGAAAACCGTAAAGGAGGAAGTAGAGTAGAACACAGAATACAATCCTATCGAAACTGCATAAAAGCTCACACTAATGTCCTCGCAACAGCACTAGATAATCCCATAACGACGACTTAAAAGACACCACATATAGGATCTTGTTAAATAACAAATTCCTAAATAATTAAGAGACAGCTTCCTCGCTGGAGGGCCAGTTCTGGCCTGCCAGATATACTACAACAAATCTGTTAAGAGCTTGTTAAGCTAATTGCAAGAAATTAAAAGGAATAAGCAGTGGAGTGACCTAAATAATTCGGTCAAATTACAATTTAAATTCTTTTATTGCCTAAATCTAAGTTACAATAAAAATAGCTTACAGTGATTGTAGCTTTCCTCGTCATTGTTTCTGTTTAGCGGCATGATGGCTTCGGAGATTTTCAGACCGGGGTTCTTGCTTTCGACGTTGCGCATAGCTGCTGCGAACCAGCTTGTGGCTTCTGGTTGCATCGACTCCACAACTAAAACTGTATGCATTTATTTCATTAAATTGTTTATCTATATGTGATAAGATGATTATACGCTTTGTTTTGTGTTTCATCAAATATTTGGAAAGTACTTCATTCAAATGTTATTTAACTATAAATAGAAGTGCTTGCTTTTCTGAATTTTTTTATCACTGAACATTTTGTGAGTATCTAAATATATTATTTCTAAAAGGTGTTTTTTGGTCGAGCGGCTCGATCTCTTTAACTACTGCACCAAAAAAAATAAAAAAAATACCCACTTAAAGCTTATGTTTTCTACTTTGGACGAAAAATATAAAAAAATTCGAAAAAAATCTTTTTGTTAATTAATTTTTATAACAATTGGCATGAGCGCCATCTGTGGGCGACACATCAAATATCTTAGCCAAATTGTATACTTGGAACACGCTAGATGGCGATATAGTGCGAAGACTTCGCACGGGTCAGCTAGTTTTCAATAAATTTATTGGCATCAGTTTTCAGAATTGATACATCATCGTGCAATCATGTTTTTTTATCGCAGTAATATTTCTTCTTATTCTGTTTTGTATAAAATTAATTGCTAAAATATTAGTTGATTAATTACTAAAATTAATGAGTGATTTTTGCATTATTATCAGGAACAAATAATTGTTTAATAACAAGGTAAAATTTATAAAAATTTAATTACGAGATGTGATCACCAAAGGTAAACAAATAAAAAAAACTTAAAAAACAAGCTATCAAAAAATGAAAATATTAATGAATATATTCATCATTAAAAATTAAAAATTTTATCATTAAAATCAAGAATCATTCAAAAATCAATAAATTTTTTACCAAAAGTAATTTTTCACAATTTTTGTTTTTTTTTTAAAACAAAATATTTGACAATTATAAAGATTGCTCATTACCAATTTAATAAAAAAAAGTATTTAAAAAGCTCTTTTACTACTGGCAAATTGCTGCTAAGTGCTCAATTTTAGGTGCGTTTTCATGAAATTTTGTAGTTGATTTCCCATTTTTTTTGTCTATTTTTATGTACAAAATTTCACAATTGTGAATTTATTTGTACATTAACTTATTAAAATTAAGTAAATGTGAAAAAATTATTTGCTAAACGTATTACAAAAACTTAATTTATATGAAAAAAAAGAAAAAGCTGTTTTTTTCAAATAATTCAAAAGCTGTCTCGATAACTATTAAATAAAATGTTTAGTTTTCTTTTAACTAAGTTAAGCTAATTAGTAAAAATTTTACTTAATGTTAAACGCACTTTTTCTATTCATATTTACGTGGTGATCAACTGATCATCATTATGTAACTAATTTTGTCTCCCTCCACTCTACCCTTCCACTCATCTACGTTTCTATAACCCTTAATCCAATTCTATCCATTTTAAATTTATAAGGTCATTCTCAATACAAACTGACGCCATCAGGACAAAAAAGTTACTGCTTCAAATATTTTATTTCAATTATGCAAACACCTACACTACAACTGAAAAGAAAATGTCAAAATTAATAAGTCCTATCACTTATCTCCCACTCTTATTTTTCCGCCATCACTTATATCTCTCTCCCTCTCTCTCTCTCTCTCTCTCTCTCTCTCTATATATATATATATATATATATATATATATATATCAAAATGTATGGAAGGGCTAGTTTAAAGTTATTAAAAAAAATTTTAAGTACTATTTTTAAAATGTACACAGCAGAAAGAAAAAAATGCAAAACTTACAGAGAAATTACAGAAAGAAAACATAATAGGAAAATAGAAATAATATTTCACAGATGAGGAAAAATCGGCAAGGAAAATTTAGTGGATACGTGCTAAAAAACAAGCGAAGAAATACAAGAATGCATTCACGATTAACCTTTGTAAGAGAGAATACAAAAGATGGAGACTACAATGTCCAAAGACAACAATGTACAATGTAGAGATTATTAATACAAAAGATGGAGACAGCTAGAGACATGTAACATATGTACTTTAAGAATGGATATACTAATTTCAAAGTTATGAAAATAAGCAGACTTGATCCATAAGAGTCAAAGCAAAGTAATTAAATCATACTTACAAACTAAAAAACAAAGTAAATGATCTACGTAAAAGAGGCTGTAAGTTTTTGGTTTTTTCCCACAAAAATTATATTTTTTTTAAACTTCAGACAATATAAAAATCTGAACAAAATAAATGGAATTACCGACGTCCGGTTGCAGGATTGAAGTTGTTTCCTTGAAAGAAAACCGATTAGTACGTAAATATAAAAAAATTCAGACGTATGGGCACACAAAAAGAACCAAGATGCGTTAGGTGTACTGAAAAACACTTCACATAAAATTGTTAAAATTCTAAAGATGAAATAAAGATGGCAGAAAAATTTTACTTTATATATGCGAACACCCACACTACCACTGAAAACAAAGTGTTTTAATCGACAAGTCCTATTATTCGCATGTATATTACATTTGTGCTTTGTTACATATTTCATATTACTTTACTAACTTTAGAAACTATTAAAAATGTATTAAAAAAATATGAATTACCAATTTTAATTAACTGCTCAGTCTCCTGGCTCTCGCCTCCGATAAAATATGCACTCAATACCAATGTTATAATATAAGTCGCCATTTTGATGTCGGCCATTTTGTAATGCAGTTTATCAGTCACAAAATGGCAATACGATCATGCACTGCACTTGGAACATTTGTTGCACGTTTTTTTCACTGTTTTTATCAGAATTGCCGATATATATTCTTGTATAATAAACGGTATTAATAAAGATAGTAATATGTAAACAATTGTTCGAAATTTTTCTATCATTGTTTTTCTGTTGCAAAAAAATGTATGGGTTATTTTCAAAATATATGTTAAATTTACATTTCAAAACTTCAGTTTAAGTAAACACTATAAGATTCAAAATCTGGGTGGTTTTTGGAATTTTTGAAACAAAAATGTAGTGTAATTTGAAGCGAGAACCAAGGTGACTACTTGACTAGAGTTATGAGAAATAAAATATGATGTAAGTTATAGAAGTCCAGATAACAGAATGAATTTTGTTCCACTCGGCATATCCTTTTATACAAAAAATTGTGGCACCAAAAATAGAAACGGAGATCTATGAAAGTTGAGACTGAGCGTAGGGATAGAGATGGATAGCCGATAAGTAAGACAGAGCACGGCGTACGCATACCGCGCCCTCGTGTCGCGGGTGTATAAATATATCTGCGCCGAGTGCGGCCGTTTTTTCCTTCACAAACCGCCGAGGAGAGTGGACGTCTGGAGCTCCGTGCCTGCACGCTCCACATTGGATGATGGTGTGCTGTTTACTTCCGCCGCTCGAGAGTAGCTATTGTGTGATGCGTGCCGGCAGTCGATTGGTGGCGACATGTTGTTTAAACCGGTCGCTAGAGATAGCTATAATTTAGCGCGTGCCGACCCTGTTCTTTCCCAAAATTGTTTTGTGTTCTTTTGAGAGCAGTTTATTATTATTTGATTGTCGCCATTACCGTAAGGTAAGTTCAATATTTTTTTGTAACTTCGCAATTGCGTTTCTGAAATTGTAGATGTTTTTTTATGGAACCGTAACTGAGAACGGAAGTCTTATAGTTTTATTTTATTGTCTGTCTTATATTTTTAGTCAATACTCTTTTTCTTAGGAATGGCCAGTGGTATAAAGTTGAGAATAATATTAAATATTAAGACCTATGGCATCCATAGTATTGTAAAAATTTAAGATTCTAATTCAGCTATCTAATTCAATGTAGTAAAAAGACATGGCCTTTCAAATATCACGTACTTTGATACTGATTCACTCATAGAAAACCACTATGGATACTTCCCATTGACGTAGAATCTTAAAGTTTAGCACGAGGGAATGTTCCATAGTACAAGTACCGGAAAAAGTCCAAAAATTATGAATTTGAAATTCTACGTGGAATGTTTAGGTGATAAATAAAAATATTAAATTTTTTGGATTTTCGTTTCTATTGGATATTTATAATGTACCTATTTACTAACATTTACTATAATATAATATACGGAACTCACAGAGTACGAGATCTATTCGTACTTTTGCTGTCTTTTTTTGAAACTTGGGATTTGACTGAGAGTCGTAGGGATCTGAAAGCCAAGGGCGCAAAAGTGCAGGAATTGAACGCCATGAGTTCCGTCATACAAGCGTCGTGCCGTTGCGACCGTATTACGGCGTTACAATCAATATGTGAAGAGGTAGAGAAACATTCTCAAAAGTTTGAAACAAAAGACCTACACATGAAAATCAAACTTATGACCCGTCAGTTCAAACCGAAGTCGTGGGCCATTGAGAATGCGACCGGAGACGCCGTCACGGAAATCAAAAAGATTGCTAGCGTCTGGGACGAGTAGTGTAAGTCTCTGTCTGCTGACACAGCAACAAACATAACACCCTACCAAGAAACCACAGAGCAAGAGCCAATGATATTAAAAGATGAGGTGCGGGCCGCTATAGACCATCTTAAACGGAACAAGACTGTAGGCATTGATGAGATCCCGATCGAGACAGTGAAAGCCATGGGGGAAGTCGGGGTAAACATACTGCACACCATCTGCTGTCATATATGTGTCACTGGAGTTTGGCCGAGCGATTGGTCACACTCCATATTCATACCGTTACACAAAAAAGGATCGACGAAAAAGTGCAGTAACTACAGACTCATTTCCCTAATATCCCACGCCAGTAAAATAATGCTGCATATTGTTAACACAAGGCTTCAGAGTTTTTTGTCCCGAGAAATTGCCTCCGAACAAGCTGGTTTTGTAGAAGGTCGAGGTACAAGAGAACAACTGCTGATATTGCTACAAATTGTAGAGAAGGCTAGAGAGTTTAACATTGCCCTCTATACATGCTTCGTCGAGTTCAGAAAAGCCTTCGATATCGTGAAGTGGTCGAAACTGTGGCTGGTCCTGACGGAAATGGGTGTACCGCATCATCTTGTACAACTCATTAGGCGTCTATACGAAGATGGCACAGCCGCGGTCCGAGTAGACGGTATTGACTCCGAACGCTTCAAAACGCAAGCAGGTGTTAGACAGGGCAGTATATTATCTCCTCTTCTCTTTAACATATACACAGAATACCTAATGCGTATAGTTCTTGAAGATTGGAATAAGGGAATATCGGTGGGGGAATATCGGTGGGGGAAACTTGAGATACGCAGATGATACCACCCTCCAAGCGTCAACAAAAGATGAAATCGAGTCTCTCCTACAACGACTGGAGACTACAGCATTGGAGTTTGGGCTTACTATCAATCGCGATAAGACTAAAATGATGATTGTAGATCGTGCTAACAGTAACCAACCGAACATCCAAAATATAGCACGATGCCAGGTAGTGAAGAGCTACGTATATCTGGGCTCCACTATCGCTAATGATGGAGGTTGCGAGGATGAGTTTCGAAGACGTTGCGCCGTGACGAGATCATCAGTGGAAAAACTCACAAAGATCTGGAAAGACCGCAGAATAACCAGAAACACAAAGGTTCGACTTATGAAATGCCTGGTCTTTCCGATTTTTCTATATGGAGCTGAGACGTGGACGCTGAGGATGCAAGACCGCCACAAAATTCGTCAATTGTGGTGCTGGAGGCGTTTGCTTAGGATCCCATGGACCGCGCACCGAACCAACGTTTCGATCCTCAAGGAACTTAACATCAAAGAGAGATTATCGTCGACTGTGCAATTGCGAATTCACAAATTCTTTGGACGTGTCACCCGCAACGAGGACTCCGTGGAACGACTGGTGGTGCAAGGCAAAGTCGAAGGCAAACGATCCCGCGACACGGTGGACAGACCTAATAAAATCTGCGACGCACTCCAGTGTAAATGACTGCTCTCACTCCGCAAAACACCGAACTACATGGCGTCACATCGCGAGGGCAGCAGTGGCGAAGGAACCGGCTGAATCATGATCACGACCAAAAAAACGTTCGATAGTTAATTAGGAAATAGCGTAAATACAGATAGACAGATATATGCGACGAGGCACTTTATTTTATAAAGAGCCTCGTCGAGTAAAAGTCCATTAATGAAAATTAGCAAAAAAAACGTTCGATAGATAATTAAAAAATATCATAAACACAGATAGACAGATATATGCGACGAGGCCCTATATTTTATAATATGTTGAATATATTTGGTGTTCATTTTGCAGAAATTCATTATTCACAATTATTGTTTATAATTTGTATTAATTGTTTATAATATGTATTGATAAATCAGAAGTTACTAGTTTTGCCCCCGGCTTTGCTCGCATATAGATTTTTTTTATTGCTGTGGAATCTTTTTCTAGGATTCTTTTCGACCAGGATGAAAGTAAACTCTGCTCTTACTGCGTGAGCATCATCATTTCATTTAGTGCGTTAGGGAATGTCCGATTGGAAAAGAAGATTATTAGACCGGGAAGAAGAACAATCGATCAGGTTAGAAGATATTGGATAGGAATAGAAGCATAAATCCGAATCTAAATGTAAGCATTATTTCATTAAATGAAAGTTTGTTTCAAATTAATTTGATAGTTTCTGCGTGATATTCCGCAAACTGATCAACAAAGAAAGTGAAATAAAAAAGCCTTAACGAATATTCGATAGGAATAGAAGATTATTATGCCGGTATAGGAGAATATTCGATCAGGTTAGAAGATATTGGATACGGACAGAAGCATAAATCTGAATTTAAATGTAAGCATTATTTTAATAAATGAAACATTATTTCTAAGTAATTTGATACTTTCTGCATGATATTCTGCAAAGTGATGAATAGGAAAACATATAAAAAAGCCTCAGGGAATATTCCATGAGTGGCGTATAGTGCCTTATAAGTAATTGTACTTTACTTGAGCATCTGACCTATATACATCATATATTTTAAATCGGCAATTTAAACTATGATCTGTAGCTCAAACATGCAAACCGAACGCTATTAGTGTGTATACATGAAACGTACAAACTTCATGTTTATAATATTACACTGAACATCTAGTTGCAAAAGTTTTCTATAAGAAACTAAAATTGGTTATGGTATTTCAGCTTACCTTTGACTATATTCGGAATGAAACAACCTGCTTTTTCTTATATTCAGATTAAAACAACAGCAGACACAGAATCACTGTAAAGATCCATCAACTAGAGGAGCGCAAAATGTATCAGTGAAAAGAAAAAAGTGATATATATCATTTGCTTGGAAAGATATATACCACTCTTTTATATCTCTAACTCAGTAGCTCAGTATCTCAGTACTCCGAGTTATTAACGAAATTATTTATTACTCATACGTTGGACAGTGGTCATACAATATGGTAATAAAGTAATGACTGAATATTTCGCACTATTGTTTGAAAATAAAAACAAATTCTACAAGAGTATTCACTTTGCTTAATACTTTGCAGGTTTAGAATTTAGGACTGTTAACCTAGATTCAAATTATACATAAAATAACTTTAATGATAATTAAATAAATTGGAATAGATTGGCGTATTTATACAATTATAAATTAGAATTTTGAAATGAAACAAAAAAAGTGTTTGTTTACGCAAATATTTTGAGCGAATTAAAGCATACTTTATCACAGCGTCCATATTGGATCGCAAGCAGCTACGTTTGGTTATATAGATCCAGTTGTATATTTGATTAAACAGTTCGATCGTTTTATTCTCTTTCATGTAACGTCAAACATATACTTTTATATCTATCTTCACGACGCGACGAGTGAGTGCAATGATTGATTTGGTGAAACGAAAGAGACGCCGATCACTCCTGAGCTATTGATGTATTGATACACTTTGATTTCAAGTGAGCGAGTGATAGATATGATCGTAACAAGTGAGCTATATATTTTATATCTCTCACTCATGAGTTACACACCACTACTGCCAACTGTCAAATGTCAGCCGAAGTAAACAAACATTACTGGAATAATCTTTTGTAAAAATATCTTGTTTTCCATTTTATAAATCACGTATTATATTTTGTGGGCGCATTTAATTCATTGAATTAGTTCTTGTGAAGCCCGTTTCCTCTTTGTATTATTTGTCGTTTATTATTGTGTATTTTCGCTGTGACAGTTTAAAACGGTATAATGTTTATTGTCATGCAGGTGAGATTTTCAAATTTACCTTTTATTGAAGAAATTATTTAATTCTGAATGACAGATCAAAGCCAATTTTCAAATTACATGTTCTTATTAAATGTATTGCATGCCTTTTTAATATGCGATAAATATTTGACGTTAACCGGGAGTTGTATTTTGAATAAAATGTCGGCTTTGATGATAATTTCAGTTTTATCTTTACAAAAATGAAAGAATATTAGCAGAAAACAACATGCCTAATAAAAAATAACTCTCGTGATTTAAAAAAAAAAAACGATTTGAAAAGCACTTTTACTATGATGAAAGGGTCGCCAAACATTACATCTCTAACCTTCCTTTACACAACCTGTGTAATTCTTGTTTATTTCAATATTTTAATTAATTTCTTTTTTATGTAAATTCGTGTTTGCATTTGCATATTCAGTGTTTAGTGTCATTAAAAATGATAATTATGTCGAAAAAATTTAACAAGCAATTTGAAAAAAAACGCAATTTGTATGAGAAATATTTTTCAAATCAATTTTTTATTATACGTTTTTTAAATATATCGTTTTTAATACATGCTCTTCCATTTAATGTCTAAAAACAGTGGAATATCCATTGGTATTAAACTGTATTTGTTCCGATCTAATTAATTTAACAGAGTCTGATAAAAATGATTTTAGTTGGATAAATACAGAAAAATATTTCATAACATATTAAAGCATTGAGTGGACGCAGTGACCTTCAATGTATTTGTTTGATTCATAATTTAACGCTATTTGTGTTAATATATGTGCTTATGCGGTACATTTTTCGACCTTTGGTCTTTGAATATGTTGAATTAATAAGAAAATGAAGCAAAAAGTATAAAATTGACAAGAATTAGATTGGTAAGAACTTTGATAAGAAGTGCCTCCCTTAGTAGCTAGCTAGACCTACCCAAAAAGCACTGCACGCCGCTGTATTCGAAAGCGACAGAAATATTCGAGTCCCTTGAGAAATATTCGATAGCGACAAAAGGTACTATATATATATATATATATATATATATATATATATATATATATATATATATATATATATATATATATATATATTAATATGAATCTCAAGTGTTATCTCAGTCGAATAAAAATGTTAAAATAATTGAGCAGTTTCTACGAAGCGCTAAAACAAACCGATTGGTTTTTCAATAACGTAGAAACAGGCAAACATAAAGTCCCTTGAGAAATATTCGATAGCGACAAAAGGTAGTATAGATATTAATATGAATCCCAAGTATTACCTCAGTCGAATAAACATGTTAAAATAATTTAGCAGTTTCTACGAAGCGCTAAAACAAACCGATTGGTTTTTCAATAACGTAGAAACAGGTAAACATAAAGTTCCTTGAGAAATATTCGATAGCGACAAAGCGTAGTATAGATATTAACATGAATCGCAAGTATTATCTCAGTCGAATAAAAATGTTAAATTAATTTAGTAGTTTCTACGAAGCGCTAAAACAAACCGATTGTTTTTTTTTCAATAACGTAGAAACAGGCAAACAAAAGTGCCTTAAGACATATTCGATAGTGACAAAAGGTAGTCTGGATATTAATCTGAATCGCAAGTATTACCTCAGTTGAATAAAAATTTTAAAATAATTTAGTAGTTTCTACGAAGCGCTAAAACAAACCAATTGGTTTTTCAATAACGTAGAAACAGGCAAACATAAAGTTCCCTGAGAAATATTCGATAGCGACAAAGCGTAGTATAGATATTAACATGAATCGCAAGTATTATCTCAGTCGAATAAAAATGTTAAATTAATTTAGTAGTTTCTACGAAGCGCTAAAACAAACCGATTGTTTTTTTTTTCAATAACGTAGAAACAGGCAAACAAAAGTGCCTTAAGACATATTCGATAGTGACAAAAGGTAGTCTGGATATTAATCTGAATCGCAAGTATTACCTCAGTTGAATAAAAATGTTAAAATAATTTAGTAGTTTCTACGAAGCGCTAAAACAAACCAATTGGTTTTTCAATAACGTAGAAACAGGCAAACATAAAGTTCCCTGAGAAATATTCGATAGCGACAAAGCGTAGTATAGATATTAACATGAATCGCAAGTATTATCTCAGTCCAATAAAAATGTTAAATTAATTTAGTAGTTTCTACGAAGCGCTAAAACAAACCGATTGTTTTTTTTCAATAACGTAGAAACAGGCAAACAAAAGTGCCTTAAGACATATTCGATAGTGACAAAAGGTAGTCTGGATATTAATCTGAATCGCAAGTATTACCTCAGTTGAATAAAAATGTTAAAATAATTTAGTAGTTTCTACGAAGCGCTAAAACAAATCGATTGTTTTTTCAATAACGTAGAAACAGGCAAACATAAAGTCCCTTGAGAAATATTCGATAGTTTTATCCCAATAACTTAAATTATCTTTGAAACTAACGTAATAATTTTAAGCGTTATGATAAGACAAACAGATAGCGTCTGCGTCTTTTTCTATTAAATTGATAATAGACATAAGAAAAGTCCCTCAAGGAATATTCGATAGCGATATAAGGTAGTCTATATTTTAATTTGAAACCCAAGCACAATCTCAGTCAACTAAATTTTTATTAAAATTAATTGCGTAGTTTGCGCGTGACCCTGAAACAAACAGAGTCTATTATTGTTTTTGTTTTTATAATTAACAGAAAAATGAATATACAAAAAGTGCCTTGAAAATTTTCGATAGCGATAAAAGGTAGTTCTGTTTTTCCAATAAACAGAAAAATGGACATATGAAAAGTGCCTTGAAAATTTTCAATAGCGACAAAAGGTAGTTCTGTTTTTCCAATAAACAGAAAAATTGACATATGAAAAGTGCCTTGAAAATTTTCAATAGCGACAAAAGGTAGTTCTGTTTTTCTAATAAACAGAAAAATGGACATATGAAAAGTGTCTTGAAAATTTTCGATAGTGACGAAATGTAGTTCTGTTTTTCTAATAAACAGAAAAATTGACATATGAAAAGGGCCTTGAAAATTTTCGATAGTGACGAAACGTAGTTCTGCTTTTCTAATAAACAGAAAAATGGACATATGAAAAGTGCCTTGAAAATTTTCGATAGTGACGAAACGTAGTTCTGCTTTTCTAATAAACAGAAAAATGGACATATGAAAAGTGCCTTGAAAATTTTCGATAGTGACGAAATGTAGTTCTGTTTTTCTAATAAATAGAAAAATGGACATATGAAAAGTACCTTGAAAATTTTCAATAGCGACAAAAGGTAGTTCTGTTTTTCTAATAAACAGAAAAATGGACATATGAAAAGTGTCTTGAAAATTTTCGATAGTGACGAAATGTAGTTCTGTTTTTCTAATAAACAGAAAAATTGACATATGAAAAGGGCCTTGAAAATTTTCGATAGTGACGAAACGTAGTTCTGCTTTTCTAATAAACAGAAAAATGGACATATGAAAAGTGCCTTGAAAATTTTCGATAGTGACGAAACGTAGTTCTGCTTTTCTAATAAACAGAAAAATGGACATTTGAAAAGAGCCTTGAAAATTTTTGATAGCGACAAAATATAGTTCTGTTTTTCTAATAAACAGAAAAATGGACACATGAAAAGTGTCTTGAAAATTTTCGATAGCGAACGTTATCTCAGTCATTGAAATCTTTATCAAATTTAATGTAATAATTTACGCGTGGTGCTAAAACAGAGACTCCGTTTTTTTTGTATCTTTAGTAAACGGAAAAACATATGTACAAAAAATCCCCTAGATAATATTTAATAACGACACAAGGTAGTCTAGGTATTAATATGAATATTAAGTATTATGTTGGTTAATTGAAATGTTGTTAAAATAAGTTTAGTGCTTTGTGCCTGGCTTCTCATACAAACAAACAGAATCTATCACTTATTATTTAGGTTTTTCTAATAAACAGAAAATAGGCATACGAAAAGTATAATAGTTCTTGTGTTATTCTAACAAATACGCAAACTGATAGATGGACAAATGAAACAATTTTAAGAAATTGTTTGTTCTTTTTGATCTCAGATACGTCCCTGGCACAAAATTACCAAAAAGATTTAATATGCACAGTTGCGGTACGATTTTATGTAATATAAAAATATTGAGTTAACTAAATATTAAAGATTTAAATTGATATAACTATGATAAATAAATTTTTAATGCTAGCCACACAATATCGAATCTCGGAGCGCGAATCGTATTATGAACAAGACAACAGAACGTCAACTGAAGAGATTATTAATTTTGATTTGACAAGCGCCTTGAGCCGATACGAGCTGTTAAACGGATTTGTTAAATAAACGCGGACTAGTCAGGTGGCCGTGCTAGGTCGTTACTGTAGAGGGAATCCGAATATTGGAAAGTTTTTGTATTAAGAAATCATTTGAAATAGGTAAAATTTAGGTTAGGTTGTCAAATTAATGTTTTTTAAGATTCGAATGAATTAGATTCCATTCAAAATCACAAATAAAACTCTTTGAATAAACTTTTTGATATTCTCGACGGCCATGTTAACAGCGTTCGGTTGGTTCCGCCGCCGGTCGGATGCGTTCGGCATTTACAAATTTTAATGTTAACTTTTTAATGTTAACTGTTTTTTTATGTTAACAAATTTTAACATGACAGAGAGAATCGAATGTCTCGAAAGAAGGTTCAGTTTAAAAAAAAAATAGTACGTGTACTTATATGCGCCCGTTAGAAGATGTATTTCTTCGGTATAATATAAGAATAAACTTATTTAACACGCGAATTATTAATGGAAATAAAATAATAAAAAAATTGGACCCTGATTATAAATACAGTTGTTAAAATAAATTCAATATAATAATTAAATTTGAAAAATTACGATGTATGTAATAAATTGTTAAATTTACTAAAATAATCTAATTAAAATTTAAATAATAATTAAAATAAACGAATCTGATCATTTATTTTTTGTAATTTATTTATTTTAAATTTTTAATAAATGATAAAATAATAATTTATAATGCATATAAATAAATACTGAAACTTAACCTTACTTAGAGAAATAAACTTAAAATATATTTTAAAACGTTTATAAGCACTATTTCTATAACAGATGTTCATAATAAATAAATGTTTTTTTATTATACGGACCATTATTAAATTTCTATTACTAAAAATATTATTTAACAGCACAGATATAACTTAGATTTGTATGAATATAAAACATGTGATGTGTATTTACAAATACCTCAATAACTATCATGAATATAGTTTCAATCATTACACGAATGAAATATAAGTTTAGTGAGCAACTTCATCCTATCGATTTTTGTTGCATCGCGCGAGCGCATCGTAAAATTTTACTTTCATAATTTTTTCATAACGCGCTTAAAGAAGTATAACTTCAAAAAATACTTTATCTGGCACTGAAACTTCTTTACGCACGCTTGACTTGGAGAGTAAGCTGGTGAATGCGTGACGAGAGCGTTACGAAAAGTGTGATCGGGCGAGGCGAACGGAAGTTGAGAGGGAGATATAAGTTAGTGAAGAAAGAAAGAGAGAGAGAGTTACGTTTCGTATATTACTGCCTGGACAAGAGAGAGAGGTGCGAGCACACACTTTCTTTCTCTCTTTCTCTCATAGCCAGTTATGTTTCGTATATCTAAGATACAGTGCAAGCCTATTGTCTGTATCACACTGTAGGAGCAAGGGAGAGAGAGAGAGCAGTGCCCGCGCACATTTTCTTTCTCTCTTCCTCTCATAGCCATTGCATGAAATGTATATATATGCGAGTTTGCTTGCGTTACGCGAACGGTGATTTTATTATTATTTTTTAATTTCATTTCGTTCTTGAACAATTTTATAAATTATTATTTTGTTCATTACATTAAATATTCTACGTTTGAAGTGAATAAAATTGTAAATTCATTTTAAAGTTCATATTTTGTGAATTTGAAGTTTTACTTCAGTCGTGTGGTCTAAAGAACACTCGTTTTTTTAAATTAGATATATCAAGCATCTAACAAAAAGTTATTCCCAAAGTTGGAAAACAAAGGGTTGCAGTTAGACAAAGGGTTGTAGACAGGTTTATAGAGCAACGGGTATAAGTCGGACTAGTTGCAGCACTGCTTCTATTATAAGCAATGTCAGTAAAATGTCTGGATCGTTTAATACCAAACACAAAGATTTACCAAATTTGGAGGATATCAAGTACAAAATGGCCATAGAATGTAAGCCAGTTTTTCATGAATATACCAAGATTTCACTTAGTATATACCCCAGGTTACGTCGGACTAGAAAGCAAATAATATTAATAATGGTAGATCAGCAGACGCGAGAATATATTCCACCTTCAGAATGAAAGTGACTCAATTCAAGAATCATAAGTTTATGGAAATTGCATTTAATTTTTTTACATTCAGGACGGTCTGTATATATTTGGTATGGATGGCAATGTAGCAATGTTCAATTCGAATAGACAAGTTACCCATTTTTTAAAGTTAGGTCTGTTTCATTCTAAAAGTGCGATGTCATCATTGGACATTATTTTGGTTTTGATGTAGGTATAGCAAGGAACTCGCAATGTGCAATTAGACTTAAGTTTGGCCATATTTTTCTAAATTACAAATATTTTGAAGAAAATGTATAAGATAAATAGCTCAATAACTATATGTTCGGATTGTGCATCTTTAGCTTCTTTACCATAGAAATAACTTTGCTTGCTTTTTACAGTTTGAAAGTAATTCTTAAACGTATTCCGATGACCAGTCTTTTAATTTTAATGGATCAATCTTTTCGTCTCTTCGTTTAAATCAAGGTTTCAGGCTTTTGTTTGTTCTGGGTTTTCGAATAATAAAACGTTAGCTGGTCGTTCGAAAGTCAGGTACAGTCAACCATCGTTTAAATAATATTATGTATATTTTTTACATTTGCTTATTTATATCTTTAAAACGTTGTATGCTATATATATATATATATATATATATAAATATATATATATATATATATATATATACACACATACATACATATATATACATATATATAAAGGGTAACACATATATTTTTTAAATAAACTTATTGGAATAACCATTAATTCGATATTTTGTGTGCGGTGATAATTTTCCTAATTTGTTTTTTATTACTATCACATTAAAGCTTAAAATTTCGTAAACAGATCCCTGTATCGAAAATGTTCATTCACAAATTCATGACGTAACCCTACCACTTCTGAAAGACCTATTCCACGATAATCCACAATGTGGTATGAAAAAAAAATCGCCCCTGTTTACATGTACGGCATGTACCTTAAATCAATTTATTTCAAGATTTTATTTCATAGTTTTGTAGGCATAATAAATATAAATGACAGAGAGTGAGTAAAACGGCTATGACAAACAGATGGACAGACAGACTGAAGGGTGTGGCGACACCATAAGGGTATAAAGTTTGGCTACGTGACCCTAAAGAGTTTCGAAAGAAGCGCTTAATGAACTAAATGTTACTCAATGACAACTATATGTGACCGCCACCATTAATTTACCAGAAGCAGTTGTTAACTTAACAGAGAGTAACCAAAGACTTTTCGTACGCGATACAATTAACGGTAAGAGTTTCCGAACGAGGCGGTAACTTACGGGTCGCTCTGATTAGTTACCGGTAAGTTTTCGAACGTTCTCTAATGTCTCCCAAACAGATGTGCTCAGCTCTGCCAGTTAGCTGCCGGTCGCACAGCTCAGCTGATGTCTCTTTTTCACGTTTGCGATGTCTCTCTCTCCAACTCTAGATACTTTTGCGTGTTGAAGATTACGTTCTGGCGCCGATTCTTTTTCTTTGTGACGAATTATGTTTTCTGTTAATTTATAAATATTATTACTTTTCTACATTAATTATATAATCGCATGCAAAACGCTTTCTTATAACGCCCAATGTGCTGCATCCTCAATTAGAGTTTTGGCAATCCTATATTCTACAGACATTGCACTTCTACAGACATTGCACTATTTCACTTAAATATATTTCATTTCTAAAGGTGGTAAAACTGATGAACAGTCCAATGCACCAAACGGGGCGGTAGTAAAGCGAAATCCACTCGTGAACGCCAAAATCGTCTATAACTTTTGAGAAGTGGCGCGGCGTGTGCAAATTCTAAACAGTTTAAAGTGGCTACTTACGAACGATTCAACGTTCCAAATGACGCGTCCACCAGTCTAAATGAATCATCTACAATTTCGGCCGAATAGCGCGGCGCGATTGATTTTTAGACTGTTCAAAATCATATCGCTCCACACCAAACAGCGATCGACGTATGGAACGCAGATCAAATTCTAAACAGATCGTTTATTTAACGGTTAAAAATCGTTATTAACCGTCTAATAAAGGCCCAAAATGGCTACCTATTATTATAATTGACGCCTTGCACAGGTAGTTTAAAATTTCTTTATTGCTGTTTTGGTAAAATGTCACGGAAATATAATTTGATTAAAAAACAAGCGAGTTGTAGGTTTTTATAACTTAACAGGGACAGGATGTGGATATCCCCATATCTCATTCGCCCACATATAATACAATGAGCGTTACCAAAAATGACGTCACGGTTCACTATTGCTCTCCTTATCTAATCGTTGAGTTGAAACTTACAACTCGGTAAATATTTAGGATTGGACAAATATTTGAGACTTATTAGCTTGTTTCTTAAAATTATTATTCATGATCAAAAAATTAATTAAACACCATATTATAAAGGCGTTTGACGTTCTTTTTCAAAGGTTAATCTTTCGAATATATCAAATGATTAAAAATAATTTCTCGTCATATTTCTAAAATTATACGCTGTATCCAAAAATAGAAATTAACTATACAACCATATCGCGTATATTTTTACGTTAAATTCAAAACTGTATATGTTTTGACGTGAATACGTCTTTAAATTTACTACCATACGGGGGCGATCCAAAAAAACTAATGATAACAAAATCGGAGTATACAGTTTGGCGTTGCAATTTCGAATCTATCCTCTATATCAAAAATGAAATTATACCACTGGATAGCTAAAGGATCAAAGAATTCATTACGATAAGCGAGAAAAGTGACGCATCGCGTGCGGTGGAGGGAGAAGCGCCGCCATTTTGAGGTTATTTTGCTGCGTATCGAGATTTGCAATTAGTATAACTTTTGATTCGGAAAAGTTACGATGTTCGTTTAAGTTTTAATTGTCAGCTGTCCCCAAATTCAATCGATTGTATATAAAACATTAGTTTAAAGTAGTGACAGTGAATATAATAAGGTGTTAGAATAAAACAAATATTATTAAAAATATTTTATTTAAAAAATATAACCCGTTACATAGACGTGTTCACGTACAACACACATTATGCTCCGCAAACCATAGATTGCTTACCATGGTCCATGGTATGCTCCGCATACCATAAACACCTAATAAAACGAGCAAGTCCATCCTCAAGCAGCTAAATATCAAACTAGACTTTCGACGATCTGTTACCAAAGGATTCTCAGTTAATTTGGTCGCATTGCACGCCGGTAACCAGATACCCACGACAAGTTGATTGTGGTGGGTAAGGTGGAAGGCAAGAAACCTCGCGGTTGATCACTCAGCCGTCGGTGTGACCGAGTAAACGCTATCACTGGTGTTCCTCTAACAACCGCTCTAAGGAAAACTAGAGACCGGACGAAATGGAGGAAGCTTATAAATAAAGCCACGTATGCCTTTCAAGGACATTACGAAAAAAACATCTTAATTCGGTCCAAGGTCGTTTAACTGCATTGTGTCTTAGTTAAAATTACGAAAAAACATCTTTATTCATCTACCAAGGTCGTTTACCCGCATTGCGTCTTAGTAAAAATTACGAAAAAAAACATTTTAATTTACCTATCATGGTCGTTTACCTGCATTGCGTCTTAGTTAAAATTACGAAAAAAAAACATCTTTATTTATCTACTAAGGTCGTTTACCTGCATCGCGTCTTAGTTAAAATTACGACAAAAAACATCTTTATTCTCCTACGAAGATCGTTTACTTGTATTGCATCTTAATTAAAATTACGAAAAAAACAACATTTTAATTTACCTATCACGTCGTTTACCTACATTGCGTCTTAGTTAAAATTACGAAAAAACACCTTTATTCACCTAGCAAGGTCGTTTACCTGCATTGCGTCTTAGTTAACATTACGAAAAACATCTTTATTCACCTACCAAGGTCGTTTACCTGCAATGGTCTTAGATAAAATTACGAAAACCATCGTTATTCACCTACCAACGAAGTCGTTTACCTGCATTGCGTCTTAGTTAACATTACGAAAAAAACATCTTTATTCACCTACCAAGGTCGTTTACCTGCATTGCGTCTTAGTTAACATTACGAAAAAAACATTTATTCACCTACCAAGGTCGTTTACCTGCATTGCGTCTTAGTTAAAATTACGAGATATTTACTAAATTTTATTTGAAGTTTACTGGAAAACTTAAATAATGATTCTAAATTCCAAAGTTTTTGAGAAATTTGCTACTTTTTAACCCTTTTACACATGTGAATGTTATACTAAGCGATATATTAATTTATAATGCTTAAATTTTAAACGAAACTTTCGTAATACAAATGCTACTCGAATTTTTATACATTTAAAACTGAGTTTACATAAGCAGTAACAATCGCAGAATGGCTATAAATTGCAGTATTTATTTATTTAGTCAGATGTATTCCTGTTCTGACTGTACCTATAATTATTTTATTTACGCAGGGTTGGGTAGCTGCATGAAGGGTTGGGTAGTAGTTTCTTATATCTATATTATATGAGGGCGGAGGCGGTACAGTCGAAGAGTTACGCTTTAAGTGACATAATGGGCTAGCCAATGATTGACGGCCGCTGGGAAAGGGAACAGGTGCCGAAGAAGGGGTGTACAACCATCGAACTTTAAATAAAAACCGTAAAGTATTTATATATTATTAGTCTATTAAGACGCTTTTATTGGCAAGACCAGTAAATTCCTAATATTATAAGTAAATCTTACAACTAATTTTTTATGCATCTCTAATTGTCTTATTGATTTGGTACTTTGCAAACTTATGCAATTCTGATGTCAATACAATAATAGAGGGCCATCGAGTTGGTTTGATGATGGAGGAAGATGAGAAATTCTCAATGGATTACAGTAAATTCATCGAGTTTGTGTTCATTTGCCTCGTTTCATTGAGTTATTTGTTTACATATTGTAAGCTGGAGGATATGAAGTTGGAGGAGGCAGGTAATAATGGGAACTTATTAAAGGTTAATGAGTTCGGGTTCGTTTGACTTGCCTCAACGAGTACTTTGGTTACATATTGACGGTCTGATGATAGAGAAGAAAGTTTGCAATGTCTACAAACATCGAGTTCGGGCTCGTTCGATTTGTCTCAATCAGTTTTTTGCTTACGACGAAAGCGTATGGTTAAGTTTCGTGAAACTTTGAGTTTTCTTATTTCACTATACTGACGAGATAGTACCAACTCAAAAAAAACGGTATAGGGGGATCGTGCTTTTTAAGATTGCCCTTTGCTGATAATTTTTTGTTATTGAAGTGAAAACTTCTTTAGGTGCGTTGAGAGATTTTTGGTAGGGTAACATCTTATGAGTTCGTGTCACCGACATACTAATGTTACCAGTAGATAATCATACCCATAGGTATGACGTGTTACGCTTAACCAGCAGTGAAAGCATATATATATATATATATATATATATATATATATATATATATATATATATATCTTTAAAAGAAAAAATTAATGTAAAAGAAATGTTCAAATATTGCACATTTAGTTTTTAGTGAAATTATCTTTTTTTGCACATTTATAGTAATAACCGGAAATACTTTAAGCATACATTTTTTTAAAGTAATCGGCCACTCATGTTTTTATACTTTTTTATCGCAGAGATCCATAAAATTTGATAAAAAAAATATTTTAGTCAAATATTTGCATCCAATCATTTAGTCGATACTGTTTTTTCTGTAAAATACTAAAGTTAGTCTTACTATTTACTGAAATGGTTACCCTACAATATTAGAACAACAAAAAACTTATAAAATTCTTTCATTTGTAGTCGCGGTGTATATGAATTTAAACCTAAGTAAACAATGTGACCATTTTTTTAAATCATAGGTTGGGTATTGTTTGAGTTTTTTTTGTGTTTTTCCTAGAATGGCCATTAGTTCTACTATAAGCTATTTCAAGGTTATTCATTACCGGACGCTCTGTATATATATATATATATATATATATATATATATATATATATATATATATATATATACTTTCACTGCTGGTCAAGGGCAACACGTCATACTTATATAGCTATAGATATATTTTTAAAATTAGCATGTCGGTGACGCGAACCCATAAGATTTTCCCCTATCAAAAATCACTCAACGCGCCTAAAGAAGTTTTCACTTCAAATACGTAAATTGTTTGTTGTTGTAATTGTTATCTTGACAGTTCTTTTTAGAAAAAGGTTTGGGAATTGTCATATAGTGCCTTAACATTTTCTATTTAGTTTGATGGACAGAATCATATGTTTGTATAATATATACGTTCTTTCTTATACTCTGACCACCGCCATCTTCTCTCAAAGTTATACTTAATATTACGAGGTGAATTTTTTTCAGAAATAGTTTAAAATATTCGCATAATTCCTTAATATTTTCTATTTAGATTAATGGACGGAACAATCTCTGAAGAAGGTAAAGCAGTTTAAGTATCTCGGTTTTAATCATAGCTCCGAAAGACAGCATTGGAAAAGACATTGGAAAATGAGTACGGGCACGTTATGAGGCGCAACGTTGACCATATGACCAAGGCAGTGTTAAAAATAGAAAAAGGAGACAGGCCGATGTCGACCCACTGCTACCTGGAAGAGCACTATAGGTGTAGATCTTAAAATTATGAACTTGAACTCAATGACAATACACGATAGACTGTTGTGGGGAAAATGTACGAGATGGACTGACCGTAAATGAGATGGGAACATTGGAAGAAAGAAGCAAAAGAAGTTGATGGACGTAATCATCTGCACGAACAACAGACACGTTCTTTGTTACAGCGAGGGTATTTTCCATGCAATTTGGATGGAATTGGGTATTTAGCAGTTTTTTTCATAAATAACTAGAGGTTTTTTTGTTTTTAATTAAAAATTAAATTTTCTCCAAAACCTCAACAATTTTTTTTCAAACTTATCTCATTATTAGTACTTCACATGCTAAATAATAGGACGTATTTCGTTTCTCTGGAAAAAATCGGTTTAGTGTTTTTTCTGCATAGTTGAAATTCACACTGTTCCCGAAACTGGAAAAGGCAGCCGGTGTTTCCATATGACAAACTATTATGTACTGACCGCGCTTGATCCTGTTTTCGTTTATCCTTTACGATCAGACAACCATTTAATGACTTCCATTTATCTGCTACAAAAATATTTCTTTAATTAAAATAATTATTTATGTAGTTTTTATCATAAAAAGTAAAATCTGATTTGTGACGTTTTTATTACTTTCATAGGCTGATCAGTCTGATTAAAATATTTCTGATAAAGTATTCATGGTTGATTACTCCTGATATTATATATGGCACTCGATGAGAGTATAGGACAGTTGTAAATAACAATCTCGCATTGTTTATGCGCGTTCGCATGTAAGAGACGCGGTAATAATTGATTAAACAGCGCAAGTAAAATTCTTGAACCATAACCATTTATTAATAAGGGAAAATTTTTGAATTGAAAAATATTACGGATGAAGAAACATTGTCATATTTTTAAAACTTTTTTTTAATAAACCTTGTAGGACATACGAAAAAAATTGAGTATTTTATTAGGGCATTTCAAAATTTTAATATGAATGTTTTTGAGTACTTATGTGGGTGAATCTGCTTTATCACTATTCCAAATTTCAAGTTTCTACATCAAAGAGTTTCTGGGGAAAACCATTTTGAGTGGCCTCATTCAAAATGTAAATATAAGCACTATAGATCATAATTTTAAGATCTATATTTATAGTGCTTTTCCAGGTAGCAGCGGTCGACCTCGGCCTTCTTCCCTTCTTCTATTTTTATCATTGTTTTGGTCATATGATTTTTGTTGCGCTTCATAACGTGCCGGTACCAACGCAAGTGATCTTCTCTCAGCTTTTCCTCATTTTTTGCGATTTTAAACGTTTCTCTAATATACTCATTTTTCAACCTTGTAACTCACCCGGCCAAACGCAAAATTTGCATTTCTGTGACATGCATCTTTTGTTCATAAAGATGCACGAAACTCTTTGACGTAAAGCTTCTACATCAAAGAATTCCCGAGGGAAAGCATTTTGAGTGGTCTTAAAAAGCTTCCAGTTTTTATTCTTGAGGTCTCTCTCTTAATATCCTATGTTCCCTTGGTGGCGCAAAGAACACGCATGGTGTTTCGCCACGCTGATGGGACCTGAGCATAGTAAATTGCTTCACTCCAGGTCTTGCCGATACAATTCAGCTCTGCCAACACTGAATTATACTGCTGTTTCCTCGTTGAATGTGTGGCTGATCCATTTGCGGTTTTTATTTGGTATACAAAGGAAACTTCCTAGAAAAATGTTGGCGTTAGATATTTTCTCACCCAAAACGCCTCAGAAGTCACGAGATATCAAGATAATAACATCTAAGACTGCAATTGACGAAGCGATAGTAGTCGCCGCGTGAAGTCTTCTGTTACCTTTCATTAATCACAATCATATAGCAGTACAGTTTCAACCTTGTATCGAAGTATTTTGAGTTTTACTTTCCATGTCAGTGTCTGCTATTGTTACATGGCGCAGAGTTGTTCAAAGGTCTTCCTAGTTTTGAGGATCCGAGAAGAGATATCCTCTTCAGTTGTCTAACTACAAAACTGCTAATTGATGGATATATTCAACTTCAAAGCTCAATTGATGGACATATTCAACTTTGTCTTTGCCTATCAGCAACTTGCTTTTTACCTATTAGTGAATTTTTCCTACCAGCAAGTTGCAGCACCACGAGCTTGTGTTCTTCACATCAGATTTTATTTTTTGAGTCATCGATGTATTGGTTTTGAGCTCTGTGACTGCTGCCTCTTTGAAAGTAAACGTGTCGATAATTAATTAAACCGCGCCGCTTTAATATGTCATATAGTACATGCAATGTACTATATGACAGATACAATGTACTATATGACACATAATGTACTGTATGTAGACGTATTTGTATAATAAATACATTTTTTTTAATTCGGAAAATTATAATTTTTGTTAACAAATAAATGTGGCAACGTTGGGCCATTTCCTTTCATGCAGTACGGAGTCAGTGTTACGATATTACGTAAAATGTTGCCTGATCCATAAAATAACATTAATTGTTAATCTTGTAATATTTAATATTGTGTACGAATCCTCGTAGACTGTTATTCATTAAAATCTATTTTGAAAAATTAGTTTTTATTAAACATATCGGAGGTAGTCAAATTTGGGTTAAAATTAAATTCTTTGTGTAACGTAAAAGTGTTTACAAGTTTTACGCAGTAAATACATTTTTCTATAAAATCTTTTTTTTAATAACATAGTTTTTGAAGTGAAACTTCTTTTGGCGTAATGAGAGTAAAATGAAAAGGTTGCAACGTGCTCCATGAAACGTTCTTGACATCAGAATGTAACGAATCTGTCGCAAGAAGGACGGAAATATGTACGTAGCTAACAACCGAGAGAGATATATAAACACGATGCAGTTCGACCAGAAGTGTACGTATGTGCGAAAACAAAAATGGCGTTCACTAATTCTATCAGCTATTTATATGTTACATCTATTAAAAGTAAACTAAAAAGGTTGTCGATTTATTTATATATTTATGATTGTTTTATTACTAATTTTGCGTGTACTTCATTCATTACAAGTCTAACAACATATGTAGTTAATTTATTTATAAATCTGAAATGATCCCTCAAATTCTTCTTCTTCAATGGCTTGACAGCCCAGGATGGACCCCTGCCTTCCGCAGAATCAACTCCCAAGCTCTCCTGTTCTTGGCCAAAAACATCGAGTTCGTTACACTTAGGATTTTAAAGTTTATTCCAGGCTGTCGAGCCACCTAAATTTAGATCTTCCTCTTTTCCGGGAGCCCAATGGTCTGGTTGAGAAGATCTTTTTTGTGGTCCGACTGTCGTCCATTCTGCTCATGTACCCTGCTCATTTTATTCTTTGGATTGCGATGTATTTGACTAGATTTGGTTCTTTAAATAATTTGTAAAGTTCAGAGTTAGTTCTTCTTCTCCAGATGTTACATTTTAGACCACCAAAAATACTTCTTAAAATCTTTCTTTCAAAAACAGAAATGGTATGTTTAACTTTTTCCGTCATTGTCCAAGTCTCAGCAGAGTAGGTAAGAATGGGTCCAATTAAGCTTTTGTAAATCTTTGTTTTTCTACTAGTGAAGCTAGACTTCAAGTACCTCAAGAACTCGCACATATAGTTGTCGTAAATACAATTTACACGAGGAAAAATACAGTCGCATTTAGCTGTGTTCTGTTCGGTCATCATGGCTTTATTCTTTTCTTCTAGTGGCTCACAAACCTGGTTAATAGGGAGTCTTTATTGACCTAAAAGGCTAATTTAATTGATAATTGTCTATGTAAATTTATGTGAATATTTTATTTTTATTTCATATGTTTACGTATATTCAAATATTAATTGTATTTAAAATATATTTAAAGTCTGCAAATAAAAACATTCAGGCGTTGTAATTACAAAAGTATTTCATTTAGATAAAATATTTTATGCGAAACCTCTAGAGAGTTTTATGGTCTGCAAAATAGTTAATATATTTTGCTTTATGGTCAGCCATTTCCTAGGTATGTAATAAAAACCATTTTTCAAAATGATAGCCACAAATTATTTTGAATTCGCAAATGTTTTTCAAAATTCTGAACTAATAATTATATGAAAATATTTTGGACTGTGGACTGGCGAAATTTATGTAATTTAACGTCGTAAATTTTTCAAAATTTATTGTAAATTCTTCAGATAAAATAGATATCTATATAAACTAATATATGGGCAACAAATCGTTTTATTTGGACGTTGAATCATTCTATTTATTGTATGTAAATGCTATTTTTAACAGAATTATGACACGTCCATACAATATACTATTTATGCATCCGTGTTTAGTGAATAATAAAAAATGGACGGGCTACAAATGGGTAATAAAACAAATGTTCATCGTTGGCATATTCACTTAATATCTCATTCAGGCTGAAAGTTTAAAAAGCAATGAGTTTGAAAACTGTATTTTGCGTATGCACTATTCATTATTTTAAATGACTGTAGTAACTATATTCGAGTAGAGCTTAGATAGTTATTAGGGCAAGCTAAGAGATCCGTAACCCATACAGCTTTATGGTACACTTTAAGAAAAAACTATCACACCTCTAGATATGACATTCAACATAAAAATGTAAAGTCATATCTAGATTTGTTATCTATCGTTATTTTTTAATTTAAACATTTTGTAAATTATAAAAAAAATACGAAACAACTATGCGTAATACTAGCATGTGGTTACTAGCGCCATCTGTTGGAAAATTACGAGATTAACAGAGCAAGCGTGCAAATGTGTCATATTTCTAGAATGTTTAATAACGAAATTGAAACGTGTTTTATGAATATTTTATTAAATGTTACTAGCGCCATCTGTTTGAAAATTACGGGATTAGCAGAGCAAGCATGCAAATGTGTCATATTTTTAGAATGTTTAATAACGAAATTGAAACGTGTTTTATGAATATTTTATTAAATGTTATTAGCGCCATCTGTTTGAAAATTACGGGATTAAAAGATCAAGCATGCAAATGTGTCATATTTTTAGAATGTTTAATAACGAAATTGAAACGTGTTTTATGAATATTTTATTAAATGTTACTAGCGCCATCTGTTGGAAAATTGCAGAATTAATAGGACATGCAAATGTGTATTATTTTTAGAAAGAATATTTACTAACAAAATCGAAACGTGATACGTGGATGTCGTTATATTGTAAAAGAATGTATAATAAGTTGTGGAGGCTATATCAATTATATAAATTGAATAAAACAATATATAGAAAGGTGCTGTATTACGAAATTGTCGATTTACGTGGATAGTGAGTACCTATTTAAGATAGATAGTACCTATATATTAAAATCGGATGTTAGGTAAATATTTTTTCCTTAAATTTTAATGGGTCAAAGTTTACAAATACTTTAAGTTTTAAGATATGATTTATGAAGAAAATTATAGTCCCCCTAATCCAATGCCACGAGTGATAATCGATTCAAATTATTTCGATTTCAAAATTATTCTCAGACAACCTGTGAAATTAGTGATCGTGTTCCAATACCGCCCATATTTAATTAATTTTGTAAAAGTGGATATTCATTGTCCCAGGAAACAGTTCCCATGATAACCATAACAATTAGGTTTCGCAATTACAATTCATAAGGTTTTGTTTCATTGTCCCAGGAAATACTAATTGTCCCAGAAAACAATTCTCATAATAACCATGACAATTAGGTTTCGCAATTACAATTCATAAGGTTTCATTTCATTGTCCCAGGAAATACTCATTGTACCAGGAAACAATTCCCATCATAACCATGCAATTAGGTTTCGCAATTACAATTCATAAGGTTTCATTTCATTGTCCCAGGAAATACTCATTGTACCAGGAAATAATTCCCATCATAACCATGACAATTAGGTTTCGCAATTACAATTCATAAGGTTTCATTTCATTGTCCCAGGAAAAAATTCCCATCATAACCATGACAATTAGGTTTCGCAATTACAATTCACAAGGTTTCATTTCATTGTCCCAGGAAATACTAATTGTCCCAGGAAACAATTCCCATCATGACCATGACAATTAGGTTTTGCAATTACAATTCCTAAGTAGTAATGTTTAACATCAGATTAAGCAGTTGTAGGTATTGGAGAAAAAGAATCTTCTGTTGGTTTGACACATGTCGCATTCAAGCGCGACATGTGTTAAACCAACAGAAGACTTCCACTTACCTCAGTATTCTTAAAGAAGATATACACCTAGAAGCCGGAAAAAAGATCATTTTTTGTGCAGTTTTTCAAGAAAAACTATTTGAAATTTCGTATTGTGGTTTTAATTATCTAAAAGTATATACATTAAAAAATACGTTTATTTTTTTTAGCTAAAAATAGCAAAAATATACAAGGATACTGGATGATACTTGGAATTCTGTAAAAAAACTGCGTACACGGTACCCATTGGCGTTTCTTCAAAAATCATCTGGAAAGAAAAAAACTAAAAAGATTATTTAAATAGATACTATAATTTAGTACTTGTCATAGCCGATTTTGAAAATATCGATTTATGACAAAATGGCGAACGTCTGAACATAGGGGGTGATTTTTGGGCCAAAACTTAATTATTACTTTGCCTATAAAACAAAAACTGAATAACGAAAAAAAAATTCTATGACAAGTACTAGATAATAGTGTATAGAATAACCAAAAAAACCTCAAGTCAATCGGTTCATTGGTTTTCGAGAAATGTTGGGTACCGATTTAAAAAAAGTAGTTTTGAGAAAAACGCGTTTGAAAATTTGGGAATGAATAAATCATAAAATTTGTCAACTTACATGGAATCATCGATACCAGGTCCATAGTGTAGGTCTTCCTCGGTCAACGGAATGTTCATTGCTTCTAAATTTTGTTGTCGGCGCATACCCAAAAACACAATGAATCACAAAATTGGATTGAATCACAAAACAAGTCTTTTGTGCAAAGGGTCACTTGCCGCTACCTGCTTGTCGGCTCGGCGCTGTAAAACACGTTACACCTTCTCGGCTGTAACCGGCTTATTTATCGAAATACTACCGTTTTTACCAGATATTCTAATAACCTCAAACTCCAAGAAAATGCAAAAAAATCGTGTATATATAGGTATATATCTCCCCTTAAATCGTAAACGTAAAAGTGCTTTTATTTTAGATGTTCATGTAATTTGGAATCAAAATCAGACAGCAAAATAATCTAAAATGTTTATTAAAAATGGCCTTTTTACAGTAAATCAGACAGAAAATAAAGATATTTAAAAATTTAAAAAGGACAGTACAGTACAATTTAAGAAGGAATGCACTTCAAAAATGTTTCAAAGTGCATTCCTTGCTTTGCAATGCACAAATGACATCGACTTAAAAACTTTCTTTTCAACCTGTTAAATGGCTGTCGATTTTGTCTTATTTTTCTTATTGTAGCTCTCGTTCTGACGTACTTTCCCGGGCGCAAAAAATATGTTTAAAGTATCCCAAAATAAAAAAGGAGATCGAATTCAGATCCGGTGATCACGGCGGTCAAAGTATTGTATTTCTACGACCGACCCATCTCTCCGGATATGATGCATTCAAATACTCTCACTCTTAGCGCAAAGTGTCACGTTGAGCAGTCGTGCTGCAGCCACATATGCTCTCATACATTTGGAAGGATATTGCGGAGAAGATTTCGGCAGCTTATTTTGTAAAAAGTTTTAAGCGCTCAAGAGTAAAAAACATTAGAAGGTTACATTAGGTAATATAAAAAAGTCATATATGTTAAAATGTAGGAGATGAGAAGAAATTCGTGTGAGGAATTCAGTTTTAATGAAATGAACATTTTTAAGGTAAAGAGTAACAGTTATTTTTTTAACAGTAACCAAATTTTAAATTTGTTTTTTCTAATTGTTAAATGACATGTTATCCGAATTTCAATTTACAAGTAGTATATATTAATATAGCGATTTCTAAATTTGTATCTACGTACTTACAATTTTTGTTAAATAATTTTAAAAAATTCTTCCTTAAAAATTATTAAGTAGCTTAAAATTATTATTATATGAAATTCTAGAAAAGTATCTATTATATATATATATATATATATATATATATATATATATATATATATATATATATATATATTGAATTGGCTAAAGAGTAATTAGCGATCATTAATGTTAAATTGTATAATTTTTTTATTAAATTTCCAATTTAAAATTAATTGATCGTCGATACAATCACCATAATTTGGTATTGGAAAGAAGAAAATTCTAAAAACTGCCATAGGTGTTCTTCATCACTGAAGTTTTTTCAAAGGCGTCGCCTTACGCGAAGCAATTTAAACAAACAATAATCAATGGGTGCAAGGTCTGGGAATTATGGCGGGTGGAGGATCTGTGTCCAACCAAAATCCAAAACTTTAAAGTGGGTCTGTTTGGCTATTTGAGGACCGGTTTACGGCTACGTTCCGGGCTAAGTTCGTGTGGTACACAGGCACCATATTTGAAGCTTTTTCCTAAGCGGTGTAAATTATTCTCCATAGTTCCGTGGAGCACCCGAGCTCAGTTGCTAGCCATCGTTTTGGTACTCGTACAGTAGATAGTGTCTCACATGCGGTTTAAGTTCGTTCATATTTTACGCGTGTAAACAGTTCAGCGTCTTACTTACTACTGAATCAGTGAGAGCGTGCCGCACTTTTTATATATCTTCGATCAAGGAAGCTTCTAGAACGTTGCTGTATTTTATAGATAATTTTCGAAAAAAAAAACGCTTATTACTTTGTAGTCAGCCCAATATATATATATACACAATTGTCCCTAAGTCTGTGTCCAACAAAATTTTGAATTTGCAATTTTTGTTTTATTTTCATATAAATTTATGTGAAATCAATAATTTTCTCCCACATGGGGAACAATTAACATGGGGTGGATATCAGTGACATTTGTAACCATTAACCTGCCAACGTGTGGCAGGTTCACGGAAGCCAGTGTTGATTTTTTGTTCTCTTCTCCAGGTCTTTTTATTTATATTTACACTGATATACTATGAGTTATATCATAACTGGCATCCTGGGCAATAACTCCAAGTAAGAAATAACTGGTGGTTGGTATAACTACTACATATTAAAAATATTTAAAAAATGATATGAAATTACCAATAAAGACCATGCCACGTTTAATAAAACCAGATCTTGAGTTTAGAGCTTTCCGAAGGTCTACCAGACAGCGATTGATGGCAGAAACATACATTTTATTGACATTAAAATGCACTTGACTTTTAGTCTTTTCGTTGCTCCTATTCCATTTCGTTAGAGTATAGCATGAAAATATAAATCGATTTGTAAATTAAAAATTGAACTTGTGGAATAAATTTGTTCTCAAGAAAAGAGATTAAGTGATTTAGAAAAAAGTTTACCCAAAGAAAAGTGATTTAGGAAAAAGTTTACCCAAAAGAAAAGTGATTTAGGAAAAAGTTTACCCAAAAGAAAAGTGATTTAGGAAAAAGTTTACCCAAAAGAAAAGTGATTTAGGAAAAAGTTTACCCAAAAGAAAAGTGATTTAGGAAAAAGTTTACCCAAAAGAAAAGTGATTTAGGAAAAAGTTTACCCAAAAGAAAAGTGATTTAGGAAAAAGTTTACCCAAAAGAAAAGTGATTTAGGAAAAAGTTTACCCAAAAGAAAAGTGATTTAGGAAAAAGTTTACCCAAAAGAAATATACATTGTGAATGTCTTTTTTCATTATTACAAAAATCCTAAAATGAAAAGCAAATCGCTTTCCTGATAAATGGTTTAAAAGAACATATATATGCAATGAAACAAAGTAAAACAATTGAACGAAATGGTATAACAATACCATTTCGTTTTGGAAACCATTTCGTTTTGGAAGCCATTTTGTTTTTGAAATCATTTCCTTTTGGAAATCATTTCGTTTTGGAAACCATTTAGTTTTGGAAATCATTTCGTTTTGGAAATAATTTCGTTTTGGACACCATTTAGTTTTGGAAACCATTTCGTTTTGTAACACAAGAGGGATGTTGTACAAACGGAAATGGTTTCCAGCATAGTCTTGAGTTTCATCACACTACTTTACGTGATGTTATTGTTGCTTAGTTTCGTTTCAGCAGAATATTTATTCTAATGTGTTGAAATGGTACGCAGTTATGGGCATTTATTTTTTTCATGAAAGTATAAAACTATTTCGGTTTATGCAAAAGTTTCACGATTCACTGAAAAATGTACGAAGGACATTTTGGATTCTGTTTGCAAATGTCTATATAGTGTCTTATTCGATATTATATGGGCATTGACCTGAATATATATCACTTCAATAATATGTTTTACTTTTATGTAATATTTAAAATTTTTTTTATATAAAAACATTTTCTTTGTTATTTATTTGTTGTTAGTGATTAATTTAGACATTTTTATTTTAGTGATTAATTTAGATTTAGATAGGCTAGTTTTTATTTTAATTTGTGGGATTTTAGTTTATTTCAATTCCTTTCTTCAATTTGAGAAAAAATGGAAATGAAAAAAAACTAAAATAATTTAATTTTTTATGTCGGGAGAGGTTTTGGATCAAGATAGGGGTAGGAAAAGAAAGGAGAAAGATCAAGTGAGAGGTATATGAAAGAGAATGAATGTGGATAATAAAGATAGTGGAGGTATAACTCTTTCAGGCGACTCTTGAATGCTTGAAAGGATGGTAAAATGGATTGTCCATGTATAATAATTTCCTTTTGCACTCTCAAAATGATTCTCAATCATTCGGCTTATATTATAAACTATAAGAGTATTGGAAATATATGATATGGAAATATATAATTATAAACATAATTTTTGATTCAACAAATTATTTTCTTGAGTTTCAAGTTATTCAAAATTATTGGTATATATATATATATATACATACATATATGTATATATATATATATATATATATATATATATATGTTTATATATATATATATACATATATTAAATACCTATTTCTCTCTGTAGCCAGAAAAGCGCTAGTTCAATTTTAATGTGATTTTTTATAGCATGTAGGTAATTTTTTTGTGAACGTATTTTAATCTACATTTGATTCATTGATGTTAAAAGAAAGCTAGTCAATGGCCAATACAGTGAAAAATTACATTTCCAACCACATAGTATTTGCCTACTTCCATAATTTGAACAAGACGAAATAATAACGCATATAATTGATATGAAGATTGAATCAACGAATATGAAGATTTAATGAATGAATATGAAGATTGAATGAATGAATATGAAGATTGAATGAATTAATATGAAGATTGAATGAATGAATATGAAGATTGAATGAATGAATATGAATGAATTAATATGAAGATTGAATGAATGAATATGAAGATTGAATGAATTAATATGAAGATTGAATGAATGAATATGAAGATTGAATGAATTAATATGAAGATTGAATGAATGAATATGAAGATTGAATGAATAAATATGAAGATTGAATGAATTAATATGAAGATTGAATGAATTAATATGAAGATTGAATGAATTAATATGAAGATTGAATGAATATAACGTAAGCAAAATACAAATAACAGGTATAGATTTTAACTTTGTGGTAATTGTTTATTTGACAAAAATTCCATGTCGTTCGGTAATGTTCCGTCAATACGAAACAAAAGACTAAAGCATAAAACAAATAATATATAAAACAATGAATTGCATTAAGAAAGGGAACGTGCTATTTCTTGTTTTTTTTATTCAGGCGACGATTGACAGCCGCTGCTTGACAATAACGCAATATAATATTTTAACATGTTACCAAGCGTAATGTTCTTAAAAACATAATGCGTTCTTTCCAATCGGTAATAGGTATGGATCACATAACAGGTATGAATTTTAACGTTCTAATAACAGATTATTAATCTTTCGGTAAAGTTCGGTGTCATTCGGTCATTTTCGGTAAATATATTATAAATACAGGTGGTAATGACTCCGATACTTCGAACGATGAAGTATAGTGTCTAATTTTACTTTACTTTACGTGTACCTACTAGACTTGGGCGATACGAGTATTTTGTGATACTGAGTACGACGAGTACGAGTATTATAAAATATCGGTGATCGATATCGGTGACTAAATACTCGACGAGTATGGGCGGCGTACTTCCGTTGTGAGGTGACCATATTACAAATAGCTATAAACTTACGGTCGCGGGAGTCGTAAAATAAATCTTAATAGTAACCTATTTGAAAGGTTGAATGCTCATATCCTTTATTTCTTACAACTAAAATTGGCGAGAATTCGTATCATTTTTAATAAAATACAGTGTTTATTTTTTTTCATACTAACAAATATTTACGGCTCCAGGCTTAGAACTAGTAACTGAATGATTCATTTGGCATAGTTATTTTGATAGCATGTTTAACAAATGAATCACAGTATTTACAATTATAATCATTAATTTAAAAAAATGGATCACGTTATTAAAAAAATATTTTTTTTATTTCAGCCAATTTTTTTTTAATAATATAGTAAGATGTTCGGAACAAGCAAATTATTTCGTTTTAATTATTGTTACAGTTGGATATTTTCTATTTAAATATTTATTTAAATTATATGTGGCTGTTTTGAATGGCAATTTAGTTTCGTAAATATTGCGAGAAGCAAAGTAATCACCCAAGTATGTAAAATACTCTTATAGGGCATTGGACTTTTTTGTGGACATAATGACGAAGTTAGAATTTAACCTAATTAACGGTTATTTTATATACACTATTCATTTACAATATTTGCACCACAAAGTAATAACGCTCCACTGTGCCAATATAAAAACGGAGAACGATTAAACGAAAAGAGGATCGCACTTTAAATCCGTATATTAAAATACTCGTACTTGTCGCAATGAGTAAATATCTGTCCGCGAACTGCGAAGCATAACGCAATACTTAACGTAATGAGTAAAACGAGTATACGAATATGTATAATGTACTCGTATTACATACTTTAAAAGTATTACGACTTACGAGTATTTAAATATTCGGTTTGTCCCTTATTTCATACACGTGTTAAATATGAAAGAGCGAGATAACCTGAATACGATATGCGTAAGTGAAATAGCTATAGCTAGCTAGACGAAGAGGGGTATTAGCCGCAGCCCGACCATAAAGTAACCATTGTACGAATGTCCGGTCGGCCATACCATATAAGTATTTACTATACCAAGTGTTTTGTATTTTGCATACCGAGTACGTATTTTGATCTGAGATATCGAGTATTTTTACCGGTGACAATAAATACGCCTCACCTCTAGTACCTACTCACATTTTTCATTAAAATTATGTTTGCAGCCTAACTTGTGTGTATTATTTATATTCGTGTTTTATTACAATAACCACAAGTGCGTGCGGGTGTACCGATACTATCTAAGCGAATGGACTTTACACGACTGATTGCAAGATGGTATTTATCCAGATTATTGTGTATTTGTTTTTGAATTGCATGGAATTGTTCTGTGATTTTATTGTTATATTTGTCGTTGTTTTATAACTATTTTTCATATGTTCTCCCACATGCCGACGCTTTGAGTAATACTGTAAGTTGGGCGTGGGATTTTCAAGATATAAATTAATAAATAAATAAATAAACGAATAAAATACTGTCATATATTCTACGCAAAAAAATCAAATACAGTCATTTATACTTACCGAAATACTATCATGTACACTGTCATATATACTACACAAAAAATAAAATACTGTCATATACACTGTCATATATACTACGCAAAAAAATAAAATACTGTCATATATACTTATCGAAATACTATCATATACACTCATATATACTACGCAAAAAAATAAAATACTGTCATATATATACTACGTAAAAAAATAAAATACTGTCATATATACTTGCCGAAATACTGTCATATATACTACGCAAAAAAATAAAATACTGTCATATACACTGTCATATATACTACGCAAAAAAATAAAATACTGTCATATATACTTACCAAAATGTCAACTTTTTTGGGTTATATATAAGTTAAACTTGGGTTCAGGTTGGAATAGCGTTTGACAGAGGAAGTTATGACATGCTTGTTGCATAGTGAGATTGCTATTTATTAGAAGCATTTTTGTCTATTTTCCGTCTATGCAAGGTATAACTTTCTATTCCAAGTTCATTAGTAACAGTGTTAATCATTATATATGTTCTATTGGTGTTTCGAACAGGAAATATAAAACTTTTCTACAATATAGTCAAGCACTATGTATTGCAAAATTTTGTCCCTAAAAAGGCAAAAAGAAAGACATGCATTTTCCTTAAATAATGATTCCATCTTTTTTACCGCTTTGAAAAATATGATTTGGAATATATATTATTCATTTCATGACGTAAGCATCTGTTAAAAATGTTTTTCAAAAGGGGTCGAACTCAGTAGGGAAAGAATTTAGAAACATAGTCTAAAATTTGCAACAAACAATTCATCTAAATGGAATATCCATGCATCAACTACTCAAGCGATGTACATCATATTTTGCGTACGTATGGCCTGTATTAGAGAATAAATATAAAATATGAATATAGGATAATATACTTGTCCCAAAATAAAATTAATTTATATATATATATATATATATATATATATATATACATATATATATATATATATATATATATATATATATACATATATATATATATATATATATATATATATATATATATATATAATTATTTAATAGGAGTGTGAATATAAGTATGTTATAGCACATCTTATCAATCAATAGCTACATACTACAGGACACAGACTTTTTTCATTCCAATTTTTTTGATTCTGTACATCTTAAACTATTTTTTCGATTCTATACATCTTAAACTACTAATCCAATGCTAAAATACAATTTATTCATAAGAACATTTTTTTTCCATTTCACCATTATTCTCTTTTCTTTCTAATAGAAAAATGTAACATAAACAGAATATATAATACAGGATGTCCAGTGTAATACAGGATGTAGAGTGGCAGATTTCAATGTTTGAAAAATTGTAAAAAAAAACTACACCTCTAATACAAAGTATATAGTTATAACAACAAATGCGGATTTCACTTTTTAAAAACCACGATTTCCAAATGGCGGCCATCTAGTCTGACACACTCTTCGAGTCTAGCACGCATGTTTTCAAAAACGCTTTTGCAGAGCGACTGGGGTATCCTACTTGACTTCGGCTCGAATATTTTCTTTATGTTGTCACAGTGCTCGGATTTTTTTTGTAAACAACGGATTTTAAGTGTCCCCATAAGATAAAGAAACATGGGCTTAAATCGGGTGACCTAGGTGGCCACGGTACGGTACCGTTTCGGGATATGTTTTTTTCTGGAAATAACTGCCGCACTGCATTCATGGACACATTAGTAGTGTGAGCTGTGGCCCCGTCCTGTTGGAACCATGTGTTTTGGTTGAAGGTTGGACTATTCTGTAGTTCTACTCTGAAAAAGTCATTTAACATCTGGGCATATCTCTCCGAATTCACAGTTCCAGTTTGGCCACGTTGATTTTCAAATAAATAAGGCCCTATGATTGCAGATGCAGACATGGCACACCACACTGTTACTTTAGGCTTATGTAAAGGCTCTTGATGCATTTGTCTTGGGTTGTGGACATCCCAGTAACGAAAGTTCTGCTTATTCACATATCCTCCAATGTGAAAGTGAGCTTCGTCACTAAAGAATATGTTGCCCATTCGGGTAGCAGTACGAAATTTGAACAACATCACATCTGCGTAAGTTTTTCTTAATTCAAAGTCAGAATCGTGTAAATCTTGAACAATTTGAATTTTATATGAATGGAACTTGAGCTTTTTTCGCATGATTACCTGTAAAGTTGATTTCGGAATTCCCAATATCGATGAACATGTACGCAGTGATAAACGGGGATTTTCAACGACAGAAACCATAACACGCTCGACATTTTCATCCGTGGCTACCAACGGTGTAGGTCCTGGCCTGGGCCTATTTAATGTTGATCCTGTAGTTCTGAACCTTGCTACCCATGACTGAATGAGGTTGATCGATGGACCATCACGTAATCGACGAATACTGTAAAGATTATTAAATAGACGGCGTGCTACAGACAGCGAAAATCCACTCAAAATATACTCCTCGACGGCAAAAGCGCGGTGCTCTCCACTCCACTGTTCCATGGCTACTAAAACATCCGCACCGCCTGCGCTTCTAACGACGCCCCCCGCGCCCCTCTTATGTGTTGCGTTCAGAAACTATGTTCAAACTTTGAAATCTGCCACTGGACAACCTGTATAAATAGAACATTTAACATAAATGGAATATGTAATATAAATAGAAATTTAACATAAACGGAATATGTAATATATATATATATATATATATATATATATATATATATATATATATATATATATATATAATATTTAACATATATGGAATATGAGGATTTTAAAATAAAATTTTAGTTAATTGGCGTTTTCTGCCATATTTATGTTAAATTAAACGCTAGTTAATGCATATAAACTCTTTAGATGTAGGATTATTAATATATTAATAACTTTTTCCTTCAGTCCATTGCTCTGATGATGTTACCTAATATAAAAAAAAACAATCCTATTACGTCATAGATAATGCAAATATATACTCATATAATAATTATAAGGTAAAATTTATTAATGAAAAAATATGCTCATATCTACATTTTTTCTTTATATGTGCACGAGTCACGCTTTCAGTGACATTTGATAGTCTCCCGTTAGAGGACGTGTCTATATTTGGTAATTCTATTGTAATTAAATTTATATGCTAAATAATTTTTATCATTCGTTATGGGGAAAACACAGTGATATTGTTGGTCTTATCTGTATTGGTTCTCACCACTCGTTTAGGATATTATCTTGCTCTTTTCGAGTTTGGATAACACCATAATGTTTCTACCGATGTAAGTTTTTTAATAATTTATTTCTTTAACATTTTTTTTTACAATTATTGAATAGCGTATTATGTCATATTTAGACAGATTGTTATTAATATTAGTTTTTATTATAGTATTAGTTTGTCCTAAGTATGAGATGATATTTATAAACTATAACTTCTAGTAAGTTTTGTTAGGTTTATTAAAAGAAGTTTAGAAATAATTTGTTTTTGCCAAGGATGTACCCTTATTGTTTAAATTAAACTTTTTTGGGTTTTAATTTTATTTATTTAGTATAAATGTTAAAGTTACACTTGTAAATTTACTACAACAGTATTAGTTTTAATTTTTTTTTTCAAATTTGTAATGCCATTATAAAACGGATTTTTTATATTTATGGAAATACATATTACCACTACGTAACATGGTAAACGCTTATTTTAAAAATATTCACAGTGACCATTAAGACAAATTTTCAGTTAATTTACTTACGTTATGTTACAATTACATAAAATGAAAAAAGTCAAACTTTTTAGAAAATTAATTTTTTGAATTCTGACTTAAATTCAATGGTTTCAAAAATTATTTATGCGTATTTTAAACTGTAAAAATAATTTCGAAATGCTGCTGCCAATATTGTGTTGTATTACCTGCAAATCCCTAAATGAAATGTTTTGAGTGATAATGGCAAAAATGCCAACTTCAATATAAAATATTGAGTATCATTGATTTTAACTGTTTTAGTGCCATTGATTTTTACTCATATATACTTAAAAATGCCAAAGAAATTTTTAGTTTTTGATCTTATTTACCCTTGTCTCGAAAAAAAACTGTATCTCTTCCAAAAATTATCCAATTTTAATAATTTTTTCGGTGTTTTCTTAATAAAAACTTATACAAGGATAATAAAATACAAAGAAAATTATGGAAATATATATTGTGAACAAAAATTATAACAAAAATTGAAATCAAGGTGACATTGTATTTTGGCAGTCCGGTACATCCTCCGTTTCAGCAAAATAATTGTTATCGTCACTATTATCACTATCACTCAAAATTTGCATTACACCAAATTGTGAGCGCACCACAATGTCACTCCCACTATCACTTTCTTCACAACATGAAAAATGATCATTTTCCCTCGAATTATTTTCGTATTCTGACATTATGGGTTAAAAATTTTCTTTTCCTGGATCCTTTTTACATTGTAATTACTAATAATATTATAATTTAAACTTTATGTAATACGTAGAAAGATAAAAAATTAGCGATGCATGCGAGCGACCTCCCCTACCGCGCGCTAAACAGTAACTGATTTCGGAAGCTCCATCGCGCTTGTGGCAAATTTAGTTAGTACGCGCACGAGCGCGATTGCGCTCGTCGGCAAGATAAAATAGGCTGTTTTAGACAAATAATATGAATGGTGTTTGGTTTATTGTGTTCGTTGTCGTACATTTCCTGTGTTACAAAAAATAACATTGTAATGAAATATACCATAAGGTGCAGGAGATATTTAATTGTGTGCTCTAATCATTAAGGGGTGTTTCATCATTCTTGGCTATGGATCTTTATTGTCTTCATTTTTCTCTAGTAGAAAAATTACTCGCATCTTGTAAGTTGTGTCGTCTTAAAACGGGAAATAATTTATAAAAATGTAACATATGATGATAGTGTACTAAATTATTAAATTTGATTGTCTATGAAGTTTAGTTTCTAATATATATATGTATATATATATATATATATATATATAAATATATATATATATATATATATTTATATACATATATATATAAATATATATATATATATATATGTATATATATATATATATATATATATACATATATGTATATATATATATATATATGTAAATATATATATATATATATATATATACATATATATATATATAAATATATATGTATATATATATATATACATATAAATATATATGTATATATATACATATATATATACATATATATATATATATATATATACATATATGTATATATATACATATATACATATATATATACATATATATGTATATATATACATATATACATATATATATATATATATATATATATCTATATATATATATCTCTCTTTCTGATAATATCTTACTGCGTAAATGAGTTTGGTACAGATGTGTTTTTATATGACATAAAGGTAGCTTCCGTATAGAAATTATCTACAATAAATTTGGGAGCAAATCTGGTTTAGCAAAATTGCAAATTTTCTTTTTTGTAATTAATTTTCTTTTCATTTAAACCATTAAATTTTTAATTTATATAATTAATTTTCTTTTCATTTAAACCATTAAATAAAAAAATATGGGTAAAAAGTTATGTAGAAGCAAACTTGTTGCGATTCTTATACAAAAAAAATTGATTTGGAATAGTTCCCATACAAAAGTGCCGTTTTTTCATGGAAGAATAAGTTAGAAGTTTTTGACTTAATTGCTATTCTTAGTAACATTTAACACTGAATTTGTATATACAAACAGGAAATGCCACTAAAAAAAACAAACCCAAAAAATATAAATATTAAAATTCGAAAAAACTTCGCGTGAAGAGAGGTTATGAAATTTATATTTGACAACCAACTGACAGGTGTTTCTCCACAGAAATTGCATATTTCAAATAAATTTTTTATAATGAAATAATCAAGCCTGAGCTGTAATTTTTTTTACATAAATTGTTTTTTAAGTACATTTTTTTTATTTAAAAGAAACCATATGCGAAATTCGAATTTTCGCTAAAACAGACTTATGCACCAACATTTGATCTTTTACTTATTTTCAATGACATTTGTTCGGAGAAGCCGGAGAAGCTACATCCTTCTTTATACAGAAAAATTTCTCACAAAAGGAGGTCAATTTCCACAAAAGGTTCACATTTTATAGAACATTTAGATTCTTTACATAGAAAAATTTCTCATAAAAAAGGTGGATTAATTGGAAGGAATCCAAGTCTGCAAGAGGTTAAGCTTTTGCGAAACATGTAGGTTCGTTATAAAGAAATGTCCTGTAAAAAACAATTAGGAAAAATGGTGGTTCTTCAAATGTTAAATAGTAAAGCTTTCACTGTAAAAAAAGAAAAAAAAAATTTTATTTTGTATATTTAATTATTTCAATATCTTCTTCATAAGCGATAAACACTTAAAATGTCCGATAATCTCTTTGTTCTCTTATCTTTTTTTGCTTTTCATTAAGAAAATTGTCTGCCCAATATATAGAGCACTAGAAAAGTAGACTATTTGTACAATTGTACTTTACATATATGTAAATACTAAAGTTTGGCCGTCTAGTTTGTTTTCATTTTTAATATTTAAAATAGTTTTCATTCTTTTTAGGATTTGCACACAAGTGACTCATTCTATTGGCATAAAACTTTCATTATATAAGTGAACATAGGGTATGCTACAAGAAGATATATATATATATATATATATATATCTATATATATATATACATATATATATTTCCGTATTTCAATTCCAATAAAATGAATTTTTTCTTTCTTTTTATCGATTCGCTTATAATTTGCGTTCTATTGGATTGATTTTCATGCAATTTTGCCATTATGAAGTTGTTTATACTGGAAAATTTTGTTTTCAAAATTTGGAGTAGGTGTTGAGGTTATGAAGCTATATTAATATTTATGACGTATGTCCTATAGTGCAGTCAAGGAGGAAGCATTATGAATTGCAAAGGTAGCGGCAGTGCTCGGTCGCAAGAGAGTTATTCTATAAATAAAATTCAACGTAACAATTTCCATACGAGCAGAACTAGTATTCCAATAATATATATATATATTTATATATATATATATATATATATATATCTGCGATACGTGATACTGACAAATGCTGAAATTTTGATCGCTCAAATTGATTTTTTATTTTGTGCCTGGAATGAAAGATGAATAGGATTGTTAGTATAATGAAAGTATGTGTGTTTGAATTTATGGGAATGTGCCTACATATAACAAAACGTATTTGCAATTTCTGTAAACAGTAAAACGTCAATCAACGTTAATTAACCAAACACACACATCAGTACTTGGCCAAGGTAAATATGATAAAATAATTGTAAATGCTTTGGTTTCAATGATGAGTCTGGGTCCACGTGGTACTGACGAGCCACCTTGCTGTTGATGTCTGACTTAGTCATGAAAAGGTTATTATTTAGTAATCTATTTGTCTGTTCTTTTATAACTTAAGTGCTGCTAGATGGATTGTGATATAGTTTTCATTATGGGCTGTTTAATCCAAAACGTTTTGATGCATAAAACATCAATGAAGGCGCACAGGTTACAATGTTACATCAAGTTATGTGAGGCACGTTTTAGAATCTGGGTAATCACAAAGATCCATTGAGATACAACAATGACTGTAAAAGCCACAAGTTAAGTAGTAAATATATGTAACATGCAGGGTTATATTAATGTATATAAACCTTTTTATTATCTGTTTTAAATCTGCAGTAAATCGGTACAAATTTAATAAAATCTATGTGAGACGGCCAAGAACTGCACTATGGTTAGTTGGAATTAGATTCGACTACATTTTGTTTAAGAAGTTACATTAATATTGTAATAATTGTGTTGTCATCAAATATTAATATGTAAATTACTTATGGTTATTTAAATGTGCCTTACATTTATCACTAACAGAACAAAATCAGCATTGATTGCGTACCTCGCTTTCATCCCATTTGTGTGGCCTGAGACTACGCAGAGCTCCAACGAGTTATCACGTAATATACATTTCAATTTATTTCTGTAACAGCTACAATAAAAACTTCATTCATTGCTATTGTTAGAAACAGAAAAAGATGTTTACATTTTAACTCTCAAAACTTGTGAATTCTTTTTCAATTTTTATATTAAGTTAAAACTTCGTACTACGATTTCTGTTAAGCCTTTTTTAAAAATTTTCATAACTGTTAAATAGTTATTTTGGTAATATCCTATCCTGCCTATAAAAGACACTATATTTTTTTTTTAACAATCTGCAATCAGTATTTATACTATAAGCGGATGTTTTGAGTGGATCCATTGACAGGTCGAGCGTGACTGCAGTGAGCCATCTACTCCATAGTCTTTACTGATCCCCCACTGGGCTATAAGATGTCTTTCCTTTTTAACCTTTTCATATAACTTCTTGTTTTTAGTTCTGTAGCCAGCTTGTCAGGATGGTTTTCCAGTCTCCCATTGTATTTTTTGATCAATTTTTGGATTTCCTCCATGACGGTATCCATTTTCAGTTTTTTTATGTATTTCAGCGTTCGTGACAAACCAAGGAACACCACTAATTGAGCGCAAGATAGTGTTCTGCATCCTCTGTATTATGATTATGTTTGATTTATAGTGCTACCCCCGAGTTGAATTCCATAAAACCACACTGGTTTTAGGATAGCTTTATATATTAAGAGTTTGTTGTAAAAGACACTATACGAGGAAATAGCACTACAATACAAAGGATAGGCATTATCTTTATCTCTCAATGTGTCATCGGTATTCGTGCGCATGTGAGTCCATCAGTGTTGTATTATATAAGAAAACTACCTACAGCAGAGTCTTAATCATCCAAAATTTCTACAATTTAGTGTTTGTGGTAATGAATTAAAAATAGCAAGCCAGTCATCCTCCTTGCTCTTAACGGTTCATTATTTTAAACTTAAGTGGATGATTCATTAAAACAATACACATTTGTGTTTGTCTGTTTTTGGTAATAACTTGAATTCGGCATTTGGATTATATACGAGTAGAACATATCTGAAAAATTGCAGTTTTTTACCTAATATTAGCAGTTTTTTTAACTAATCACCATTAAAAATAAAAAGAATTGTAGTAAATATAGCTTTATTTCACCGCATTTCTAAGGCCCATATGCACCACACACAGTCAAGATTGTCAGTCGGTCTTACTGACAGTTAAAAATGTATTTCTGTATCTTATTAACTGTCAGTCGAGTCGAAACAAGAGTCTACTGACCGTGTCCTATTGCACAATCCAATTGCTAAAATATCCATACGAAATACGTTTTTAACTGACAGTAAATCCGACTGACAGTTCTGACCATCTGTGGGGCAAACAGGCATAAGTGAGTCATCGGTACAGCAGTAAAGCAATAGAATCTGTACTAGGTTTCAACCATGTAGTGAATTTTTTAATGACTAAAATAAAATATAAAAAAAACATTTTAGTCTAAATTATGATATTAAACACAGTTAAGAAGCATAAAAAAATTTAGATTTTTTATCAAATAATTTTTTTGCGTTTCTTAGCTTGAATTTATGAATATGCTATCATATTTATTTCAGTGTTATTTTTAAATTTTTTAAACTTAACTGGCAAGCCGAAGGAGCTGAATCTGTACTAATATGCTGGCAAAATTATATAACTGGATGGGTCTAATAATATTCTTTCTCGAGATATATAGTTTCTATATTTGTTTATTAATCATTTTAAAAAAGAACTACATGGGCCATACCCATCATGGTCCAGTGTAACTCATTTTTATACAGGAATCGCCCGTGTCAGAATCGTATCGTGTAGTGATGTTTTTGTTCTTTATATTTCCAGAACTTATATCAGAATTAGGAGCCTCTACATATTTTAAAAATATAAACCAATATTCAGTGTTCTTTTCATTTCGTTCACCTTACATTTATCAATTCAGCTTCGAGCCCTGTCTTGACTCTTTCTCCTGGAAATCAGCACCCTCTGGAACACAATTGTTAGTTGTTTTAAGCGGTTGAATATCTATTGCTTTATCTCAATCGTATAGTTGTTAGGAATTGTTTGAATTAATCTTTGTTTCATGAATTGTGATACATGGCAAATTTTGTAAACAAGTGGTCTGGTGATAAACTCACCGCGTAAAACTATCACCAAAATGAAATTATAAAGTACACAAATTATTCAAATCATGTGTTCATCAATTGCTACATATTCATCCAAGGAAAGTTTAACAGAAAAATTTGAACTAAAGTAAGTAACCATAGTAATGACAATATGCAACCATAGTAATGACAATATGCAACCATAGTAATGACAATATGCAACCATAGTAATGACAATATGCAACCATAGTAATGACAATATGCAACCATAGTAATGACAATATGCAACCATAGTAATGACAATATGCAACCATAGTAATGACAATATGCAACCATAGTAATGACAATATAACATCTATCTTTTAACGGCAAGCACAAGGTTTCTATACTTTACTGACTAAAAACTGGTCAGTGACATTCCAGTTTATAGAAAAAAAATATGTTTATTGGCCAGATCTGCGGAACTGATTTACCGATATCAATCGGTAAGTACCATCGACAGTAGGTTTCAACGGTAGGTACCATTTACGTACTATAACAAAAAACTTAAAATTTACTCTATTAGATTTAAAATATTTGCCACTTTTCTGAACAAATGTAAGTGCTTTTCTGAATATTATATATGTCGACTATGAAATAAAAGAACTTCGAAGTCAAGGCTTTGCAAGTCCACATAGAGTGTATACTCATCTATATACATACATACATACATAGGCGGATTTAGGGGGGGGCACGGGGGCACGTGCCCCCCTCTAGAAGTCCCAGAATACTCTATTTATTTTGTTTAGTTCTCGCAAGTTACAAAACAATATACATAAGAATTCCATACAAATATCTTTTTTAACGATGAAAAGCGCATTTGCGTGTGCGAAATTATAAAATAAATAATACTGGTACTAGTACACATAGCTACTTCGTATGTAGTCTACAGTTTTGAGTTGCACGTGTGTCTGCGAGCGAGCGATCGGCAAAATTTTTTTCCTGCTAATTTACTTCAACTGACACTCGTTGCCAACATGGTTGTGCCACCCCCAAAAAAATTCTGTATCCGCCCTTGCATACATAAGACTTACATATTCACAGATTCCAATGGGGTTCTTGTTTATCCGCTGTCATTTTGCCATATAACACCCTTCTGCTCTGATTCCATTAACTCCTTCTTGGATATTGAGGAATTACTTTTATCTCCATACAAACACATGTTTCCAAATAAAAAAAGTGTAATATAGGCAGAAGAGAGAAAAGCGAAAGTACCGATAAGAAAGTCAGTGTTTGTTATTCAATTATATCACACATCATTAGCGCTCGAGAAGTGGTCTTCAAAATAAAAGACAAGTTATTCTAGTATGTATGTATGTATGTATGTATATATATATGTATGTATGTATGTATGTATGTATGTATGTATTAGTAGTATGATTTACTACTCATAGTGTGTGGTTGTTTGTGGATATTTTATGCCTAACTGCCTTATTTTACAAAAATATCCGTCATAATGCCTTTTTATTTCAAGAGATTTAATCTGCTGGAAAATGTCCAGGAAAACCATCATTGTGCACATGTTCCATGTTGCTTTGTTCGTTTTTAGGCCTAAACAGAATTGACGAATTAAGAACAGTCTAATTAATTTCCATTTTTTGTTAGTTCTTTACTTGGTAAAGCTCAGTTGCACATTGAAAAGTAGATTGAACACTGCGTTCTTCATATACCAGAAATATCTTAGATGTTTCCGTAAAAGTCCAGTGTTTGTTGGAAAAAAAGGGCAGGTTAATTGGTTGTCAACAAAATAATAATTTACACACAACTTTTTCTATTTAATTCAATAATATTTTCAAAAAATTAATAAATGAAATTCGAAATATCTTAGGCATAAATTGTAGGCTATATTTTTAAATCAATTTTTGAATGAATTTTTAAGTTATGTAAAGAAATTGATTCGATGCATTCTTAGCAATAAACGGGTTAAGTACAGATAGGTTATAAAAAATCTTTTTTTAAGCAAAGCTTTATTAATTTTCTTGCTATACAGCCTGTGAATGTCTCGAGGATATAACCAGAAAGTTTATTCACTTTCGATAATACCTACTTTTAAAAATCGTAATATCTAGTATTTTATGGAAGGAAATTTATCCAAAAACTTTTAAATCGTTAATAAAGTTTTCAGTAATTAGCACACACCAATTTTTCCATAAATCTCTTTCGACGAGAGTAAACTTTACATAATAGGCCAACCTTTTCAGATAGTAAAGCCCGGTGCTGGAATGGGTGCAAAAGGTGTTAATATGACTTCAGTACAGGATACCGTTTGATTCTATTCTTTTCTGTATTCATTCTGTCTAACTAGCAAGAGTGATTTTAATTATAACATTTTTAATTCAAATTGTTAAATGAACGGTCTTGCCTAGATTCCGATCCTCTCTGTTGCTGGAAAGAATGTTAAAATATGTTAAATGAACAGTGTGCAAAATGACAATCATACCAACAGCAGAAATTAAGAGTTGCTGTTATAACAGTATGTATATTCAGAGATAGTTGCGATCTAGATTATAGGGAGTATCTAGCCATTGGGTTAGTTCTTTAAAAGTTAAACCGTGGTCTATTTACAGTTGCTGGAAATGGTGAAGATCCTCAAAATGGCGAAGAATGTAGAACAGGTACTGGAAATACTGGAATATGCATGCAGAGTGATGATTGCAAACACTCTAACAGAACGTAAGTTTTTTAAATTTACAGTAAATTAAAGTACTATAAACCTTTTAAAACATTTAGTCTAGTTAGTAATTAGATTAGAATTTTTAAAGGATTTATTGGAAAAAAAAATAATGGAGTCGTTTGACCAAAATTGCATTGTGCTAAAAATTGCATTTCGATAAAAATTGCATTTCGATAATAATTGCCTAAATATTCATTATCCAAGTTACTTACATATGATAGATATAAACGTGCACCTTGGAGTTTTCTCTTTTATATTTTTAAATGAAACTTTTGACTTTTACTGACTCCATAAACGTTTTGGCTATGCGATTTGGTTCTTATCAATATATAGCGAATTTTTGGAAAAGAAACCTTACTTAAACAGAAAAGTTATGGAAGTCAGCATTTCTGGAGATTGGTCAGAACAAACAAACAGATACATAACTTTGGACATTTTATTTTAAACTCAGCAATTTTATCAGAACATTACACGTCACTGTGATGTATAATTATAAGGAACCAAGTAGCTTATACATTTATTAAAACAACCAGCCGTTCCTGCGACTTCGTTCGCATGAAATTTAGTTTAAGAAGTTATTATGAATTTTTTTTTAACTTTTCTCTCTCAGAACTCTATGAACATAATTTTTACAAAAAATGCTAATAGATGGCATTGTTAGCCAAATTGTTTCCACCAGTTCTGACATTAGTGTGCACGACGAACGTAAACTAAAGATTGATATGTATTTTTATTTGTGAACCGATTGAAATGAACCCTGAATTTTAGCCCAAGCTTATTTAAATACATCACTGAAAACCGCATCCAAATCTGTTCAGCTGTTGCTGAGATTAGCATGTACAACGAAGGTAAACACATAAAAATTCTAAAAACTGTTATTTTAGGCAGACAAAAATTCTAAAACTCTTGCTTATTATATGTATAGATAAAGTTAATAATAGTTAATATAAAGTTATTCTTAAAAAATTCATGAAGGTATAGTTTGGATAAATATTTAAAAAAAATTTATTTCTAAGTGTAATATTTAATTAAAATCAACTTCGTATTAACTAATATTTTCCATAGATTTTGCTCCTCAGGTTATATATTATTTTATAATTCTATATAAAATTATGTAAACTTCATAATCGTACCTTGTAAAAATTTCTTCTTTGTCTATTTATTAATAAAACATACATCGCTTTATCACCAAAATTGCGGCTGAACTGGCACTATTGTTTGACGCGACGGCAACAATTAACGCTTTCTAGAAAACTATGCCATTTAATTTAATCATCCATTGAAGTACTTCGTTTCGTCTATCGAAGTCGTTCGTTTTATAAATTGATGGCAATTTGAAAATTGTGTGCATCACCTCAAGAAAAATTTAACACGAGAAAACTTGTTTCGTGATCTTTTACTATTTTCGTTGTTATCTTAATCAACAAAAAAATTACGATCAACTTCGATTGGCATTTTATGACGACATCTCATCCTGCAATACTATTTATAACTAGTTTTATGAGTTCAAAAATGGTTGTACCAACTCAGTGATGTCCTGCGTAAGGGACATAACTCAACAGTGACAACTGACGAGAACATCATTGCTGAGCAAATTTCTCAAACATTTCGTAACTTTAAACGACACTGTTTTTGAGTTTCATTTAGTAACTTTAGGAATTGGTATGAAATGAGTATAAATATTCTACATGAGCACTTAGGTGCCAAGAGGATTTGTGTCTCCATGATTTGAATTAATGTCAAACACAGTGTTACGTTGATTGATGCTGTGAAATATTAGAAAAATTTGAATATCGTTCAAATGCTTTGTTACGGATGTCGGAAACTGTTTATACTGTTAGGAACTTGAAACGAAGGGGCAGTTTGCGCAGTGGCTGATTCCTTCCAAAGGTTTACCTACAAGGATGAAGCAAGTGTAAAGTGCTGGAAAGAAATGGTTGCAAGTTATTCACATTGATTATGCAATGATTGTTCTGGGAAAAAAAGACCAGGTAGTGTTGTGGGGAAAAAAGGCCTGTTGGTTAGGGTGTCAGTAATTGTTTTCTTATTATTTTTGGAAAATGTTCAAGATCACGGTCCTTGCAATAGAATCTTCCTCCATTAGGACTTGACACAGTCAGCCAGATGAATGGCCGAATATTTGACTATGTCAGGTGTAGAAATTATGACTCATCTGCCATACAGCCCTGATCTCACGTAAGAATAAAATACAAACTACGAAATGGCAAAGAGGTGGTGAAGTCCTTTGAAAAGGGTGTGGAAGAAATGTCCAAGAAAGACTGGGTCAAGAGTACTTATCTCAGTGGTTCTATTAAACAAAACGATGCATGAGTGCCACAGAAAAAATTTTTGAAAAAAAAATTAATTAATTAAAAACTTGTTAGTTGGTTCCATTTTCCATATTCTAAAAACTTTCAATGTTACCTCTCATATGTGGTATCCATTTGCCTGTCACTTTCATAAACTTTATGTGACAGTACACTTAATACAGTTTAAGAAACGCTGGCTTAGAATCTAGGAAAGATATTGAGATTTTGAGCAACTTTAGAATTTTTGATTGTTTGCCTATCTGTTTGTTTGTTTATGCTAGCAACATGTAAACATTATAGTGAAAATTTAGACAAGATGCTCAACATTGTATTCCTCAGCTTCTAAGAAATACACAAACTTGGCTATGATTCATCTTAATATAACACTAAATACCTAAATATTAAAAAGAAGAGAGTTAACCTGCATACAATAATATAACCAAATAAAATAACACTGTGAATGCCAATACATTTTAATTCACTTTGTATATTTAATATTCAGAATTCTTAGCAATAGATTTAACATTCAGAATTCTTAGCAATAGATTTAACATTCAGAATTCTTAGTAATAGATTTAACATTCAGAATTCTTAGTAATAGATTTAACATTCAGAATTCTTAGTAATAGATTTAACATTCAGAATTCTTAGTAATAGATTTAACATTCAGAATTCTTAGTAATAGATTTAACATTCAGAATTCTTAGTAATAGATTTAACATTCAGAATTCTTAGTAATAGATTTAACATTCAGAATTCTTAGTAATAGATTTAACATTCAGAATTCTTAGCAATGATTAGAAAACAAAGCATTTTTCGTTGTTTTAAAATCTTCATTGTGACTTTTTGACAATCTCAATAGTGGTATTAGAAGCTATTATTTTCTGCAGTAGTCTTATAGATCTGTATCACACTTTTTGTTGTCTTAAAATTCTCGTTTAGTTATGCTTTATCCCATTAGAAAATTGATGAGCTAAAACAATAAAAAGAAGAGAGTTAACCTATTGACAAGCATGACACGGTTCTAACGGTTACAACTTTGTAATCAAATAATATGTATTGAATATGATAATACTGCGATTATGAATACATTTTCATTCACTTTGAACGTTTAACGATTATCATTCTTAGGAGTAGATAACTGACTGCATTCCGTTTTTCGGTGTAATAAAATCCTCCCAGTGATTATTCAACAAGCTCGGTAGCATCAGTCAGAAGCTATTATTTTCTGTACTAATATAACTGGCAATTTTTTTTGGAACGCAGGCCAATATAATAAAATGCAGTCATCCCAGAATACATAACTTGGCCCACGTAATACTAATCATCACTATTTTGTAAGCAAAAAATGTCATTTGTTGTTTGGAAAAAATGTAGGTGGATAACACGAAAATAAGTTATCCAAGTCAGGTTGTGAGGGTGAAGAAAAACAGAAAAATATGTATATCGTATAATCCCATCAGAAGTAGTTAATTACTACTTCTGATGGGATTATTAAGAAGAAGATTAAGGTTATTTGGTTAACACCAAATAACCTTAATCTTTCAGTTAATAACATGAATACAATGCGCACATGTGTACTAATCTCATACGTATACTGACTGAGAGAGTATATAAAGCGTTTTTACAATTATTTTGCTTTATGGGTAATATTATGTACTTAACTGGAAAACGATTATGTTTTATTAATAATGGTGAAAATCAGAATTTTTACATAATAGTTTCTTCTTTTTTGTTTTGTATAAAATGCAATAGACAATAATTATATCTAAGATACTCCAATGGAATAAAGTAAGATGCTATTAACTTAAAACTACTACAATTAACAGATTCATGTTAATCTGTAAAAAAATATTTGCTCTGATATAAACTATCACAGAAGGTCAGTTTCATTGACTGAGGCTCGCAAAACTACCAAGAAGTGAGTTATCTTTTCTATATACAATGATAAACCATACAACTTCAAACATCACTGCTTTAAACTTGACCATTATCTTTACTATATACAATGATAAACCATACAACTTCAAACATCACTGCTTTACACTTGACCATTATCTTTACTATATACAATGATAAACCATACAACTTCAAACACCACTGCTTTACACTTGACCATTATCTTTACTATATACAATGATAAACCATACAACTTCAAACATCACTGCTTTACACTTGACCATTATCTTTACTATATACAATGATAAACCATACAACTTCAAACACCACTGCTTTACACTTGACCATTATCTTTACTATATACAATGAGAAACCATACAACTTCAAACATCACTGCTTTAAACTTGACCATTATCTTTACTATATACAATGATAAACCATACAACTTCAAACATCACTGCTTTACACTTGACCATTATCTTTACTATATACAATGATAAACCATACAACTTCAAACACCACTGCTTTACACTTGACCATTATCTTTACTATATACAATGAGAAACCATACAACTTCAAACATCACTGCTTTAAACTTGACCATTATCTTTACTATATACAATGATAAACCATACAACTTCAAACACCACTGCTTTACACTTGGCAATTATCTTTACTATATACAATGATAAACCATACAATTTCAAACACCACTGCTTTACACTTGACCATTATCTTTACTATATACAATGATAAACCATACAACTTCAAACATCACTGCTTTAAACTTGACCATTATCTTTACTATATACAATGATAAACCATACAACTTCAAACACCACTGCTTTACACTTGACCATTATCTTTACTATATACAATGATAAACAATACAACTTCAAACACCACTGCTTTAAATTTGATCATTGCAGCAGGCATTCTGTGAAAGATTAATATGTTCGTTATGAGAGATGAGTATGTTCCACTAGGCGATCGCAATGGTCAAAATGCTCACTGTATCGTTCCACTTGGCTACCACAGTCATTGCGGTCGTGATCAAAACGTCATTGTTCACAACCACTTCGAGCCCATGCCGACTCACATATCAACATGGGTCATTGCGATTGTTTATCTGTCAATTTGATTTTCACACATCGATATATGAAATTTAAGTAAATAAATTTATATTGTCTTTTAAAATTAAACGTAGTGAATTACATAATGAAAGTTAAGGTTACACGAAAAGGCGCAAAACACGCAAACAATCATCAAATTTTTATAGAAATTAAGTTATACTTTTGCAATTAATGTAAGTGTAAATAATTACCAAACAATTAAAACATAAGAAAAAAATACAATGCGATATTTTTTTATTTATGTCGAAATGGATTTGATTGCTGTCGTGGGCGCGAGCGTTGCGAGCTGCTAGTGGAACGTACTCATTGTTATTTTAAAATTTTGCATATGAAAATATATTAACGATTAAAAATAACACAGGCAAAGCGGCAATTGCGTTGGTTTCCTTGATATTTGCTGCCCCAAAATGGATAAGGTAATACGTAGGGAGGGATGTGGGCGGAGGCGACCATCTGGACTAGGAGATGGCAGAATCTTTACAAGGGGCAGAGAGCGAGAGCAAGGTGAATTGATATTTGCCCACTTTGGAGAATTCCCATGGATGGTCAGCATTTTAACGTAAGTCCATCTTTAGTGACAAATGTACGAAGTATTGTAAATATAAGATTCATACAATTAGACTATGTGTAAGACTGTAAACACAATTCTAACTCACTACTAAGAATTTACTCCAGAAAAGTCCTAACAGAAAGTATGCTTCACTTCACTTGACCATTGCTTCACAATTATTATGTTTAAAATTTGAGCTATTAGGGTTGTGCCAAACATTTCCCTATTCTATTTAAATTATTATTACAGCTATTACAAATAGCCAGTTCTAAGTACTTTCAGTGTTTAATGGAGTGCAATTCCAAAGTTTCGTCAATTTTTTCTATAATTGTGCAATTTTTGAAAATTTTTTCTTTAGTTAAAATATGGAGGTTGTGGTGGCTATATCATTTTTCTTCAAGAGTCCTGCTGTCAAAAAGTTGTCCTAACTTTCAAAATTTTCAATTGTCTATCAATTTATATGATGATTCCATTATGACGAACATAAATATGGCGTTTTCCACTGAATTCTTTCTGTGTAATTCTAAATCGTCTAAAATATTGTTTAAAGAGCTATAGACTAATTCATCCTATGGATTGACTCTAACAGAGCCACTTTGTGAAATATTATTGTATCCTATTTAAATATAGTTCAGATGTGAATTCATCAAACATAAGGTATTTTTTAATATTGTATTTCAATTTATATTATTGTATATTGTATTGTATATTGTATATTGTAACTATTGAAATCAAGTGAACAATAACAACTACTAAATTAAACTATAATTGTGAATATCACATGTCTTTCAGTAATGAAGTATCAGACAAGGGCGTGTGGAACGACAAGACTTTCCAGGGTAGTGGTACTCTCATAGCTCCGAGAGCAGTACTCACGGCAGCCCATTTAGTAAAAGATTTTCAATTGAAGGGCACTCCACTCAAGGTACGCGCTGGTGTGTACGACATAGACAAGAATGAATATTACGGCTACATTGAGAGTTCTGTTCAGCAATCAATCATACACGAACATTTTAATAAGCGTAAGTAGATGATAAAAAAATGCGAGTATTGTTGCGCATGTTATTAAAAATATTTAACGTTAAAACTATTAGAATTCATACTGCATAGTTAATACAATAGTGACCTGATTGTTGTGTTTCTGCTTGCCGAACGGGTACCGACATGTTTCTTTTTGATTAGTTGCCCTACAAGCAATCTTTACAGAAGTTATGGTTCGATAAGAAAGTCTATTCTGTTTTATATTATCAACTCATTTTTAACTGATAGAAATTGGCATCAAGTTATAAAATTAACCTATTCCGTTAGTCAGCAAATACTCTGCCCTTCAAAAGTTAATAGCTACTTAAAATTTTAAGTGAAATGATATAACTATTCAATATGTATTTTAATACTTTAATTATTAGTTTAAATTAAAATAAAAGAAAAAGAAAAAAAAACATTTTGCAATTCTGGAAATCCACAAATCCAATTTGAAGTTCTAAATGTTTTCTTTGTAATTAATTTCTGCGAGCGACTTTGGTCGCATACCTTTATGTGTCCATCCAGACTATAATTTATTTCCGTTCTAATTTTTATAAAATCTTTTGACGTTGTGTAACACTGTGATCAAGTTATAAAAGGGAAAAAAATGTGTGCTATCCCATGTTAGCCATTCTCACTTTTGAGAATTTAGATTTTACATGGTATGAATTAATTTACACTAAAATCCAATTTACAGTTATGAACGTCATAAAACACCGATTAATATTATAAAAGTGGTTAACCTTCTTTAACCTGTGTGAATGGAATATTTTAAATTCTTAACAACATTTGTGGAACACGCTAATTACTTATATTGGTTGGACGACCATGCTTGAACTCATTAAAACAGTTACGTGCGGGATGGTGCTTTATCATAATAAGCAATTCGAAGTCAATCATAACTTTGTTGTTGATTGCCACCGCAGCAAATGACAAAAAAATCATATAACAAACATTTTCTCATCTTAAATTCATCTTGAAATGATACCCACCATTTTCAAATTACCGTTAATTTGTAAGTACAAATGACAAATTAATGCCAAGTAACTCAATCGATTACAAAACAGTTAAATTTCCAAAATTCGTATTAAATTTTTATTAATGCTATTATAAATGGTCAATTCTAAGTGCTTTTAGTACTATCGTCGTATCGGATTGCTGTTTTTAGTAGTTAATTTTTCATTAAAAGTTTAATGGTAATCTGAGTAATATTCAGATTATTTTACAATATATTTAATGTCACAACCTGTAATAATCGACTGTGATTACAAAATGATGTCCATACTTTTTATAACTGTATAGCTCTAGTTTAAATTAGGAGATTGTGGTGGATATATCATAATTCTTTGAGAGACCTGCTATTATCGTCCAGCTAAAGTTGTCTGTGAAATTTCCAAGCGCTTTTCATGTTGTATAATGATTATAAACGTAATGAAGACAAGACAATATAGCATTTTCGTCAACCTTCTGTATAAAAATTACCCAAAATTTGACACTTAAATGAGTTGCTGAACATTTTTTTTGTTAAGTTGGTAGAACTATCCTTAATTACCAAGCTATACTTGAGCACCATGTGTCAAGTAGTGTTTACAGCAGCTGTCATAATAGGTTGACTTCAAAGTTGCTTTGCAAATTTTATTATGGATAAATTAGTTGAACAAAGAGTGTGCCTTAAATTTTGTGTTTGAAGTGAAATGTCTTGTGCCGAATCTTTAAAAATGTTGAAAAAGGCCTATGATGATTTGACTATGTCGAAAATACAGATGCATATGAAAGGTACAAATCGTCCAAAGAGAGATGTGAAATGGTCGAAGATTTGTCTCGTCCCAAACGTCTTTCAACATCTGCTGATGATAACACCGAAAAAATTAAACTATTAATGTTTGAAAATTGTCATTCACTATAAAAGAGTTGGCTTGAGAGTTGAATATTAATAAAATAACTGTTCATGGAATTTTAACCACTGTTTATGCATAAGATGTGGAAGACATGATTTGTTGAACGACAACCCATAGATTTTGCATGAAGGTCTTCTCACAGAGCAACAACGACTATCTACCATATTTGCCGGATTTAGTCCCCTGTAACTTCTCCAGTTTCCCATACTGAATTTGAACTGAATTGAACTTGAAGAGAGCGATGAAGAGTATTGTAAATAATGATGATTACTTTGAAGGTGACAAAATAAATTTTGATGAATAAACTTAAATTTGTTGATTTCGGGTAATTTTTCTATGACGGTTCATTCTTTCTGTGTATTTTTTTTCCATTACAAAATTTCTTTATAATATCTACAATATTGCTAAAAAATCCTAGGAATGGAGTAACTCCTTCCATGGATTCGTTATAACGGGTCGCTCTGAGAAATGTTAATATGTTCTGTTTAACTTAACAGTTCAAACTTAAACTTGTCTTTTCAAGGAATTTTTGTAAAACCTCCAAACATAATTAAGCACTATGGAAATTTTTTTCATTTCATGACCTGATAAAGTTTTTCTAATATTCGGGTAAGCATTGGCTGTATAATGTACTTTACAGCCGATAACGCCGATGACGTCATCGGCATTATCGGCTGTAAAGTACATTTTTATTGTAGTTAGAGAAAGGGGTTCAGTGTGGGTTTTATTTAGTTTTGGAATTATGACGTTTTAGAGTTTCATACTTCAAAAGGAAAAATGAACCCTTTATGTGATTATGCACATGTCTGCTTGTTCATCTGTCATAGCTGTATTTCACAGAAACCGATTGATGTAAAAACATGTAATTTGGAACAATAGTAAAGTATATTTACCCGCATATATTTCAATAAGTAACGCTCAAAAATATTCATATGGAAATCAATTTTAGGGAAAAGAATTAAATATTTGAAAGGCAATTTTAAAACTCCTTATTTAGTTCAGGGTATTGTTTAAAAGGGCTAGTTATAAGGGTCTTAAAATATTTTTTCATAATTTTAGATATTATATCTTCAGGGATATATTGAAAACTTTGCTAGAAATTTTCTCTGTTTTTTTATGATTTTAGGTTCATTAGTGTCCTAAATAGATTTAAGACACTTCTATATAAGACCTTATATTTAAGACACCTTTATATAAGACCTTGTATTTAAGACACTTCTATGTAAGACCTTGTATTTAAGACACTTCTATATAAGACCTTATATTTAAGACACTTCTATATAAGACCTTGTATTTAAGACACTTCTATATAAGACCTTGTATTTAAGACACTTCTATATAAGACCTTGTATTTAAGACACTTCTATATAAGAGCTTGTATTTAAGACACTTCTATATAAGACCTTGTATTTAAGACACTGCTGAACCTAAAATTATGAAAAAAACAGAGTTTTTTGAAGCCCTCACTAAGATTTTGTGAATACTGTAAAGATTATCCTTAAAAATACTGGGCTCATAAAGAAATTTTCAAATCACAATTACCGTTGTCTACTAAGAAAATAGCTATGAACATGGCTATTTTACCATGTCTAACCTATGAGTGCCAAACTTGCATGGTTGATGCCAAAACAAAAAACAAAATCCAGACCACTCAAAAGCGAATAGAAAGAACCAGCATGGGTTTAAAACTCAAAGACAAGGTGTGGAATGTGGACATTCGCAGTAAAACCAAAGTTACAGATGCTTTAACTTTCTCGCTACAAAAGGAAATGGAAGTGGGCAGGTCACTTGGCTAGGTATAATGACAACAAATGGACTAAGATAGCGGTAAAATGGTCCGGACCGCGAGGATCAAAAGCGAGTGGCCGCACGCACACGAGATGGATGGATGAAATACCAAAAGTAGCAGGACGAGGTTGGCTAAACACCGTCAAAGATAGAAAGAAGTGGCTACCTTAAAGGAGGCTTTTATTCGAAGGGGGTCCATACAAAAATAATTTCTATTAATAATTTCTAATATATATATATATATATATATATATATATATATATATATATATATATATATATATATATATATATATATATATATACACTTTCTTGTTTGCAACTTTGTACATAATTAATTTAGAACACACAAGCAACTGACTTGACTGTCGTCTCTCATAAAAACTTGCATGCAACGAAACTGTAACATAAAAACTTGCATGCAACGAAACTGTAACATGATGTAAAGTACATGTAATACTATATTGATGACAATGAAATGCTATAATTAAAATTAATATTTTTAAGCTTCCATTCCTCAAAAGGAAAAATGGAACCCTTATAAAATCACTCAAAAGCGTGTTACAATCAGATAAAATGAGTAGATCTGATAACACTTCATGTTTTATTTAATTAATTAAAATATAATTTATTTCCTTGTGCGTGTACTAACTAAATTTGCCATGAGTGCGATGGCGCTCACAAAATCAGTTGTTGTTTAGCGTGCGGTCGTTCGCACGCGTCGCTAATTTTTTATACAAAAATAATTTCTACGTATAATGTAACAATATCACAATACAAAATATTAATGTAAATAATTATTTGAGATTAGATTCTAATTAAGCTAAACTTATTGTTAAATTACGTTTAATTATGTTAAATCGTTTTTAATTATATTAATAACTATTTTCAATTTTGTTTGTTGATTGTAAAGAAATTATGACATTCGAAATTTTTGCATGGAATTTAATTTAATTTAATAAAGTTTTATTATTTTAGAGATTATCCTAAATATTATAATTTATTATATTATTATTATAGAGATTATCCTAGATATTATAATTTATTATATTATTATTATAGAGATTATCCTGGATATTATAATTTATTATATTATTATTTTAGAGATTATCCTAGATATTATAATTTATTATATTATTATTATAGAGGTTATCCTAGATATTATAATTTAGTATATTATTATTATAGAGATTATCCTAGATATTATAATTTTTGAAGTGCGCACCATGTTTTTATGCCTGAGAAAAATATAGTGCGCAACATATTTACATATATTGTAAGTAAATAGATTAAAAAAAGATATTATATACCCTTAAATGTTTATAAGTAACTAAATGTGTGTGGAACCCTCGTAGTGTAGTTCTGCTTGTCTTAACAAGTGAAAAGAATATTCACATACGTTAACGAGCGTATATCAATATTTTTACAGCGTATAGTATACAATCAACTGATTGATAAACACATTCATCGTCAGTAACACACACTTTGTTACATCATGTAATGCTGTGTGTATCAATGGTGATGGACATTCTAATAAAATCGACTTTGGTCCTTAAACATTTTTCAAGTTACATATTTCATTTCTGTATTGGAGAAATTTGTTTTGTTTTTTATTTTTCACAATGATAAAATTGATTCACCCAGCATTAGGCGGTAATCAAGCAGGTAGATTAAGCAGCCTCATCCTCTTGTGTATGCCGATATTCAATTTTATGCATTATAACTTCAACAATTAAAAAATTCAATTTATAGGCATGCTTTTGCATCTTAAAATATAAAATTCGGTATAAACGTAGTATATAAAATATAAAATTCGTTATAATCATATTCGGTATAAATAAATATATAATATTTTGTTATAATCATATTCGGTATAAACAAATATATTCGTTATAATCATATTATATCATAAAATTCGTTATAATCATATTCGGTATAAACAAATATATAATATTTTAACAATAATCATAAAATTCGTTATAATCATATTCGGTATAAACAAATATAAAATATAAAATTCGTTATAATCATATTCGGTATAAACAAATATATAATATTTTAACAAATATAAAATATAAAATTCGTTATAATCATATTCGGTATAAACAAATGTATAATATTTTGATAAAGAATATCATTTTCTATTTATAATAGTTGTTTAATATATTAAATTGATACTGAGTTTTTTATTATTAATTTAATACTTTCGTGATACCACAGAGAGTGATTGAGGGAGACGTCCCTCTTTCTTCAAATATTAGGTTCTTCCATTAGTTTCCTTATAAAGAAAGGAAATATGTATATAATAATGTATGTTTTACAAGAATTAATTCAATTATGTACGATTTCTCACAGTAACCCCAAAACCTGTTTTTTGAAGAGTTGAACCTTGTTGGTACTATAAATATTAGGCGAGATGCATTTTTATATCTTTAATTGAATTAAATCTTATATTGTGGAGAAAGTTTTTTAATGAATGAAGTAAATAATATAATTGGAAGGGGTAGCATTACGATGGGGTAGAACAACGCAATGAAATGATAATAATTTATATCTGGCAGCTAAAGACACATAACATCTCGGGCTATCGTAATGGAAAACAATGCCTCACGAGGAAAAATCTTGCGAAAGCTATAGATATGAATGATTGACATAACCCAATTTTGTCAGATGATTATGTGTAGATTGCGAAATTTTTAAAGCAATCGCTGTTCCGTGAACAGCATATCATGGATATTTCTTCAACCATAATTCAAAATGATACATGTCAATTGTGAGTGTGAGGCCATAACTATCTTCATTCCAAATACGGTAGTTGACTCATTCTAAATTTTGATATTTTTCGTACAATATTGTGAAATATGTTAATTAAAAACCAGTCTTGAAAAAAATTCAAAAATTGATTGAAAAATAAGCCAGTTATAGGCTTCTAAATTTGAAGATACAGATAGGGTTGGGTATATCCCTGTCTCTTTTCCTCTTGTATAATATAATGTGCAATATTAAAAATGACGTCACAACACAGTATTCCCGTCCTTGTCTAAAGATTAAATTTAAACTTTTATAACTCGGTCAATTTTTAAGATTTTTAAAAGAAAATTTTACTCTTCATACCTTGAAATTACGATCAATGAAAATTTTTTTTAAAAAAATTTAAAAAAGGTTTTGAATATTTTAAACCAATTGTATACAGTTCAACTAAATATATTGTGATTTTCGGCTGTACTTCAAAAGAAAAAATGGAGTATTCACAGGTCTGTCTGTCTATCACAGTTGATTGTCTTAGAATCTATGCGACGTAGAGACTTTACACTTATTGACCCACGTATTTTTTAAATTTCATGTATCATGGGAGGTATTATTGTCAAAGATTCATTGAGGTCATTGAGGTCAAAGGGCTTGGTGTAAGGAATACGACAATTTTTTTTTATAATTTTAAATTGAAAATTACTGAACCAAAAATTATGCAAAATAACATAGTTCTTAAAATCTAACTGGAAAACTAAAAAAAAACTACGGCAATTATCCCAGATTTAAAATTTTTTAAATATGCATCGTGTTTTAATGCCTGTGAAAGTTATAGTAGGCAATATAATTAAATTGTGAAAAATTAATATTTTTATAGAAATACGAAGTACCTTTAAATGTTTATAACTTTCTATATGTGTATGCGACCCTAGTAGAGCGAGTTCTACTTGTACGTGGTAGGTTATTAAAATAACGCACGTATAAATGTCACAAATTTTTCTTTCTGTTTTCGGTGAGTAATTTCGGTTGTTGGTGAGCAGTTTATAAAAAAACTTTTCCATCAAAGAAACATAACCTGAATGATAAAACGTGACTGAAAACGATGGCATTAACTCTTAACATATAAGTCCATTGGTTAATATAAATACTACATGATACATTTTTTACATTTTATAGGAAAACCTAATATAATTATGATTTATGGGAAAACCTGATATAAAAACAATTTTCAGAAATCAGTAACTAAGCATAAACATTACAAACTTACAGAAAGTCTGACAAATGACATCGCATTACTTATCCTGAAAGAACCTATCAATGCCAATATGTATATTGGATATGCATGTCTGCCTGCGCAGAACCAGGCGGTGCCTATAGTTGAAGACTGTTTTGTGACAGGATGGGGCAAAGACAGTGACGATAGAAAAGGGCGGTTGCAGCATAAAATGAAGAAGGTAAGATTTGTTTTTGTTGTTTTAAGGATAATTGTGAAAACGTACCTAATAAATAATTTAGTATCATATTATAAAGAGCACGTTACTATTAACAAACATAGCTACTATACTATTAACAAACAAGCTAGCAGTAGTGCGCTGTATTTAATTTTTCCCTCGCATACTTTGTAACAAAAAAAGAGTTCCAAAATACAATATCACCACCCACGCTTAATATCTTCTAGACGTAATATAGTTTGACAACATTCATACTGCAGTACACTTCAAATTGTTTCAGCCCAGCTACAAATTTTAAAAAAAAATTTTAAAAAATGGGAGATATGTATAATTAGTTATTCTAATCATCAGATACCTTTGCCATGGTTAAAAAATATATTACTGAGAATAATATCCACTTAATTTTATTACATACACCGGAACATTTGCATGGTATAACCTCATAGAATAACATCAATTTAATTTATTACTCTCACTAAAATATTTGAAAATTTAAAAAAAAACTACATTTTTTATAATAAAAAAATATTTTATAATAAAAACTACAATTTCGAAAATATAATAAAAACTACACCGCTCCCCTACAATAAACTCATTAACGTAAGCAGTGAGAAAACCCGCATAAACCCAGCTTCAGGTATTGTTTTGTGTAATATATAAATGCTGTTGGAAGTTCCTAAGAGTTAATCTTTGCTAATTGCCCACCTGAAGATGTTGTAATACAACGAAACCTAGGTTTAGAATTTAAAGAAAGTAGAAATAATACTACATCACGTAGTTTCATTTAATTGTAAATAATGAATTTTTACAAAATTAACGCCAAAGAATACTAAAACATTCATGATTGTAATAAATATTAAAAATTTTAATGAAAAATTTAAATGAACTTTTTAAGACCGTAACGGAATGTGCATCAATTGACATACGCATTTTCATACATATTTATATATATATATATATATATATATATATATACATATATATATATATATATATATATAAATGTATATATATATATATATACACATTTTTCTTTGCAACTTTGTACATAATCAATTTAAAACATAAGCAACTTGTTGACTGTGGTCCCGCATAAAAACTTGCACGCAACGAAACTGTAACATGATATAAAGTACATGTAACACCATCTATTGACGATACTGAAATGCAATAATTAAGATTAATATTTTTAAGCTTCCGTTTCTCAAAAGAAAAAATGGAACCCTTATAAAATCACTCAAAAGCGAGTTTACAAACAAATAAAATGAGTAAATCAGATAACACTTAATGTTTTATTTAAACTATAATAACCTGCTCTGCCTTCTTTAGCTTTCTATACTTGAGTAAAAAAACAGAAATCTAACACTGTTACTAATAAAATATGTTTAAACCTGAGTTATACTACTCTTATTCTGAGGATACTTACAATGTTAATAAGGTTGGTTTAACAAAGGTAACTAAAGTAACTAATAAACTCACAAAGGTAACTAATAAACTCAGTATAATAACAGAATAACAATTCTGAAGTTATTTAAAAAATCCAATGCATCGCGTTTCAAAGACAAACACTTAAAATATGAGGTTATGTCTATGATGTCTATGAATACAAATTACATCTGTCATATCAGATGGCATCTTTAGAGTATTAGGAAAATTTATATTATTATATTTTATATTATTATAGAGGATACTTACACTGTTCATAAGGTTGGTTTAACAAAGGTAACTAAAGTAACTAATAAACTCACAAAGGTAACTAATAAACTCAGTATAATAACAGAATAACAATTCTGTAGTTATTTAAAAAATCCAATGCAACAGTATCACGTTTCAAAGACAAACACTTAAAATATGAGGTTATGTCTATGATGTCTATGAATACAAATTACATCTGTCATATCAGATGGCATCTTTAGAGTATCAGGAAAATTTATATTATTCTTTGTTTATGTTCATTCTTGTTCAATTTTTCTCTTTTTTTTCCAGTTATGAAAGAGTAGCAGATACTGAAAACAGCAATTGCTGTGAATGAAAACGCCATTAGAATGGCATGAATATATAATGGTTGATTTAAAATTTTACAATACAATTTTGGAAAAATGTCATAAATCCCCTTAAAGTATTCTGACAATAAATAAGAATATTACATCAAATTAATTTTAGTATTGTCATAAATAAAATTTGTTCTTGGTAGAGCTACACGCAATAAATTAAATTACTTGCTGAAATGTCAATTTTTTTAGGTTATACTAAACTTAAACTTAAGTCAAGATGGGAATAGTGTTTGACAGATGTAGTTATGAAGAACTTGTTGTAAACTGAGTATATTAGTAGCGTTTTCATCTATTCTCTATTTATGCGAGGTATGACTTTCTATTCTAAGTTTATTAGTAACAGTGTTATAGTTTTGCGACATCTGTCCAGTCACAGAATGTGATGAAGTTGTTTAGGGTAATATAGATAAATAGGTGAACAAAATAAAGAAAACTTATTTTTTACTTTTTTAAGTACAAGAAGTACCATTTTTTTCTCACAGACCCTCTTGTGTGTGGCGCCATTAAAAAGTCGTATAAAATGCAATCGAAAATATCTGGTAACATTTTCAAACTTAGCATCTCATTCATGTTATATGAGTTTTCAATGTGGTTTACAGAGTTATTGCATATATTAGGCTCTATAAAACCTTCATAGTAGGCTACTAAAGAGAAAACCTTGTCGCCAACAACTTATTCGATTTGGTTACGGAAACTTAATTTAATGCATGTCCGATATGTGTTTAACACTTTCCTAAAGCTTTTGCATTGCGAAAACTAAGCTAAAATTATTTTAATAGGTACGGCACAATCAGAAACAAATAGAACACTAGATAAATGCACAGAATAAAATCAAATGTTTTGTGTTAAAAAGTGCAATATTTTTTAAAGTATGTTTAAACACCTGTTTTAAGGAATTTCTTTTGAATCTCTGAAGTATTATATTTGTAAAGTACGGTCATAACCTTATTCAAATAAGAAAAATCTATGATTCACTATACAAATACGCGATTGATTACATTTGACGTTGTAATAAACAACAGTTTCAGAAATGTTCTCAAAAAGTCCTTGTGAAATCTTATATTTAGTAATATTAACTTCTGTAAATATACGTATAAATGAAGCAACTAGTCATAATATTGTATTATTAGTTTGTCGAACTATAATTTTTGTTTTTAGTTTCTTATTTTCGTATATTTGTTTTTGTAACATTTAATTAGATTAGTTATAACATATTAGTTATTTCTCTCCATTCTTTATACAGGATAATTGTACAGACTTCCTTGATTTTATGAAACCAACCATTTACAATAGATTATAATAGCAAGACAACGGGGCATTGCGTTACATTTTGTTCCTTTCCAAATTACATAGCAAGTATTCCTTTTGTTGATTCTAAAATAAATTTGTTAACCGTTTGAGTGCCGATGAGCGCCATCGTGCTCGCGTGCATACTAACTAAATTTGCTACGAGCGTGATGGCGCTCGCGAAATCAGTTGCTGTGTAGCGCGCGGTAGGGGAGGTCGCTCGCACGCATCGCTAATTTTATATCTTTCTACGTGTTACATAAAGTTCAAATTATAATATTATTAGTAATATAAAAAGGATCCAGGAAAAGGAAATTTTTAACCCATAATGTCGGAATACGAAAATAATTCGACTGAAAATGATCGTTTTTCAAGTTGGGAAGAAAGTGATAGTGGGAGAAACATTGTGGTGCGCTCACAATTTGGCGTAATGCAAATTTTGAGTGATAGTGATAATAGTGACGATAACAATTATTTTGCTGATACGGAGGATGTACCGCACTGCGAAAATACAATGTGACCTTGATTTCAGTTTTTGTTATAATTTTTGTTCGCAATATATATTTCCATAATTTTCTTTGTATTTTATTATCCTTTTTATTAAGAAAACACCGAAAAAATTATTAAAATTGGATAATGTTTGGAAGAGATATAGTTTTTTTCGAAACAAGGGTAAATGACATCAAAAACAAAAGATTTCTTTGGCATTTTTAAGTATATATGATTAAAAAAAAATGGCACTAAAACGGTTAATTATAAAATTGTGTAAACAAATCCATTTCATATTTTTTTTCTTGATAACAAAAGTCTTTTAATTTACTATATAAACTCGAGTTAAATTTGTGTATGATTAATATACTACAAGTATCCCGACTTACGTAATTTTCAATTAATGTAATACTTACCGGTGCTGTTACGTAGTACTCGGGATTACTGTGTATATAGATAGATGTATTGTAAACAATGGTCCAACCTTAAAGTCCTGTTAGATCTGATTGTGTTCTATCTAATAACAAAATTTGATTTTACTAAAAAACTTATGGTTTTCAAGGAATTTTTTTGGTTTTTCAGAAAAATTCTAACTAAACTTCTAAATTCTACTCTAATTGCATATTACTTCTATAAATAAAGGCCTATTAAAAATTTTGTTTCTATTTCACACGGGCAACTAGTAGTGTAATCAAATGTGTGTGAAAGTTTTTTACTAATCTTTAAGATATTTTTAAAACTTTCCCTTCAAAGACAAGTCAATATTTCTACGTTTCGAGTTTTTATTGTAAATTGAAAACACCATCAACAACTGAACATTTTACTTATTTCCACTTATCAGAATCAGCTGGCGGCTATTCCTCATGACGAGTGTCAGGAACGAATGCAGAGTACGATATTGGGTCCCATCTTTAATTTGGATTCTTCGTTTGTATGCGCTGGTGATGGCACAAATGCAGATTCTTGCCTGGGTGACGGCGGTTCACCACTTGTATGTCCCATATCGGTAAGTTTTTTAAATCTAAATTGATATCTAAGTGGTCTAAGTGGAGCTGTGCACAGACCAAATTCTGTCAAAACCGTTGTACACTATTTGTATAAACTATTTCAAACCACTTTATATCTTAGTAATAAGTGAAAGCCGCAGCTAACAGGAATGTATTTTTTGGTGTAACAAGTTAGGCAACCTTATCGTTTTGCCCTAAAAATGTTTGGTTTTGGAACTTACTGACTCAGATTGATCATCATTACGTAAAAACATTAAATTTTGAACATAAGTTATGTCATGTACGTAGAAAAAATAAGAAAATTGTGAAGGTTTTTCAGAAGACCCGATTTTAAATTTATAAGATTTTAATTTTATGTGTGCAACATGCACAATCTAATTATTTATGGAAGCCCAATATAATGTTCCCCGAACCCAAGAAATGTATTCAACACAAATAAAAATCTGAGTTGAAATATATTTCATTCAAAAAGTTGCTAGTATAAATATTAGTAAATTCTTAGATAATGTGGATTTTTATTTGTGTTGAATACAGAATGTATTTTTATTTATTTTAATACTAGTCGCTATTTTGAATTGATAATATGGATTTTTATTTGTATTGAATATAGAATGTATTTTTATTTAATACTAGTCGCTATTTCAAATTGATAAAGTGGATTTTTATTTGTGATGAATACAGAATGTATTTTTATTTATTTTAATACTAGTCGCTATTTTGAATTGATAATATGGATTTTTATTTGTATTGAATATAGAATGTATTTTTATTTATTTTAATACTAGTCGCTATTTCAAATTGATAAAGTGGATTTTTATTTGTGATGATTACAGAATGTATTTTTATTTATTTTAATACTAGTCGCTATTTTGAATTGATAAAATGGATTTTTATTTGTATTGAATATAGAATGTATTTTTATTTATTTTAATACTAGTCACTATTTCAAATTGATAATGTGGATTTTTATTTGTATTGAATATAGAATGTATTTTTATTTAATACTAGTCGCTATTTCAAATTGATAATATGGATTTTTATTTGTGATGAATACAGAATGTATTTTTATTTATTTTAATACTAGTCGCTATTTTGAATTGATAAAGTGGTTTTTTATTTTGATTGAATATAGAATGTATTTTTATTTATTTTAGTACTAGTCGCTATTTTCAATTGATAAAGCAGATTTTTATTTGTATTGAATATAGACTGTATTTGTATATATTATAATACTGGTCGCTATTTCGAATTGATAAAGTAGATTTTTATTTGCATTGAATATAGAACGTATTTTTATTTATTTTAATAAGTGACAAGTGCTATTCCACTTTAATTGTTTCATTTCCAACAGAGATACTGCACACATAGGTTACGATTCGCGAACTGCGGTCGTATGACTCAAATATTTTTTATCAGAGCATAACTCAAACAATATTGTGGCCAAGCCGTTTTTAATTCTGTCAATATTTATTTTATTATAGAATAACACTAATGGCGAGTTGTATTTCGTTCATGTTTATTGGCATAAACTCAAAAAGTTCGATGCGCTCCACCTATAATTTCCGTCCAGTAATGGACGTTGGGACAGATGGCGTAAATTTTTACTTTGTCCAGTAACGCAGTCCCAGCAGGGACTGCCTAGGGCTAGTTAGGAGTCATTTTTAATTCTGTACTGCTTCTAGGTATTGTCACTTTCATATCAGAAGGCATTGTTTCTGTTATATATCACTCTTCTCTCGATCTGACGTGGAGTACTCTTTATATACTGTTTATTTAACAGATTTTATTGTCGTTTTGCAAGTGATTACCTTCTAATATTGTTTTATAATTTTTAATTTTTAATTTTGTCAACATATTTTTGTGTTAGTTAACTTAGTTATAGTTAAAAAATTTCAGATAATACACTAAGCATTTCAGTAAAGACGTATGAGTTGAACAATTTATATGGAAGACAAAAAACATTTCAATTAATTTTTTTTCTTTAACTTTAAATATGTCATACTGTGGTACAATTTAGATTTAATAATTAGCTATGTTTGCATCGATGCACATTTTACAGAATTGGTGATATGTGCTGTAATCCATATGTGTAACACACTTGGTGTATGCATTATTTTATGCTGCAAATAGTTTTGAACAGATTACGCTCGGTAGGATATTTTAGTGGTTCCGATGGTTGGGTTGAATTTATAAGGTTAATGCGTTTTACTCATCTATGTAGGCGAAGATTGTGTTTAACCTATGTCTTTAAAAACCACCTTAAGTGTCTTTTTACCAGTGGCCAAAATAACTTTTATGAAGAAAATATAATAATGTACCATGGCATGCTGCCTTTTCTATGTACGAGTACATTGTAGCGAAAACCATTGAAATGTGTCTTTATACATTTATTTACTTCCAAAAACCTTTTTAATTTCTCTTAATCTACTAACCGGAATTGTAACGTATGAATGATCACTTTTTATCTATCAAAAATGCCTAACACGACTAAGATATAAAACCAGCTTTCATGTTCATTTTTTAAGTATAATTAAATACTGTTGCAAACTTTTCTCTACCTTTTTAAGACCCACACCTTTTTAAGACCCACACCTTTTTAAGACCTACAGTAAATAATTTGGTCAGTGTTCATTGTGAATGCACAACGAACCGGTAATCTTTCCTCTAACCACGTTGATGTTATTACATTTAACTCAAAAATTATACAAACTATCTTTATGCTATATAGCCTGTTATATATTAAATAAGTAGAGCATGCAAATAAGATTAGTAGTTTTTTCGTTAGTTCCTAAAAACGAACAAACCAACAAACAAAACTTTCCTCTATGCATTTAGCAGGATTATGGGGCTCAAACATAAAACTTAAACATGGTTATTATTCGTGAGTTCCAACCTCAAACATGGTTATTTTTCGTGATTTCCACAAACATGGTTATTTTTCGTGAGTTCCTAAAAACAAAGCAACCAACAAACAAAACTTTCTTCTCTATTATATTAGCGGAATTATGGGGCTCAAACATGGTTATTAGACTCAAACATGGTTATTATTCGTGAGTTCCAACCTCAAACATGGTTATTTTTCGTGAGTTCCTCAAACATGGTTATTTTTCGTGAGTTCCTAAAAACAAACAAACCAACAAACAAAACTTTCCTCTCTATTATATTAGTAGGATTATGGGGCTCAAACATGGTTGTTAGACCTTAAGGACAAATTTTACAATTTTACAAAATATATTGATTGTTTGTGAACTTTGGGACAAAAATATAAAGATTAAAGCTGTTAAGAAAAAAAAACAAGAGCATTTGATCATTTTTTTAAGAAGTACATAAAGCTAAATAAAAAATAAATTGTTCAAACCTTATCAAAATTTGAGTCCGCATGGTTTGCTTTTACTACTTACATTTATTTTGGATTTGATTACACCAAGAGAGATGAAAGATGTTATTAACTCTTTTGCCGTGTTCATCAACCATAGTTGACAAAACTTTGAAACGACACGAGCATGTTTATCAACTTAATACGGTGTCACATTTCCACAAGTAAACTTAATATGTTGGAGAGAGACTACGTATAAAAATCAGTGTAGCCGCTTGCATTAGTTCATTGACTAAAGGACCCCTAGTGTTTAGAAATAGAAACATGAGTCGATTTATTAAAATAAGTCCCATTCGGTCATCATGTTGAATTTATTACCTAATTCTCAGTGTACTCAGTGTGAATATCTACTAAAGACGATTCAACGGCACAGTGATGTAATTATAAACTTTCTACCGATGTGAGCTTTATGAAATTTTTTTTATAATTATAAACTTTCTACCGATGTGAGCTTTATGGCTTTATGATTATTGAATCCAAAACGTAAACACCATTTGCAATGTTTATGTTATTGACTTGCTCAGTGTACAGTTGCAATTGAATCAAACAAAAATAGTATAATTATACATTCAAATCAAACTACGGTCGAATGAATGAGTTGAAACACGCTTTTTACTTTCACGGGGGACTCGTATCGTATAATAACTTTTATGACATAGGCATAAGAATTAATTTACTATTTGCCTGTAATTAAGAAATAAAATAACTTTATGTGAGGGGCGATGTGGCAACGTATATTATTGGCCTAGCAAATTCTTGGTGAGAATACATCGTGTTTGAAATTATAAACCACCTAAAACAATTCCTGTGACTAAACTACTGAAATTTGTTAATTCATTTTTGGTGTATGGTTGAGGAATACCATACGGTGTATGAGGATTCAGAAAGGTTAATATGAATGATTCGATACCTGATAATCGGGAATCGAAATAAAAAGCAACAGTTCTAATTTTGTAGATACGAGGGGGCGTTTTTAAGTTCACGGAATGGAGGATAAGGAGTCAGAATAAAAATACAAAATTATTTTTCTTTTTCAATATATTCACCTGCTACCCTAATACATTCTTCAGATCTTTCAATTAGCTTATGTATACCTTCATAAAAAAATGTTTCGTCTTTGCCCGAAAAATAAGCTGAAACTGCGTCCTTCACTTCTTCATCGCTTGAAAATTACTTTCCACGGAGTTCTTTTTTAAGGTTTGGGAACAAATAATAATTACTGGGAGCTAGGTCAGGACTGTAGGGTGGGTGTTCCAAAATATCGAATCCCATCTTGTGCAGGGCGGCCAGTGCAACGCGGCTTATGTAAACGGCACGTTGTTGTGCAATAACAGGACACCTTTGGTAAATTTTCCCCTTCTTTTTTCTTTGATTGCTTCTTTCAACCTCTCTAGAATTGACGCATAGTATTATCCAGTTATGGAAACACCTTTATCTTTATAATCCGTCGCCATGATTTTTCCAGCCGACTGTGAAACCTTAAACTTCTTGGTTGGTGGTGTGCCTTTTTTGTGCCACTGCATTAAGTCTTGTTTGGACTCAGATTCATAATGATGAACCCGAGTTTCGTCTCCAGTAACAATTCAACTCAATAGTTCATCCTTGCGTTCACTACAGAGGTCCAAAAATGCGCAAGAACACTCCACGCGGCGTTGTTTTTGAGGCGGTGTGAGCATTCTCGGCACCCATCTTGCGCTGACCTTTGTCATGCCAAGATGATCATAGAGAATTTTAAAAATTGTTGTATCCGATACTCCAACCATCTCTTCAAGCTGTTTCTTCTTCAGTCTGGCATCTTCCAATACTAATTTTCAACTTTTTAAATAATTTCCGGAGTAGTCATTTCGATCGGCCAACCAGGATGTGGGTCGTCTTCAAGTGAGTCTCTACCCTGTTTAAAGAGACTATGCGACTTTTAAACCATGGTTTTACCCGGGCAAGAGACCCTGTAAACGGATGCCATCTCTTTCAGTATGGTTTGAACCGATACTTACTCAATTTTTTCCATAGTTCAGACTTTCTTCCACATTGAGTTGTTTGTTTGACGATAGTTCAAAGATTTATGATCCGATTGTGATAAAACTTGGTATTTATACTAATAATGAGTTACTTAACTAGCTATCATTCCATTTACTAATGGCCTACCTTTCCATTCCGCGAACTTAAAAACGCCCCCTTGTACCTCCATAAATATTTTTAATATTAATATTAGTTTTGGTTATTACTTTTTTATTTAAATCGATCCTCAGATCTTTAAAAACTATCTTTAATTTAGTCTTCATGGTGATATGTCTAAACGTCTAATGTAAAAAAAATTTTTATTACATAATAGCCTATTCATAATTTGTGTAATGTAATCAAACAATTTGCATGGATTAATGGCTATTAATCCATTATTATTATTATGGCTATTAATCCATTATAAATGGTCTATTATGGATTCATAATAGACAGCTTTTATTTAGCACTTTTCTATTTTTTTTACAACTAAGTACGCTGCATAAAGACCTGTAAGTAAAATAACATTGGCTGCGATACCAACTAAGATTATCCTGTACCTAGTGTAAACTGTGAATGCGCCTTTGATTTTTTAACAAATGCATGCTGCTTTGCTGAGCAACAAAACGGGCACATCATTCACAAAAGATAGTTTGAAATGTTTTTTGTACATTTTTATTTGAATACAGAAGTTGAAAGTGTCTAGAAAGCGTATTAATACAAATATAACCATTAGATATTGGGACAAGTATTCCGGTCATAAACACACATTCTTCTCAGTGCAGAATTTAGGTGATAGAATTTGTGATTATTTATTAAAATATAAACTGTAAATAAATATTCAGATATATTTCTATGTTTTTCTATTAAAGCATCCAATTTCAATTTCTTGGACTAAATGGGCAATATCTTGGATCAAATATATGTAATTATAGTATTTGCTAAACTGTTTATATATATTTGTTAAATACAAGATTTTATTCTCTTCCAGAGTGGACAATTTCGTTACATGCTGCATGGCGTACTATCATGGGGACTCACATGCAAAAGCGGTGTCCCCGGTGTTTATGTTGACGTTGCTGACTACAGGAATTGGATCGATACCAAGATGGAGGAAGTCGGCTTTGATACTTCCACTTACAACTTCTTTTAGCCAGTGTCGAATCATGTCTTGAATCCGTAATTAAAACTATTTTTTCCATTTTATAAATTTTTTCTACATTATGAATCTTAATAAATATATTTTGAATAAATTTTGTCTTTGGCTTTTCTTAACCGTTTTACTGCTATGGTTTTTTACTCATATATACTTAAAAATGCCAAAGAAATCTTTTGTTTTTGGTGTCATTTACCCTTGTCTCGAAAATAAACTGTATCTCTAATTATTCAATGTGTTTTCTTAATAAAAACTTGTACAAGGATAATAAAATACAAAGAAAATTAGGGAAATATATATTGTGAATAAAAATTATAACAAAAACTGAAATCAAGGTTACATCGTATTTTCGCAGTCCGGTACATCCTCCGTATCAGCAAAATAATTGTTATCGTCACTATTATCACTATCACTCAAAATTAGCATTACATCAAATTGTGAGCGCACCACAATGTCACTCCCACTATCACTTTCTTCACAACTTGAAAAACTATAATTTTCATTCGAATTATTTTCATATTCCGACATTATGGGTTAAAAATTTTCTTTTCCTGGATCCTTTTTATATTGTAATTACTAATAATATTATAATTTGAACTTTATGTAACACGTAGAAAGATAAAAAATTAGCGATGCGTGCGAGCGACCTCCCCTACCGCATGCTAAACAGCAACTGATTTCGCAAGTGCCATCGCGCTCGTGGCATATTTAGTTAGTATGCGCACGAGCGCAATGGCACTTGTCGGTACTCTAACGGTTAATGTTTACCAGTTTTTATTGTGGAGTTACAAAAATTTCACTTGAACGGATCGAAAACAAAAAAATATCACCCATTTGAATTTCTTTTTGAAATTGCATGTAAATACTATTGTTTTTGTGGTAGCATTTTTTAATCTAATTAGAAAAAATATTACGTTTGAATATATAATGTAATAACCACTTAATGACAAAAAGAAATACAAAGTATGGAATGGAATATATTGAAGGTATAAAAAAAGTTTGAATGCTATTATCAAATGAATTTAATTGTAAAGATATTGAAGTACAATGAAGAAAGAAGTGAGATGTCGTGTGACACCCGACAGAAGTCAAGCTTCTCATGCATCACATATAAAATTCAATTTTAAGTTTTTGTTTATTATCATATTGATACAGCATTAAATAATAGACATTTTTACGTATCAGCGTCTATAAAGAAGGTATGGCGTGTAATATTAAGCATATACATTCTCGTGTTGTGACAACTATATACATACGCGTGCATATATTAAGAGAATGAATAAGGAGAGCACTACGTGCTGGCCGTTGCATTTCGTCTCTCTTTTAATCCCATCTCGCACATTTATATGGGCAACAATACGTACTGCCCAGAAAATGAGGAGTGTGTTTCGCCATGTTTGTTCGTGATGTTTCACTTTTTCTCAGTTAGGTGCCCATCCCCAATGTTCATTAGATATAAAAATAAAGTACACTTGATATAAATATGACTGTTAAGTATACGAAATATAAATTTAACTAATAAATATTTTCAACAAAATTGACGGAGTATCCGCAGCATTGATATTGATGTGAATTATGACAATAAGAACATAGAACATCTGTCTGTTTCTAGATAAGATACTATGTTTATATCTATCTTCTCTGCACTAAACCAGCTAGTGATAGCGGTTAAAAAAATTGCTGTTTTGAAAAAAAATTATCTCATTATTACATTATCTCTAGCGGAATATAAAAAAATACACTCTTTACAATGCACTTTTAAACTGAAACACTTACACTTTTTAAATTAAACTACTCTGAAATTAGACTTTGTTCGTTTCGAATGTTACTATGTGCGTGCTAACATAAACAATTCGTCTTTGCTTTTATTTAGTTGTTACTCCATAAATTGCTGTAATCCAAAATATAGATTTCCAGAAGTTTCTTAAAATAATATATGAGTACTAGCGTGACACGTGCGAAGTCTTCGCATTATTATTTATTCCATTATGAAGCTTAGATGACAGATCAAACAAATATTTTACTAAAATTGACATATAGAGGCGCAAGTATCAAAAGCATTGAGCTAAAGCGCCACTTTATTTATACGTGAGTGGATTTGAAATTAAACAAAAATTTTACCGACCGTCAATCGTATTGACGTTGAGCCGTTAGACGGCAGCATTGCTGTTTTGTGTATATAATTTTAATAATGAATTAATTTGCAAAAACAATAGCAATAATAAATTTTTTAGTTGTGTATGCCGGTAGAGCAAGCAATTATCTATAAAATGATATATAATTTATGTGGATTAGTTGTGAGGTTTTTTCTAAAAAGGGAGAGTAACATCTTAAAACCTTAGAAAAATTTGAATAAATGTCATAATTTAGTTTTGTGTCAGTTTAATGCCAATAAGATTCATTGCCTCTATTTTGAAACTTACTGGAGACGTTGAAAAAAAATATTTTATAGAATTTTCCAATTAATTATTATTAAATAATCATTTTTCCAAATTATTACAAAGTAATAAATTGTATTAGGAAAAAATTTAAAAATTGTTTTGAACAAATTAGATAATCAATATGTAACTAATATTTTTAACTTATAATTGAAAGGAAACGGTTAACACGTTCCATGTCGATTATGTATGGCAGTCGTGATGACCTAAGTGAATAGCTTCACTAGTTGCTCTAAGTGCGTCGTGTGTTTAAATGCAGTTCTTCTATACTTCATTTCATTCCAAAAGAGAATGTTTGTAAACAAAGCCAAATGACAGTTCAGGTATTGTAAACCTTCTTTTGTATTTATGATTCTTTTGTATTTATGTTGGTAATATAATATGGATTTATTTAGTATTTACAATTAAAATATATAATTTTTTTTATTTGTATGCATATTTGTAGTGGCTCAAGTAAACAGCTTCACTAGTTGCTCTCAGTGAGTTGTTTGCAGTAGCGTTGTGTATTTAAATGCAGTACTTCTATACTTCATTCCATTCCAAAAGAGAATGTTTGAAAACAAAGCCAAATGACAGTTCAGGTATTGTAAACCTACTTTTGTATTTATGTTAGTAATATAATATGGATTTATTTGATATTTACAATTAAAATATATAATTTTTTTATTTGTATGCACATTTGTAGTGGCTCAAGTAAACAGCTTCACTAGTTGCTCTCAGTGAGTTGTTTGCAGTAGCGTTGTGTATTTAAAATGCAGTTCTTCTATACTTCATTCCATTCCAAAAGAGAATGTTTGTAAACAAAGCCAAATGACAGTTCACGTATTGTAAACCTACTTTTGTATTTATGTTAGTAATATAATATGGATTTATTTGATATTTACAATTAAAATATATAATTTTTTTATTTGTATGCACATTTGTAGTGGCTCAAGTAAACAGCTTCACTAGTTGCTCTCAGTGAGTTGTTTGCAGTAGCGTTGTGTATTTAAAATGCAGTTCTTCTATACTTCATTCCATTCCAAAAGAGAATGTTTGTAAACAAAGCCAAATGACAGTTCAGGTATTGTAAACCTACTTTTGTATTTATGTTAGTAATATAATATGGATTTATTTGATATTTACAATTAAAATATATAATTTTTTTATTTGTATGCACATTTGTAGTGGCTCAAGTAAACAGCTTCACTAGTTGCTCTCAGTGAGTTGTTTGCAGTAGCGTTGTGTATTTAAAATGCAGTTCTTCTATACTTCATTTCATTCCAAAAGAGAATGTTTGTAAACAAAGCCAAATGACAGTTCAGGTATTGTAAACCTACTTTTGTATTTATGTTAGTAATATAATATGGATTTATTTGATATTTACAATTAAAATATATAATTTTTTTATTTGTATGCACATTTGTAGTGGCTCAAGTAAACAGCTTCACTAGTTGCTCTCAGTGAGTTGTTTGCAGTAGCGTTGTGTATTTAAAATGCAGTTCTTCTATACTTCATTCCATTCCAAAAGAGAATGTTTGTAAACAAAGCCAAATGACAGTTCAGGTATTGTAAACCTACTTTTGTATTTATGTTAGTAATATAATATGGATTTATTTGATATTTACAATTAAAATATATAATTTTTTTATTTGTATGCACATTTGTAGTGGCTCAAGTAAACAGCTTCACTAGTTGCTCTCAGTGAGTTGTTTGCAGTAGCGTTGTGTATTTAAAATGCAGTTCTTCTATACTTCATTCCATTCCAAAAGAGAATGTTTGTAAACAAAGCCAAATGACAGTTCAGGTATTGTAAACCTACTTTTGTATTTATGTTAGTAATATAATATGGATTTATTTGATATTTACAATTAAAATATATAATTTTTTTATTTGTATGCACATTTGTAGTGGCTCAAGTAAACAGCTTCACTAGTTGCTCTCAGTGAGTTGTTTGCAGTAGCGTTGTGTATTTAAAATGCAGTTCTTCTATACTTCATTTCATTCCAAAAGAGAATGTTTGTAAACAAAGCCAAATGACAGTTCAGGTATTGTAAACCTACTTTTGTATTTATGTTAGTAATATAATATGGATTTATTTGATATTTACAATTAAAATATATAATTTTTTTATTTGTATGCACATTTGTAGTGGCTCAAGTAAACAGCTTCACTAGTTGCTCTCAGTGAGTTGTTTGCAGTAGCGTTGTGTATTTAAAATGCAGTTCTTCTATACTTCATTCCATTCCAAAAGAGAATGTTTGTAAACAAAGCCAAATGACAGTTCAGGTATTGTAAACCTACTTTTGTATTTATGTTAGTAATATAATATGGATTTATTTGATATTTACAATTAAAATATATAATTTTTTTATTTGTATGCACATTTGTAGTGGCTCAAGTAAACAGCTTCACTAGTTGCTCTCAGTGAGTTGTTTGCAGTAGCGTTGTGTATTTAAAATGCAGTTCTTCTATACTTCATTCCATTCCAAAAGAGAATGTTTGTAAACAAAGCCAAATGACAGTTCAGGTATTGTAAACCTACTTTTGTATTTATGTTAGTAATATAATATGGATTTATTTGATATTTACAATTAAAATATATAATTTTTTTATTTGTATGCACATTTGTAGTGGCTCAAGTAAACAGCTTCACTAGTTGCTCTCAGTGAGTTGTTTGCAGTAGTGTTGTGTATTTAAAATGCAGTTCTTCTATACTTCATTCCATTCCAAAAGAGAATGTTTGTAAACAAAGCCAAATGACAGTTCAGGTATTGTAAACCTTCTTTTATATTTATTTTGGTAATATAATATTGATTTATTTGGTATTTATGATTAAAATATATAATTTTTTTATTCGTATACACATTTGTAGTGGCTCTATGCACATGTTGTATAATATAATGCCAAAGTGTGTATAAATAATGCCAAACTTTGACATTGAAGTTTTTTCTAAAGTTTTTTTTTAATAGATATGTCTAACAATAAAATACAATAATTGAAAATATACAGTCAAATGGGAGCATTTTCGCACTTTTGCAATATTATATAACACTGTCGTACACACATATATATATATATATATATATATATATATATATATATATATGGGTTTAGTTTGTCTGTTATAAATATACAGAACTAATGTTCTTCTCATTTACTCTATGTATCTTGTTTAAGCGTCACATAGAAAATCATTTGAATATTGTCTATGTCAAACTGAAATTCATAGATTGCTAACTTTTCACTTCAATAGATTACAAAGTAAATGATGTGTACTGAATGGTATACTTTGTAAGTGTCATAATATCTAAAATTTCTTTTAAATCTTTCACATCTCTAAGTTTTGTCAGGATTTTCCTTTTTTATTTTCAAAACTTCGCCAGTCCTAGAAGTAAAAGAACGGTGTAATATTGATATTTAAAATGTCATTTAGCTTGACAGTTTATTAAGTTTAAATAGTGATTATAGCACTTGGCTTAAAAATATCAGAGGTGAAACACATTGAGTTTTGTAGAGTTTTTGAATGATTGAAAATATATTTGTACCAACCATATTTCAAATGTCAAATTAATTTTACACACATTCTCTTTCGGAATGGAATGGGGTATAGTTACGGTGATAAATAGCGACGAAATCAAAACCACAATTTATTGTAAAAATCTTTTTTTTATGAAGGGAGACATTGACAGAAAAATCAAGCTGCCAGTGAGTGACGATGACAGTTATGACAATACATTTCATAGTCTATCCTTAAAACGATTGCTTTAATGGCTAGCGGCTTTAATGGTTATCAAAATTAATGACGAGTAGGCCATCAGATGGAGAAGTTATTGAAATATACTGTCATCACCTCTGTCAAATATTCTCAGTAATTATTACCAGTTTCTGATTTAGAACTCCAGAGAAATCAGAGAAGTAAAATGTTATGTGATTATGTTGTGGCTAATTCAAAAAAATTAAAATATTCACTGGAAAAAATTAGATATTTTAAAAATATCAATTCATGGATTAGACTCAAAAACGATGACATCTTTTGATTTTTTTAAGCAATAACTTCTTTGCAATGTTGATCTGATATAATTTATATTGTTGATATGTTATTTCAGTTTCGTTATTTTTATATTATGACATTAATTATGCTTTTATAACGCTCATACGTATAGGTTAACAGATATAATAGCATTAGTACTGTAAAGGGAAAATGATTACAATGGTGTGGGTAGTTTTTTAACGATTTTTAAAAATCTTATAATATTTTATGAATATTTCTTAAAATATTTTTAGATTTTTTCATGCAAATGTATCTGTTTGCTTCATCACTACACCTTCAGGATTTGTGATGAGGTAGCTTTATGTTTTTACTATTTACACTACAAGCATTCTTCAACCTTTAAATAGTTAACCCTTTCGCCGCAATCATCTATAGTTGACAAAACTCTGAAGAGACATAAAGGTATTCATCAACTTGACACAAAGTCATATTTCTGTGTTTAATCTTGATATGCTAGAAAGAGACAACTGTATAAAAATAAGTGTAACAGAAAAAAGAGCATTTGATCATTTTTTTAAGGAGCACATAAAGCTAAATAAAAAATAAATTGTTCAAACCTTATTGAAAATTGAGTCCGCATGGTTTGCTTTTACCACTTTAATTTATTTTGGATTTGATTACACCAAGAGAGATGAAAGGTGTCACTAACTCTTTTGCCGTGATCATCAACCATAGTTGACAAAACTTTGAAATGACACGAGCATGTTTATCAACTTAATATGGTGTCACATTTCCACAAGTAAACTTAATGTGCTGGAGAGAAACTACGTATAAAAATCAGTGTAGCCGCTTGCATTCGTTCAGTAACTAAAGGACCCCTAAGAGACATGAACCAATTTTTTTTAAAGGTTCCTTGCGGGCATCATGTAGAGTTAATCACCAAACTTTCAGTGTTCTCAGTGCACCCATCGACTGAAGACATTTCAACGGCGTGATGGCGTAATTGGAAACTTTATACTGATTTAATTTCATACGTACAAACAAGTGACGTTTGTTTGTATTAGTAGGCTGACATGTGTTTGTGTGTGTTGTCAATATTAAGCAACGTCAGTCATACTTAGTACTTCGATATGTGATCTTCTGGTAATATGGGCACATCATGTTGCATATTTTCTGTTAGAAAATATCTCTTTTTTGAATTGGACACAAGCAAAATGTTGAAAATAACATTAAAAATAAAAAAATTTATTCGCGTGTCTATCTGCTCATAGCTAGAGAACCAATAAATCACAATAGTTTTTAATATTATATAATTTGTTTATACCACACACCTTTAACTCAAAGTCTCTTTGCAATATACATTAATGGTTGCAACAACACAAGAAAGCATGTGCCCAAATTGCACGGTAAGGCATTAGTCGTACCGCACTCTAAGCAGTTGTTAATGTGATAACCTGGATGTTGATATTTAAAAGGACATAAATACCACAGTCTGGTGACACCACGTAAGTGCTACCAGATAAATAGTGTCATATAATAAAAAAAATCTTACATTTATATTTTTGGAATTACACAAAAATAGGAGGACAGCTTTAAAAATATTGAAATTTTCATGGTTTACCGAGATGTTTTACAATCTCTGAAAGTACACCAGCAAGAGACGGCAGAATCAACATGAAATTTTGGGGTACAAGTGTTAGTTCTTATTTTAACTAGCAATATTAAAAATGCTACACTTTTTTGTAACGGGTATTTATTAGACAATATAGCAAACTAAGGTAGAGCGAAATCATTCAATCGTCCGTTTTGGTTGTGACGCCATTTACAAGCCCAGTTCCAGCAGCTCATGCCGGCCCATGGCTCATCCGTGTAGAAAGTCTGTCCATTCTGGTACGTCTGTAAGATAGATGAGTATAGATTTGGTTAAGCACATAATGTATTTATTGCATCTATTTTACATATATCTTTTGTATACATAAACGTAAACTACCCGGAATCGTAAAAAAAATTAATTGCTTAAAAAGAATTAATTGCTAAGCCAAACTTAGTGGGATCTGCTTAGTGTGTTTAAAGCAGGTGTCGTAGTAGGTCAACCTCAGAAAAAAGAGTTTCATTTGAACAAAGAATTTGCTTTAAATTTTGTGTTTCAAACAAAATTTCTTTTGCCAAATCGTAGAAATGTTAAAAAAGGCCTATGGTGACTCAACTATATCGAAAACACAGGCATCCAAGTGGTATAAATTGACTGACCCATGTTTTACATACGGACCTGTCGCTGCAAGCCTGGTTCTGAAAGAGCTTAATTTCTTACAAGAAGAGCATTGATTAAAGACATCGATTGAATTAAATGAATCAAATGAATGATTGAATCGATCGAATTGATCTATTGAGATATCGATTGATCAATTGAAGATATAGATTGATCAATTGAAAATATAGATTGACCAATTGAAGACATTAAACGGAATGTGCTGGGGGAATTAAAGGCCATATCACTTCTGACCTATGAGAAGTATATGGAAAAGTGGGTCCGACGTTATCACAATTGTATTGCAAACAATGGGGATTACTTTGAAGATGACAAAATTAATTTTTTATAAATAAACTTAACTTTGTGTGTTTTTTTAGCAATAATATTTCTAGCACATTTAGTATTTTTGGCATCTGAAAGTATAATGATAAACAACATAAAATAAACATTAGAAAACACAGGCCCTGATTTCTTCGTTAAGGGTAATAGACAAATATTAGTCGCTTTCGTGATCGGTGATTAACATATCCATTGTCAACGAAAAGGAATGAATCATTCCAGTCAGAGAAATCAAGATCAGAATTATTAAATAATCCGGCAATTTCTTGGTGTCATACATGTCTTTTGATGTGACACATATAAAGGTGCTTTCGGTCAGGGGTTAAAACGTTCTGATGGCACGTCACAACGTGCTATTCGGTTAGCTTCACGTCTCGTCGCTTTTTTCTGACTTAATTCGGTCAGCTTCACATCTTCTTGGCTTGTTCCGACTTAATTTGGTCAGCTTCGCGTCTTCTCAGCTAACAGTATTATAAAATTAAAAATATGTTTTCAGTAGATTGTTAAGAAATATTTCTGTGTAAATTATTGGTTCTAATAGTACTTTGTCTCAGTAACTTAATTCATGCAAAAATAAACAATACAAATGTAACAAACAGATTAAAATGAAATGAAATTCATAACAAACAATTTGAAATAAACCGACCGGCGTAACGGTGATAAGTGTACTATGCAACAATAAAAATAACCGATATCACAAGGTTATCTCCATTTATTTCAAGCTTATACCTTGCCTAAATGGCTGCTGAAAAAAAAGACAAGGGAGCATACGTAGCTTATGGAATACAAATATATAAACCATACAATATCATGTGCTTGACAATAAATGGATTAAGCAAGTTATTATTACTAGACAGGGATTATTGCATAGAAGACTATGGTTAGGTAGGGCACTCTGATACAATTCTATTCAAAATTCTTGCTCTATTACATGCTAGTAAAGAAGTATTTGATACCATGGATCTTTTTATTGAAGTTATACTCCTTTAGGCGCGTTATGAAAAAATGATGAGAGTGAAATTTTAAGATTCGTTACACAAAAGTTACAGTATGAAGTTGCAGCGGTTGCAGCCTCGAAACAAAAGCTATTAGCACCATCGTCGCCTCTGTTCACTGTTTTCATATTCATAGTATTTATCCACATGTTTCTAGTGTCTACATTCACACGCGTGAATTGAAAAAATTGTGTTTATAGACTTTTTCAAGTGCTCCAATATAATTGAGGTTATCTATCCGTATGTATTATTTAATGATGCCAAAGAAGTATAACTTCTCACGCGCGTACATAAGTACACGCACCCTTTTTTTAGATAGGACTCAAAATCTTTTCAATGAATTGTCAAAAAATAAATTTTTTGACAATTCATTGAAAAGATTTTGAGTCCTATTCAGGAGGAAATCAATAGAAAAAAAGCAATATTGTCACATGTACAGATATTAAAAGAAATTCTCTTGGACACAGTGACTTTTAATAATAGGATTGGCTTCTACATTGGATGTTATATTTCAATCCGAAAATTATAGATTTTTACATTTCAATCCGAAAATTACTTTTTATAAAGATCTTTTTTAGGTTAATTAAATGAAACTACATGACGTAGTATTATTTCTAGGTCATGTAGTTTCATTAATTAACCAAATGAATTTTTTAAAATTTTCTATATATTCTCCTTGCTATTAGCCCACCTGAAGATGTTGTAATACAACAATAACCTTTACTAACAGCCCACCTGAAGATGTTGTAATACAATGATAACCTTTGCTAACAGCCCACGTGAAGATGTTGTAATACAACGATAACCTTTGCTAACAGCTCATATGAAGATATTGTAATACAACGATAACCTTTGCTAACAGCCCACATGAAGATGTTGTAATACAACGATAACCTTTGCTAACAGCCCCCCTGAAGATGTAATACAACGATAACCTTTGCTAACAGCCCACCTGAAGATTTAATACAACGATAACCTTTGCTAACAGCCCATCTGCAAATGTTGTAATACAACGATAACCTTTGCTAGCAGCCCACTTGAAGATGTTGTAATACAACGATAACCTTTGCTAACATCCCACCTGAAGATGTTGTAATACAACGATAACCTTTGCTAACAGCCCACCTGAAGATGTTGTAATACAACGATAACCTTTGCTAACAGCCCACCTGAAGATGTTGTACAATGAAACCTAGGTCATACTAAAGAACTTAAAGAAAGTAGAAATAATACTACATCACGTAGTTTCATTTAATTGTAAATAATGAATTTCTACAAAATTAAAGCCAAATATATTCAATTTTTTTAGGTTAGGTTAGGTTAGGTGGCACTTAATGTAGTCATGCATATTTTCGGGTATTTTTGAATTTATGTAATTGCTTTTTAAGTTTAAAGCAGACATAAAGAGCTCATTAAAATATTTTAGTGTTAAAAGAAAATCCCCATGATCTTAAAACAACGAAATTTATTTAAAAAAATTTCTAATGTTTTGAACAGTAAATTTGCGTAATGTAATAAGTTTTATTAGTAAGATATCATATGATCAAAAAATTTAAAAAAAAGTTAGAAAATTACTAAAGAATATGTATTTCCAATTAAGTAACTGTCGTAAAAGGATGTTATAAAATAAAATAATGTAGGACTGATTATTTTGTTACCAAAAATGTTAACTTCGACATCAGGAAACCCGTTAAAATATAATGAAGACAAAACTCTGGCCAAAAGAAGTAATAACACAAAGACAAGAAATAAAACAGCACAGAAATTAAATTTGTGTTAAAAGAATAAAGAGTAAAAATAAAATTTGGTCAAAAAAGCTTCGACATGAATCCAAATATGTTTCACCGACTTTTTCATGAATATAAAAGAATAAGATCAACTTACGAATGACAGATCGCTGTGTTGATAGGCGACTCCATCGAAACCTATTCTGAACACGAAGCTCATAGTTAGCATGCTGAAGATGCATCGTACATCAGTAGTCGGCGGCACAAAATAGCGATATGGGCCACAATGGTATGAAATTTTAGGTTCATACTCCACTGACTCTGGAAATTCCTCACGTGGGTTTATCCTATTATTGTGAAATATAATATAATTAGAAAAATACATGATCATCTTAAGGCAAAAATAGTACATAATTATGTTTGATTTTATGACGTTCAAACTTAAACCTTTAATTTGCCAGATTTAGAAATGCTTTCTGTACTACTTAATTGTCTCCTCTTCTACCACTCTATATCAAGGATTTTTCAAAGTTTTACTATCGGGATCCCTTCTTCTATAAGTCCTTGATTCAACGTAGATCGCTACCATAGCCCCGGCTTCTTTCTGCCTCTTTATGTTGTCAAGCTATTTGATATCCCACTGAATATCAATCTATTTGAAACGCCACTGGATCTCATTAAATCAACCCGTGCCTCCCATGCCCAACATATTAGAAGTTATGCGTCCTTATTTTTTCTTCCTGGGTTCTGTGGTAGCTAGAATCTAGACATGGGTTTCTTTCACCAACTCCACACACTAACACAGGTACAGCAAGTCCAATTCCTTTGCATTTTGATCTCTTAAATTTTATTTTCTGTAACTTATATTACTTCCATACCAAGTTGTCATTTTTAAACTCAGTCCAGGGCTTATTTGTGCTGAGCGTTTAATAAATAAAATTCAGATCTGCATATAGGTGACTCGATCGTGATCGAAAATATCCTAGAATGATGAGGGGGTTATCTTTTTGACAGTGTCATGCCTGTGCTGCTGTTGCTTGTAAGAAGAGGAATTTTTTATTATAGATTAACCCACAAAACCCTAGCATGATGAAGGAGTTGTCTTTTCGACGCCTTTTGTGCTCCTTATTCTTTGAGATGAAACCAAGACTTTAATAAGAATTTACAGCTTATAGCTATACTGACTTACCTTGGTATTCCATTGAACTTTACCACTACCTAAGTAACGTTACTTGAGTCTAGGCTGACGACCTCAATATCAAGATTAATTTATGTATAAGACAGTTCCAGCCGAAGCCCCTATTTGCTATAGACTGAGTGGCGAGGTATAGAAATATGTTGTATATATTAATGAAGTCTTAGCCAAGAATTATTTCCTACTACTGCTACTGACATTAGAAAAAAAAATTAACCAATATTTTCACTAAAAAATAACGATGGTAAGCCCTAAAGCTTGCAGACATTTACCCACTTAATATAAAGATGATAAACGCAGATACATATTATATATAAAACTATATTCTATTAATCTTGAGAATGTTTCTAAAAAAACTTCCTCCAAAAAATTTCATTCAAAATTTTATGACTGAGCTTATTTAACAAGATATACATAGCTTATATATACATAAGCTACGTATTATTAAAAGCTACGTATTATATTTAAACCTAATTTTATTTACTAGGAATTTTAATTTTAATTATTATTATTGTTAAAAATCAAGAAAATAATGAACATTCTTCTTTATATTTCTTTAATGGTTATTTCCCACATATGATTGCACAAGCAATAGTTCTCACCAGCATACTCTTGTGCGTATATTCATTTCTTAGATTATTATAGTTTGCTGTAAGGAGGTGCTTCATAGAAATTTAGATTTATTTATTACAAACCTCCATTAATTAATTTATTACTAACCTCCATTAATCAATTACAAACCTCCATGGCCAACTTAAAGATTTACTGAAAGCATTGGATCATAAATACAAATTGATTAAAAAAAATACAATGGAAGAAAAGAAAAGAATATAGTAATTTAAATTGACATTAACCCCTCCCTAACTAGTGATAAATCATGGCCTACAGAGCGGCTCCATAATTGCGTTTCCGAAACTGTCAAGTAAGCAGTAAACATTTTACAGTTATACAATAGTTCGAAGGACTGGGACACTAACAAAGTAAATAACTCTTAAGTTCATAATATAAGAATACAGGGTAGCGGAATGAGAAGTAGGATACGTATAGCTTTGAAATTATTTGAATACCTCTTGCAAATGTCAAATCTATACAAATTTTTCATTGCATGACTGGCTTGTGTTGGGTTCACTATGCGCTACCGTAATTTGCAACATTCAGTCATCAAAAATGTCAGATTAGTAATGGAATTAACTATCTTTTTACAACAAGGCTAAGATGTTTATTTTTAGCAGAGTTATTATATAGCTGAAATTATTTTGACAGAAAATCTCAATCATTTGGGTGCGATTGCCTCCCCATGCCCAAGATCGATTTTACACATCAAAAAAATTGCATCTATAGTTATCTACATCTGTTGAAATTATTGAAGCAAGCTTGTCGAAATAATTTCAATTGAACATTCTAAGTTCCAATCGAATTCAAGTATCTAGAATTGTTTCTGGCTTCTCAAAGGCATAATTGAAATAATTTAGTGAATTAGTGAAAGCGAGTAATTCTGGCTTCGCTCGATTTCAAAGGTAGTTATTACGTAAACAAATGGTGTATCAAATTTGACTCACTTGTAAATACACTGACCAGGCTTATACGGATCTTGTGCACAATACAAGCCCCTCGTTGGATCCTTAGCTGTGAAGATCTCATGGTGTGGCCCCACGTAAATAGATTCCGAGTTTCGGTGGAAGAAACCACCAAACTGGAATGCACCTGAAAAATTTCATTTTGCAATTTTTAAATACACGTACCTCATAAGTTATTTTATATTAGATTGTTAAATGGCATATTGGTACACATAAGTTGTTTTATATTAAATTGTTACATGGTATAGTGGTACACATAAGTTGTTTTATATTAAATTGTTACATGGTATATTGGTACACATAAGTTGTTTTATATCAAATTGTTACATGGTATATTGGTACATATAAGTTGTTTTATATTAAATTGTTACATGGTATAGTGGTACACATGAGTTGTTTTATATTAAATTGTTACATGGTATCAATTTAATATATCTAAAAAAATTAACCACTTAAAACAAAACAGTAATTCCTTTTGTTAAGTTAGATCCTTCCTAAATTACCAAGTCAAACATGAGTTCAATCTGTCAACCAGTATGTTTACAGCAACTCCCATATGTCGACCTCAAAGTTGCTCTACGCATTTCATTATGAATAAATTAAGTGTACAAAGAGTTTATTTAAAATTTTGTATGAATTGTTATGAAATGTCTTGTGGCTTATTATTAAAAATGTTAATGAAGGCCTATGGTAATTCGACAAAGTCGAAAACACAGGCATACCAGTCGTATGCCTGTGTTTGTGTCGTGTCGTAGGCATACAAATCGTTCAAAGGGGGTTGTGACAAGACTGAAGACTTCCTTCATTCCTCACAGCTTTCAATGTTTGCCACTAAAGATAATATTAAAAATGAAACAATTAATGCTTCAAAATTACTATTGTTAATGTTTATATGTCATTTTAGTATTAGAGAGTCGGCTCAAGAGTAAAAGAATGATGGAATTACCGTTCATAAAATTTCAACAAATGCTTTGCACTTGAGACGCATCACCGCAAGACTGGTGTTGAAAAAGCTTAATTTTTTACAGAAAGAGCATTGATTGAAGACATCAATTGATTTATTGAATTGATTGAATTGGATGAATCAAATGAATGAATGGATCGATTGAATCAATCGATTGATTGATTGATTGATTGAAGATATCAAACAGAATTTGCAATGGGAATTAAACGCCATGCAACTCTTAGCCTATGAGAAGTGTATAGAAGAGTGGATCTGGTATTATCACAGTTGTATGGCAAACAATCCCGATTGTTTACTTTTAAGGTGACAAAATAAATTTTGATGAATAAACTTAAATTCTTCCGGTAGTCTTTATATAGAAGGTATATCTGTACTGTTATATTGGGTTCAAGTCCGGTTAAATAATCACTAACAGTTAAATAAACTATACAGTTGATTGTAATACCTTTCAACAGACTTTCATTATAAAAGCTGGAGAAATAATAAAAAAAATCACATTTTTATATTTTAAATGTAAGTACAAAATGTGTAGAAATATATATTATTTATAAGTATCTACAAAACGCAAAATACAAATAAACGAGTTATATAGGTGATATTATTGATTCATATAGAAAACTGTTGACTTTTATCGGATAAAGTCGATGAACGACTTTCAATCTACTTAGTACATACAAAAAGAGGCAAAGATGACCAACTAAATGTCTCCCATCTCAATCAGCGCATGTCTAGTCTTATATACCGTCCTTTTTTCACTTAGCATGTTTTAATTCGTAACGTTTAGTTCGGTGCAAATTGGCTAGACTTGGTCCAATTTTTTTATACAATGTTGGCATTCGAATATTAAAGTTGTGTTTTCACTATTATAATATTAAATATCATGTGTTTATTGTCGAACCGATTGTTGTCTGTTGTGCATGTTACGAATAAATCTTCACATACAAAATGTCAATCTACATATAAAAATTGAAAACAAAAATACTTTGTGAAAGGATTATTCTGTTTACTGTAAGGATCTATATTGTCTCTAGATTTTGTCTATATCATCTTTACCTTTAATCTGCTGAATGAGACATTTTTTTAATTCTATTATAAAAACACTTTAACTGTTTTTAACGGTTAGAGTGCTGACGAGCGCCATCGTGCTCGTGCGCGTACTAACTAAATCTACGAGCGCGATGGCGCTCGTGAAATCCGTTGCTGTTTAGTGCGTGGTAGGGGAGGTCGCTCGCACGCATTTTTTATCTGTCTACTTGTTATATAAAGTTCAAATTATAATATTATTAGTAATTACAATATAAAAAGGGATCCAAGAAAAGAAAATTGGTGACCCATAATGTCGGAATACAAAAATAATTCGAGTGAAAATGATTTTCATGTGATGATGGTGAAAATGTTTTTCAAGTTGTGAAGAAAGTGATAGTGGGAGTGACAATGTGGTGCGTAATGCAAATTTTGAGTGATAGTGATAACAATTGTTTTGCTGATACGGAGGATGTGCTGAACTACGAAAATGACGATGTGACCTTGATTTCAGTTTTTGTTATAATTTTTGTTCACAATATATATTTCCATAATTTTCTTTGTATTTTATTATCCTTGTACAAGTTTTTATTAAGAAAACACCGAAAAAATTATTTAAATTGGATAATTTTTAGAAGAGATATATTTTTCTTTCTAGACAAGGATAAATGATATCAAAAACAAAAGATTTTTTCGCATTTCTAAGTATATATGAGTAAAAAACAATGGCACTAAAACGGTTAAATCTAGAAATTTTAAGCTATGTATATTCTTCCTATAGTTCTTGCAATTTTAGTCTAGTTCGCTGCATTTGTCGAAGCAGTGAATTCCCGTTATTTCATTATGAGATTCTCCACCATCATTTGCAATTCATAATAACACAGTTCTTACTGTAGCTGACGCAGATAATAATACAGATCATGAGCTCCTTTTAGCTGATCATTGGTTTCGACACTATTTTGCCAAGATGCGTAGATTCAATGAATGTACAAACATTTACGTTTGTTATGTAAGTCCTGTTCATCACAGGAAAAAGTTAAATTCAGAATCATTTTGTTTTCATATCAGTTCGGTAATGTAATGCCCACCTTGGCACATTTTGTGATGCGGGTGTTCATTTAGCATACGAGGAATCGGTTTTTCAAACTTAATTAATTTGCTAAGTTAATGCAAATAACTTTTTTTTGTTATAATAATATAAATAATTGTTTTGATGATTACGTTAAAGCTACAAGTACCTCACCTGCCAGATAGTTACGGACTGACATTATAAAGCATAGAAGACAATTTTAAATAATAAAATGTAATATAATTCCCAAACAATAGATACAGATGGCAAAGTCAGTAAGGACAGAGGCACGTGATAATGAATGGTCGCAGCCTGCACATCGTAATGCTTCGGTTCAAGCAGTGGAGCCATCACTCAGTGAGGCGGGCGGAGAGCACTGCACGCTTCAACAGTTGCAATGAAAAAAAGGACGCAAAAGGGACTTTTGTTCAGTGTGCAGTGTAGGGCGTGGGGCTTCTGCAATGTACATTCTGTCACATAGTGATCATTTATTTCTGTCACAGTGTGCTGTCTAAGGTTTTGTGTATTGCCATTTCTAGTTTTCACCAAAGCTTTTGCATATAAAAGGGCATATCTCAATTAATAAAGTTATTCAGTGTTCGCTATCTAGGCTCCTACTATCTTATATTGCACTCCACATCTGACTGTAAGGCAATTACTGGCCTTTATACTCGTTTCAACATCAATCTCCATTGTAAGGTCAGAGCATTTTCACATTGGACGGTTATGGTGTGGCGATGCAGCAGTGGAAGTAGAAATATATGAAAACATATTAACACAATTTGTTTGTATGGTGGACAGTAAGCCTGTCTTCTTACTATCAAGCTTCCAACTGGTGCTATCATATAAAAAAATCTATCTTATGTATCTGTATAAACTGTAATAGTGTAAGTGGGTGTAAGCGTGCACGATATGACAATGTGTAAAAATATTTTGCGTAACTACCAAAACGGAGAGCAGACAATTTTTATTAATGACCATTATTGTTACATTAATTGTGATAGTAAAAGTACCAACATACCTTCTTTTTTTTTGGTTAGATAACAAATAATTTAATGTGTCCTTTATGCATAATCATGCAAGCTGAAAAAAATTCACTTTTCAGATTTTCAAAACTAGGGAGACCTTCGCGCGACTCTGCCCAGTATAGCAATCGCAGTTATTGATACAGCGAGTGAAACTTAAAATATTCCAGTCCAATGTCAAAACCTTGTTGATATATGAATGCGAGACCCGGACGGAACAGAGGGTTTCATAAGATTTCCTTATGAAATCCACCATGTTTTCATCAATCACTGCCTTATATATATATATAATCCGAATATCTCAGCCCAAAATAATTTGTAATGAAAACTTGGTAAAATAAAGCAAAAAAGTTCCGAATTAATTAAAAATCGCCCATTATGTCTTGTTTGGTCGATGATAGACTTATGTTTAAGATCATCTAAAAAAATTACCTTTATATGTGTAGCAGTGTGGTTTACGTTCACTTGAGAGTATCATCTGCGCATCCTCTTCATTATGAGCTGAGGCAATGTAGTATGACGTGCCGAGACATTTGAACTCTGCAAGAAAAACAACACATACACTAGAATAATAATATATCTTTATGCTATTTATTTATTTATTTATGTACTTTAATATATACAATTAGTACATTGCTTTAGCAATAAGTGCTAATAGCAATAAGAGCATGGCATATTTATTGCTATGAGAGCAATCTCTCCAACCAGAACATCAGTTCAGCCCCATTTGTCGAGCGGCTGGGAATCGAACCCGTGTACCCATTGTAGACCAAGCTGTTAAAGGCTGTACTCCTAAAATCAACACAATACATCATGAAGACCTTTAAGACATTTAATTATGAATTAGATATAATTGTCTTGAAGACGTCTTTAAACCATTTCCTGAAAATCATGCAATGATTGATTGAACGATGCATAGTATGGGCCTTCACATGATGTCAAACTTCTATGTAATGGCTCACAACTTTATTGTGAACCCTAGAATTAGCGATTAAAGTTTCGGGATTTTGTTTATATTTTTTAGACAATTAAATGACCTAGGTTTCATTGTATTACAACATCTTCAGGTGGGCTATTAGCAAATATCAGTCTTTGCTAATAACCCACCTGAAGATGTTGTAATACAATGACACCTAGGTTGTAGTAACGAACTTGAAGAAAGTAGAAATAATACTACATCACGTAGTTTCATTTAATTGTGAAAAATTAATTTCAACAAAATTAACGCCAAATATATTCAACACATTTTTTTGATGGATCCAGGTCATCTAGAGGGACAAATATGATTATTACCAGGTCGGGTTCTCATATCCAACTTAATTGCTGTTTTATAAAAATCATTATAAAATATGCATATAACATGTGGATTTACTGTTCGACATTAAATGAAAACCCAGTTAATACTAGTTGTCATAAATATTTTAAAGTAACGAAATAAACAATTACGCCTGGAATAAAAAACAAACAAATTAAATAGCATTTTAATATAAACAAACTTTTTTTTATTGCATTTTAATATAAACAGACTTTTTCTCGGCTTGTGGTCGCTACCGAATCAAACAAAAACTGTTAAAATTAGACATTCACAATTCACACTGTGTTCGAATCAATAAATCCACACATGTTTTTTGCTTTCACGGGGGACTCGTATCATATGACATTTATGACACGGGCATAAGAATTGTTTTACTATTTGTCTATAATTAAGAAATGAAATAACTTTATACGAAGGTGTCGATGTGGCAATATACATTAGCATGCAAATTCTTAGAAAAATATATCATGTTTTGAAATAAAAACCACTTAATGGTGTTCTTGTGATTAAAGTACTGAATTTTTTTAATCAATTTTTGGTGTACCGTTAAGAAACACCATCTAGTATATGAGGATTCATTTAATGTCGAATGGTCAAATCCATGTTGTATATTATGTATTTTACTTATTTACTCAACTAAGAAAGAAATAATCAATAAATGTGTAAAATATTCTACGTGAAACATATATAAATATATACATATATATATATATTTTTTATTTTTTTTTTTTGATGTAGACATTATATTGGGCCATTTGAGCAAAATTATTAGAATAAATTCATCTACATTTGTTTTAACAAACTTATGATATCACATATATAATGTCATTTGAGAGATACTAAGCGTCAAATAAAAAAAAAGTGACCATGAAGTCTACCTATTTAAGGGTGATCACCACCGTAACGAGGAAAAAAACATCTATTGTATCTTCTTAAAGTACGTATTTGAAAAATAGTTATTACTAAAATTTTTTGTTAAAATTACTAGAAATTATGAATTTGGGACGTTAGCAGTAAAACCCAGTAGAACACCTGGCTTTGACCTGGCATAAAGCAGTTGAGCACCTTAGCTTGATCTGGCTTAAAGTAGTAGAACACCTTACCTTGACCTGGTTTAATGCAGTGTCTAGGTCAAATGCCTATTTTTGGCTACAAAATTGCCTTCTTGTTTAGCATTTCAACATTGTTTTCATATAAAATTTTGATAAACAATTGTATGTGCAGTTGCTAAAAAATCACTTATATAGTAGGCACCTTCGTGCTTTGGTCCGAAGTTATACAGTGGTTGTAAAGTGAGTTAAAATTCATTATTCTTATAAGATACATTAAAAATTTCATTAGAAACATGACGGTTTTATGAGATGATTCACCATTTTCAGAAATTAAAGCAAAAACAGTCATATTTAATCATATTTACATTATTGATTTTTAAGAAAATATAATTTTTTGTTTTTAGACGAACAAATTTTTTTTATTTAATACATTTGTAAACATTGTTTATTTTGTATTAAAAAGTTGTCGAAATATATTCATAATACATGTACTAGCGTAATAATTTATAAAAAACTAAATTTTTGACCTCCACAATCACAATTTACTTTACAGCGGTACGTATAATTATTTTTTCAATGCTTTATTTAACTTAGTGTAAATATTAAAGTGACAATACCTGGACTTATGTAAATACCAAACGGTATCATGGCTTGAGTTTGTTTTATCTTTGATTCGGAGGCATCCATTTTCTTGTTCAACTTCAAAGTGGCCATAGAGAGAAGAGCTTTATCGACACTGATCAGCAACCGTTTTATGTCTTCCAAATGCTTGTCAATAAAAGCGAAAAGCTTTGTCATGCCGTCATTTAGCATCTCTTTACGCTCTTGCTGTGAAAATGGAGGTTAGGGATCAAATTTATTGGTTTAAATAAAACATGATGAAAATGAAATGTCATCAGTTTCTCAATAAGTATTAAGGTTAAAAACTCAAAAATTGCTGTACGTCAGCAATTTTTGCTTTCAAAATTTTTTAGACGATTTAACAAAATTTAGTTTATGTCATGCTAAAGTCCTTCAGCGCGATCTGATCTGAGGGCAAGACGGTAAACCTTTGGGTAAAGTACAATTATTTTTTTTTGTAAAGTAGTCCTGTTATGTTTGTATTGTAGTCAATTTAAATTACTTATAATATGTTACATAAAAGAGACGTCCAATCACCCATAAATACTCGAGAAATCTACATCAACGAATATCGTTCCATAGATTCCCAAACGTATTATGGTAATAAGGCAAACAAAATTGACGGATTAATATTATTAGAAAATATTCTTAATATGTTTTCTTATTTTGAACATTCAAAAATACACTCTTGTAGGGTGCTTCTTAAGTTTGCAGAATTGGTAATTAGGTCATTAGTGGTGGTTTTTAAAGGGCCGTAACAAGTTCATTGATATAAATAACAAGTTTTATCTTCATTGGGCCATTAGTCATTGAACTATCGTCAACCAAGCAACTCAAAAAAGAAAGTAAGGAATTTTGAGAAAATTGAGTACCATATTGTTTACCATTTTGGTATTGGTCTTACCAAGCAAGGAAATTAGATTCAAACCATACTGGAAGAGAGCATCCATTTACGGGGACTCTAGCCCGGATAAAACCATGATCTATATGTGGCACATTATCTTTAAATGAGGCAGGGACTCGCTTGAAAAAGAACCATGGCCCAGAGGGCCTATCAAAGTAACTATTCTGGAAATCATTCAAAAAGTCAAAAAATTAATATTGGAAGATGCTAGACTAAAGAAGGAATAGCTCGCTAAAATAGTGTGGAGTGTTGGATACAAACATTTTTAAAATTCTTCACGATCATCTTGGGATGAGTAGGATCCTTGCAAGGCAGGTGCTGAGAATGCTTACTCTGCCTCAAAAACAACACCGCATGGTGTGTTTTTGAGTGTTTTTGGACTTCTATAGTGAAGACTGAATTGTTACTGAGGATGAAAATTAGGTTCAAAGGTAAATTAGGTTCTGAACGGCAATGCGTAAGTGTTATGTTGCGTTGGTTGCACCGCGTAAGGTGGACTTCAATATTCTGGATCACCCACCTTACTGTTCTGACCTGGCAATGGTTATTATCTTAGTTAATGGTTATTATGTCTCCCAATGGTTATTATCTATTTCCAAAAGTGAGAAAAGACCTTTATGGGAAGTCGAGTTTTTGGAAGAAAATATCCTGAGTATCTGAGTGTACCACCCATAAATATTATGCTGTTGGCGAAAGAAAAGTCAAGAGAAATCGAAAGACAAATGGTCCTCCTTAGTTAAGTATGCGTTAAGAGCCAATTGCGTCAAAGTGACTCAAAATATGGAAGTGAGCATGCATAGTTTTATACCCCAAATAAAAAACTATGATTATTCAAACATAACCTGAGTATTATATGACAGTAACGTGCAATTTTTATACAAAGTTTAAGAAGCAGAGTTCGTTATTGTAAAACAATAGTTGAATAGTTGAATTTCAAACGTGCCCAAGCAATTTGGAGCCAAACACAAACTTGTATGCTGTAAAGCATCAAGAGATATGGAGTGGTAGTGTAGAAATACAAAAAGGCCACATTTGTCAGAAGCCACAAGAAAAAGATCTTCGAATCTTATTTAAATATCACACACAATCTCAAACATTTTGTGCAACCAAGCTTGTCAAAGGAATGCTCGATTAGCAAACAATTGACTATATATTCCCTACATGATTTTAAATTTCAAAATATGCAGCTTTTACTATGTTACGGTTTACTTCCTTTTCTTACGATTAACATATTTATCAAATGGTACATAACCCAGACTAGAAAAATTGTGGCCTCTGTATGCTCCTTGAAGAATATTGGTAGCACACAGTTTTTTTCAGAAATTTTAAAATATGGGGCAGACATCTTTATATGCTATATGGAACTGTGACTAATTTTATAACAAAACAATATAAAGGACCCTTAAGGGTATGTTGAATAATTCGTTTATTTATTTAAGTCTCTATTGGGAAGTAAATAGCTGGCCTATGCGCAATGAATGGGAGAGCAAAGAATAATTGCAAAGTTTCTCAAGTCCAAACCAAAAGCAGCCGCTCAGCGGTGATGTTCAATACAGGTGAAATAGAAATCTCAAACTGGAGGCTTCTGACAACATTGATAGACAGCTGGCCACCAGGCCGACACACTTCATGGATTGTAACCCCAAGTATTTATGGTCTATTTGTTTGTTCACATTTTACTTTTTTCATAAACTTAAATACTGTTTGAAACATGAGAGAGTCGTAGATGATTGAAATTACCACAGAAGCAAATTTTACCTGACAAAATTTGCTACTGCGGCAATTTCAATATAAATTTCAATCCAACTAGTGTTGAAATCTAATATATATATCTCTCGAAATATTTAGTTCAATTATTATCAATAACACTATGATTTCTTTTTTACTAAATATTACGTAAACTCATAGTTCATAAACTCGACATCTAAATCTGGTATGGGGCCAAAAATATAGTAGATCTACTCACCAGATTGAACATTTCTCTAATCTTGGAGTTCGTAAATTTATATGATATGGTGGTAAAAACATAGGGATCTACTCACCGGATTGAACGTTTCTCTTATCTTGGAGTTCTTAAATTTATATGGTGTGGTGCTAAAAATATAATAGATCTACTCAATGGATTGAACGTTTCTCTTATCTTGGAGTTCTTAAATTTATATGGTGTGGTGCTAAAAATATAGTAGATCTACTCACCAGATTGAACGTTTCTCTTATCTTGGAGTTCGTAAATTTATATGGTATAGTGGTAAAAATATAGTGATCTACTCACCAGATTGAACGTTTCTCTTATCTTGGAGTTTGTAAATATATATGATATAGTGGTAAAAACATAGGGATCTACTCACCAGATTGAATGTTTCTCTTATCTTGGAGTTCGTAAATGGATACGGTATTGTGCTAAAAATATAGTAGATCTACTTACCGGATTGAACGTTTCTCTTATCTTGGAGTTCGTAAATTTGTAATATTCTTCAAACAATTCGAATTTTTCAGCGGCCTTGCTTTCCTTGATCCTTATTTGCGGAGTGTTCAGTGGTTTCTGGAAATTAATTATACAATTGTAAGTAAAATAAAGATTATTGCTGATGTGGGTTTTCGGTGATGCTAATTCTTTAAGATCAACAACGTCTGATGCCAATGCTAATGTTAAATATATTACGTAATTGTACGTACATATTTTATTGTAAGATTAGTAATGATTTCTTATATTTATTATGAATTAGACAATTACATATGATTTAAAAATTAAATTTAAGGCAAAATTTATGTTTCTTTGTCTAATTCATAATAAATATGAGAAATAATTACTCATCTCATGTTTAAATTAACATAAATAAAATTATTTTTTAACATAAATAAAATTATTTAATATAATTAATATATTTAAGACTAGCGTGACCCATGCGAAGTTTTCGCATTATTTATTCAATTATGAAGCTCAGATGACAGATCAAACAAATATTTTACTAAAATTGACATATAGAGGCGCAAGTATCAAAAGCATTGAGCTAAAGCGCCACTTTATTTATACCTGAGTGGATTTGAAATTAAACAAAAATTTTATCGACCGTCAATCATATTGACGTTGAGCCGTTAGATGGCAGCATTGCTGTTTTGTGTATATAATTTTAATAATTAATTATTTTGCAAAAACGATAGCAATAATAAATTTTTTAGTTGTGGATGCCGGTAGAGCAAGCAATTATCTATAAAATGATATATAATTTATGTGGATTAGTTGTGAGGTTTTTTCTAAAAAGGGAGTGTAACATCTTAACCTTAGCGTATTAATATATGATGATGATTAGCACCAGCATTAGATTATGTCGATCTTAAAGAATCAGCATTGTAATGACTCTATGATATACATAGATGTGAACTGGAATTCCGATTAGTACCAGCATATTCATAATTAACGAGTGGTGTAAAATTATGATAGCACATGTAAATTTAGAATTTTTGAAGTATATAATTATGTAGGGAGTAATAAACTTTAGTTCCCAGTTAACAAAATAATTTTTTTAACCGTTTAACATAATTAAGTTTTCTAAATAAAATATAGCATCGAATAAGGACTTGAAACCAAAATTTTATCTGCTGCCAGACATTTATTTTTGGATTCGTCTCCAGTTAAAAAAGTGGTATTAGCAATAATTTTAATAACTACGAATGCAACTTATATTAAAGAAAAACCTTTTGAAATTATGAAAGAAGTGAAACTTTTTTTACAAAAACTTGCGTGTCCTTCAAATGTATTAAAAACCATTTTTGTTTACTAACAAGCTAGCCATGTCATAATAGACTTTTTCATCTACTACAGATGATATAAGCAGCATTTGTTGAAAGTTTATGATTATAACTGTAGAAATATTTCTAAGTTCGTTATTCTCCAGCGAAAGAGAAAAACCAGGAATATTGTATTGTGAAGAACCAAAAAGTACCAATATTGTATTTCTACCCAGATGAAGTTGCTAAAAAGTATATAAGTGTCTATCACATCAATATAATATATATAATATTATGGCCAGACTTCCCCCTTTCACCGGGACAGTCCCATTTTTGGACTAAATATCTTGTCGTTTCCCACACATCATAGGGAAGAATAAAATGTCTCCCTTTATAGAAAACTGTCCCGCTAATACATCCCACATCCAGCGCGATGCCATCACCAGAACATATGCATGTCTGAATACGAGTAAAACAAATGCATATCTGAACAGGAAAGGATTAGCGATATGAACTAATATCTTAAATCAAATGCTATTATGGGTAATGCTATTTTCGGTGACAAACCTTAAAAACAATATTATTCTCACAATTTTAAGTGCAGTAGTTTTGGCATTACCTTATCACTTTTTTAATTCTCAAGTTTATATGTCAAACAGTTTCCTGTTAAGGTATGCAATTCTAAAAGCAACTGGAAATGAAATTTTATTTTTAAATTTTTCGTTAATGTTAAGTAGCTATTAAACTTTCACTGATATCCAGAAAGCTAGGTAATATTTACTTATTGCTAGAGAAGCAATCTCACAGCAATGCGCGAGAAATATTAGTAAAGAGGTATATTAGTTAAAGCCAGCCAAAAATGGAGAAATGAGAAAAATTAGCGAATTGGTACAATGTAATGATTGATACGAGCAATAACAAATAAACACAAAACAATTCCATTACGTAAACCAAAAGAGGAAAACAAATCTTTTCACTCCGCAAAAGTGTTTGGCGAGCAACTTTTAAACATAGCAGTGGTATTGTGCTCCAAACTAGTAATTTTTTCCTTGAGCCATCTGCCAAGGAAATTGATCTCACAGTATATAAAGAGAAAATTCAATGTCTCTGCCAAGGAAATTGATCTCACAGTATATAAAGAGAAAATTGATCTCACAGTATATAAAGAGAAAATTCATCTGCCAAGGAAATTGATCTCACAGTATATAAAGAGAAAATTGATCTCACAGTATATAAAGAGAAAATTGATCTCACAGTATATAAAGAGAAAATTGATCTCACAGTATATAAAGAGAAAATTAAATTTTTTGTGGTATTTTATAGAAATACTGATCTAATATATAACTGGTTACACATTTGAAAATATTAATCAATTTAAGTATCTCATTTGAAATACTTTTTTTGTTGACGATATTTGTCATAAAGTTAATAACATTTTCCATTTCGATGTTCCAGTCAGTAAGGATGTTGAGAATAGCTCCCTGACTTTTGAAATAAAATATTTCATAAAAATTTTGACGCAGTGAATGAAAAAGCCGTTTGGAAGATTCGCTACAATCATAGAATTTCTAATTCATGTACGGTCTGATATTTTCAGAATGATCAAAGTATATTATATTGGGTGGCTCAGACACAGGAATTTACACAGGAAAGATTAACCGATGTAATCAAGAAAGTTGACCTTTTTAAATTTGTAGCAGCTCTAGAGCAGAAAACGTCTCATAGCAGATAGCTAAATTCTACAGTAGTCAATCTTTGAATGTTCATCGTGTTTAACCAAACTAGATAATAGAAAATTACTGAAACAGGGTGTAGAACTTTGAAAGAAAGAAAAGAAAGGCTGTAGCTAGCAAATTAAAAACATATTCGCCGCATTACTAATTTCTATGTTTATAATAGTTCACATGTGTATAAGAGGACATATAAATATAACAAGAAATAGAAACTGAGATGCCCCTTGATTTCAAAAACATATAAAAATATTGGATACTCGCATCTGATAGTCATAAAACAATCGATAAATTGGAGTAATTGATTGGAATATCCTAGAAAAAAATAGCTCTTGCACCACGACAATGCTCCTACTCACAAAGTATTGAACATCAGATAGTTTTGGCTAAAAATCTAGTCTAAATGACTTCTCATCATCCTACTCACTCAACTTGGCCCTTTGCAACTACTTTTATTTCCTATAATTAGTTCTATTAACCGTTTGAGTGCCGACGAGCACCATCAAGCTCGTGCGCATACATATTTAGCACACGGTAGGGGAGGTCGCTCGCACGCATAGCTAATTTTTTATCTTTCTACGTGTTACATAAAGTTCAAATTATAATATTATTAGTAATTTGTAAATACTAAAAAAATTATAATTATAAAAAGGATCCAGGAAAAGAAAATGTTTAACCCATAATGTGGGAATACGAAAATAATTTGAGTGAAAATGATTATTGTTCAAGTTGTGAAGAAAGTGATAGTGGGCGTGACATTGTGGTGCGCTCACACTATGGCGTAATGCAAATTTTGAGTGATAGTGATAATAGTGACGATAACAATTATTTTGCTGACAAGGAGGATGTACCGGACTGCGAAAATACGATGTGAACTTTATTTTAGTTTTCGTTATAATTTCTGTTCACAATATATATTTCCATAATTTTCTTTGTATTTTATTATCCTTGTACATGTTTTTTAAGAAAACACTGAAAAAATTATTAAAATTGGATAATTTTTGGAAGAGATACAGTTTTGTTTTGAGACAAGGGTAAATGACATCAAAAATAAAAGATTTCTTTGGCATTTTTAAGTATATATAAGTAAAAAACTATGGCACTAAAACGGTTAATCTATACTGATACCGAAACTAGATAATGAGCTACGTGTATCGGAATGATGTGGTCAACAGGCTGAACACAGAAATATACCAAGTAAAGACCCAAACTATTGACTAAACTCAGAACTAATGCCATTAAAACTTAATGTTAGCAGCATCTATAAAGTGTATTTTCAAGATCCTTGCTTAATTGGTACAGTAAGAATTTCGTTTTGAATTCCTCTTAAAAAATACAAGGTGAAAATTATCTGTAACATTTTTTGATCTGGTATCTGGGATCATTAATGAAAAACAATTTATATTTCAATGTGATCATGATAATGTTTAAAATAAAACATTTTTTTTTATTTTAAACATTCTCTCAATAATAATTTCAAATTTTATTAATATAATGAGAAGCTCTGTGAAAAAAATGACTTAAGAAAAATATTGATTTAGTAGCACATAACAAATTTTTCTTTCTGTGAAACAATACTTGTGTCGCTTAATATTCGAGGTGGAATAAAAGGTTCTCCGAGTTGCATTGCCTTTCATTAACGTTGAAATAGTGTAGTTGAATATTGAGAGTGGGATGGGATATAGAAACCTTTTTTTTGGATAGTCTTATTTTGTTTGCAGAAAACCAGAGAAACTTGCTTGCTACAGCAAAAACACCTGCATAAAATGTGTACTACAGAAAGTTTTTTAGTTTATTTATGAATAGGCATTTTCTAAGCATAAAATTAATTCATAATTTTTAACGCTAACTTAATAGAAAACAATATAGTCTTAGTTTGTTTGCAGAAAACCAGAGAAACTCGCTTGCTACATCAAAAACACCTGCATAAAATGTTTACTATTTAAAATTTTTTTGTTTATTTATGAATAGGCATTTTCTAAGCATACAATTAATTCATAATTTTTAACGCTAACTTAATAGAAAACAATATAGTCTTATTTTGTTTGCAGAAAACCAGAGAAACTTGCTTGCTACAGCAAAAACACCTGCATAAAATGTTTACTACAGAAAGTTTTTTAGTTTATTTATGAATAGGCATTTTCTATGCATAAAATTAATGCTAACTTTTTAATGCTAACTTTATATTATTATTTCTTTTAATATACATGGTGTCCATGAATAGATGTTGGACAAAAAAACGCTATTCGTTACCTATAGAGGAATAAATTGTGGTTGAAATAAAATGTAAAATACGCCCTTTTTATAATTAAAAGCAAATATATTACACACAAGTCTTCTTAACACATCAAATACTTCTTTGAAGCGTGATAAGCACCCGGGCAGCTAGATGTCTTCTCAGCTGTTCGCGGGTTATTCCCCTATCGCTGAACGATATACGCAAGTATCGTGTGTACCAAAAACATGACAAATAATTATGAATATTATTTTCGATTTCCTATAAAAAAAGGTCATCTTTTCAATTTTATTTTAACGACAATCAACTATTTTTCAGTCAATGAATAACGTCTTTCTTTGTTTGACATTTATTCACGGACACTGTGTATATACATAATAAAATGGTAAAATGACCATGTCTGTATGCGCATCATGCAAAAAGAATTGGACAAATTTTAACGAAACTTTTTCGAAGGCTTAGTTAATATTTACAATAGAAATAGTAGGGTTTCAATCCGCTACTTAATTAACAATTAATTAGTAGCAAGATCTAAAAAGTTCACTTTAATCATTTGTATATTTTCCGTCTAGTTCAATGACTATTTGCCCTTTGTCTGCCATCTTTATGATTCCCCACACATTGAACTTATCGTCTTCATCAGTAAAAAACTGAACTAAATACATCAATTTCAGGTCATCATTATTAGTGAAAATTGTATCATTCAAAAAGTTTTGCAAACTTAGAAGTAATGGTTATCTAATGTGCAAGGTCAGGGAAGTTATATACGGGGGTACATGGGGGATGTGATATCACTTCCCAAATAAGCTTTAATAATTTTCCAAGGGTTACCAAAGATATACTGGTCTTGCTAAAGGTATGTGAGGCTTCTTTTTTTTATTACTTCCTCACGTTTCATTAGTTGTTCACAGTGAACATTTGAATTGATCATTTGGTTCCTTGGAAGCAGCTTAAAATACAAAACATCTTCATAATCCCATTAAAATGAAAATTTAATCTTTTTCTGATGCAATTTAGTTTTGGTGTGGTTTGTGCTGGTCCTTTATGTGCATGCCATGATTATAGTCAATTGATATGATTCTAGATGATTAATTTATTATCATCAGTACTGATTTATGTCAAAAGAGAGTTGATATCATAGCGACCATTATTTTAATTGGACCTTTTTCAATTCATGTGGAAACCAAATTCAAGCTTCTTGATAAGTCCGAGACATTTTACGTGATTGTCAATTGCTGTATAAGATTTAATACATCTTTAACTTTTTACAGGGTTATGTCTACCCAATTAATTTGCGTCTTTTATTTAGTTTTCATCAAGCCAACCAGAACATTGTTCATCTCTGAGTGAAAAATGTTCTGAATAAAGTTTTTTAAACCAATTCTGACATGTGCATTTTTTTCCACAATCAATAATGCAAACTTCATGTCTCTGAGATTTGTTGCCTTTACGGAAAAAAAGTAAAATATTGTTTTTTTCTTGCACTCAATGTTAAGATTGACCTTGAACTAACAGCTGCAAACAAAATGGTGCATAATTTTTCTTCAAGGTAGAGTAAAAGTGACAAAACAAAAAAGTTATGACATTTGTCAAAGTTTTTTCTAATTCTATAATCTATCAAGTTCTAGGTTATCATCCTTGGTGCATAGAAGACAGAGAAAATATGAAATGTGTCAATATAGCACAATTCATTACACATGAGAAATGTGTCAATATAGCACAATTCATTACACATGAAAGGTTGTCAAACTGGCATTAATCTATTGGTAGAGATAATGGAGTTATGAACCCTCTCCAATAGAGCAGCCAAAGTGGCTTTAACAGCAAGTGGCGAAAGTGACATTTTTATCACTTAGCTATTCGAAGTACAAATAATTCATGACACAAATAATTTTTGTCTCATTCACTCATCTGCATATAGAACAACTGAGAGCAAAACAGATGATTATCTTTTCTGGTCCCTGCTAACTTTCCTTCCCCTCGAGTTGCTGACATGGTACCCATATAATTATTATTGAAGGGTCTCCAGAAAGCCCCCCGTGCGCTGGCAAGATGATCGTACTTCTGTGATATATATATAATAAAGAATTGATTTGAAATGGATAATATTTCACTAAAATTAAGTGCTAAATTTGAATTCCCCTTTTACAAATTTTCAACATATCGACCATTATATAGATTGGTTTTAGTCCGCAGCAAATTACCAGGTTTGCAAAATATATTCTGAAATAAATTTGTTACAATGTTTAGAAAATAGTAATAACAAATATCAATAACATGAACTACTCACCATTTCCGCAGTAGGGACGGAGAAGCGCGTACGCTGGAATATAGATACATGAATTAAGAAAAGCATTTTACCCGATATCGATGAAGTGAAAGGAAACTTCATTCTTGTTTGAAGAAAGATTAAAAGAAAGTTTTCTTTTCAAGTTCTTTTTGAGTTTTTATTTTCTTTATTATTAAAAACTTGACTAAACATTACATTCTATAACTGTATTAATTTTACGAAAAAGAAGATTTTATTTCTTTGTTTCTACAATTTGGTATGGAAACAGCTTACTAATTTATTATTGACATAAAGCTCCTACAATCGTATAATTTGTAGACTCTAGTTGGACATAACCTTTATTATGTCTTTATAGAATATGTGTGTATGGAGAAATACAGATTAGGTGAAGGTAGTATTATCTTGTACGACCCATTTTTTTATAATCTCAATGAAGTTGTCGTTCTCATGGGCAAAAAATTAATTAAATGTGTTATTTCAGGTCATCATCATTAATGAAAAGTGTATCATTAAACAATTTGGAAATTAAAGACTATCTGACGCTATAAAATCAGGAGTATATGGGTAAGCTCCGGTAAGCTCCAATAATTTCCTAAGAGTCACGAAAGATGTGCGAGGCCTCGCCAAAAATATGTGAAGTTTTGTTTTAATTGACGGGAAACGTCTAAATTGGTTATTTGGTTCCTCGCAAAATCAGTTCATAGAAATGTTTTTGAGATGATCAAGTAAACGGTTACTTATATACCTAAAAGACCTACATAAAAAAGCTACCAAAATATCAATTGGAAGAATTGCATAGAAGAAAAGAATCTAAAAGAATAAGATCTAAAAAAAGTTCAAAGACTTAATTGGCTGATTATTATATATTGTTTATTATAAACATTTTTATGTCGTGAGTTGAAATAAACCGCTATACTGTTAGAAATACAGTCAATAAATTAACCGAATTGCATAGAAGAAAAGAATCTAAAAAAAGTTCACACTTAATTGGCTGATTATTATATATTGTTTATTATAAACATTTTTATGTCGTGAGTTTAAATAAACCGCTATACTGTTAGAAATACAGTCAATAAATTAACCGAATTGCATAGAAGAAAAGAATCTAAAACAATAAGATTTAAAAAAAGTTCAAAGACTTAATTGGCTAATTATTATATATTGTTTATTATAAACATTTTTATGTCGTGAATTTAAATAAACCGCTATACTGTTAGAAATACAGTCAATAAATTAACCGAAAATTATTAGTATATAAAATTAAGAGCGACTGAAATACAATTGGATGAGGTCTCTTTTTTGGTAATTTTTTTGGCAGCTGGTAATTAAAATGATTATCAAAGACATCTTAAGGGGTTTCAGGATAATTATTAATTGATAATAATTATTAGGGGTTGCTTTTTACAAGTATTGCTAGTAACAATGTTGGCAACGTGGTGTGTTGACTGAAATACATTAAGCATATTTTTTTACCTTGTGTGAACTATTTATAGTGAAAAGTCTGAGATTTTTGGCTCATAAACTAGCGGTGAGTAAGTGCATCATATGTTCCACCTTTGCTATGCCCATGGATTAGTGTCTGGTGAATACCACATATTAAGTAACTTTTATTTGGACATGAAATTTGAATTTTTTGGATCAGCAATTTTCATTTTTGATTATTGTTTTTCAAGTGAAAATCTCTTTTACAATACTTTATCCAAAATGTTTTGATTGGAAAGATTTGTGATTTCACATCATGCCAAGCATCCAAAAAAAGCAGTTTAGGCATACTTGCTGGTGGGCCAAGTATGGTTCGACTTTGGCTATACTCAGTGCTAGACTTAGTGTGACCAAATGAGAGGAGCCGAGTTAGTAAGTATATTTTTATTACGTCGGTTTGCCTGAGTTCAAGTTTCGATGCATGAATTTTTTTCTTTTTCCATTTTATTTCAGGAAGTATTATTTCTTGATTGAATTCAAATCCAAAACACATTTTAATTTTAATATTTTTAAATTTTTCTATTCAAAATTTACCATATACACAGTATAATTATATTGGCTGTCAAAGTTTTCACTTCTACAGCGTGATTACACCCATTTTTTTTATGGCAATACTAGAATATTTGAACACGAATTTTGAATTTAAAAAAGAGAAACAAAGAATGCTTATGTTGATTATTTAAATTATGATAAAAAATTAAAAATATTTTTGACTTTAACATTGGTTATGAAAAATGAATCATTTACATATCTTAGTTCAAATTTTATTGGAAATTGTTTGGTTAGTTACTTACCAGTTCGAACTGTGCCAATTGTGCAGTAACATCTGACAGCCATAATGATATCAATCCCAATACCTCAAAACATTGAAATGAAAAAAAATTAGCTTCAACGATTTATGCCATTTTAATCTAATATTACAAAAATATAAATTTTTAAGGTTGTTTGTTTCTGGTAAATTTAAAAACTTACCGAAATCAATAAATTAATGTAAGTTCATTTAGCTTTGCTAAGTTATTTACTCGTTTCAACATAGCATTTCTTTTTAATTTTTCTTTTAATAATAATCTCATAATTATTACATTATTAATAAAATATTATTACTATAGGAATATTAATTTTGAATATCATTATTTTTACAAATGCAAAGATTTCTGTGCGGGACATTTCCCTGTTAAAGAAGCAAAAAAGCAAAAAAAAAACTCCGCAAAAAAGTTGGCCTTATAGGGAACGTTAATGCAGAAAATTTGTTAACGTAACGAGCCAATTACAATTTCCGTGAAAGATTAATCTTTTAGAGACCGATATTACTTTTTTTGTGGTTTTCCCACACTATTTAAAAAACAACATGCTTCGTAAAAGATTATTCATTTAAGGAACAATGTTTTACCTAGTAAATCAATCATTTCTCTCATCACATACACTACAAATCACTTCTCCCTCAAATATTCTCAATTTAAAAGAGTTAATTGGTTCAACTGGATTATTTCAATGTGTACCGCTACAATCATGAATACAACACGTTACTATTATCCTAAATACATTTATTTGACAATGTAATAATGGATAAATTCCCTATCGCCAAAAATACAACAAACACAATTTTCCACGTGGCACCATGTGCCTCCTGCGCTGCAAAAAGAGGTTCTAAGGGTTTTCATTTCGCTACTTCTTTCTAATACGTAACATCGCTATTATACATCGATGTCCTCTCTTTTATCTTTGTTCATCTATTTAGTACAACAAGCCCATGTGCCAAGCCTGCAGAAATGAATCTGTATAATAATGAAATCTAAAGTAAATTTTTTAAAATTTTTTATACCTGTACTTTTGTGACTGGACTTAACGTTGACTCCAGAAACAAAATTAGTAATAGATTACTTAAATACATTGGTGTCAAAATGTTTGCACTGTGCATAGTTAAAATAAATACTTAATGCTTTAACTTTTAGTTAGTGCTTCATAAAAAGTTTATTTTTAGAATTGGTTTTTGTTTTTTTTAAGTTTAATATATTAGTAAAATTATTAAAAATCTCAACCATATTGATAAATGGTAACTGAAAAATCTAGTATTGTATGAGTTCAACTGTTAAATAAATTACCTAGTTATATAAAAATAATATTCGAATGAGTAATTTATAATTGTAGTTAAATGTTCACAGGTCGTTAATGATGAGGTTTAAAACTTATCATTGTCTTATTTTATCTATCACTGTACTTAGTTAAAGTAGTAAATCGGTATTTCACAGTTATTTTAAGAATTGGTTTATGTTTTTTTTAAATTAAATCTGTTAGTAAATTTATAAAAAAATCTCACCCATATTGATATATGGTAACTGAAAAATCTAGTATTGTATGAGTTCAACTGTTAAATGAATTACCTAGTTATATAAAAATAATTTTCGAATGAGTAATTTATAATTGTAGTTAAATGTTCACAGGTTGTTAATGATGAGGTTTAAAACTTATCATTGTCTTATTTTATCTATCACTGTACTTAGTTAAAATAGTAAATCGGTATTTCACAGTTATTTTAAGAATTGGTTTATGTTTTTTTTAAGTTAAATCTGTTAGTAAATTTATTAAAAAAATCTCACCCATGTTGATGTATGGTAACTGAAAAATCTAGTATTGTATGAGTTCAACTGTTAAATAAATTACCTAGTTATATAAAAATAATATTCGAATGAGTAATTTATAATTGTAATTAAATGTTCACAGGTCGTTAATGATGAAGTTTAAAACTTATCATTGTCTTATTTTATCTATCACTGTACTTAGTTAAAGTAGTAAATCGGTATTTCACAGTTATTTTAAGAATTGGTTTATGTTTTTTTTAAGTTAAATCTGTTAATAAATTTATTAAAAAAATCTCACCCATATTTATATGTTGTAACTGAAAAATCTACCATTGTATCCAAGACACTGATTTAAGAGTTCAACTGTGTACATAACTGACCTTGTTATATAAAAATATTTTTTGAATGAGTTGTTTATAATTACAGTTAAATGTTCATAGATCGTTAATGATGAGGTTTAAAACTTATCATTGTCATATTTTATCGTTAATTGTTAACTTTATGAAATTGCTGAGTCTATAAAATTTAAATTCAAAGTTTTTCTAAATTTACTGCGGCAATTCATATAAGCATGTTTTTGGTCAAGGCTCAAAACATGGCTGCCTAATATCCATCAATTCGGGCGAACATGAAAATAAAAAATTCAGAGTTTCAACAAAAAATCACAGATGATTCAACATATTTTGCACTACACATCATCATCACCGTTTTCCATATTTTAATCAGATAATATTTCAAGAATACATATAGAAATTTTAATGTCAAATTTTAGTGCTTTTTTTTATCTAAAATGTTATAAGGTTGCAATAATATACTTTTACGTATAGTTCCGTCTTTTACTTCAATGCAAATTTAATATATAATACTGCAGAAATAAGAAACTTCCTTGAATAGAATGACTTTCCTCCTATGCCCCAACACTGCCATCATAGTCATGCCATAGTACTTATAGCTTCTCCACATTCTAGGACATGCTTAGGCCATATTCCAGAACATGCTAATTTCTAATGGATTTTAAAAGAGCTCTGAAAACTAAGTTTTTACATTAACGTTTTATACGTAGTCTTTTTGAAACTGATGTGGTTATAATACGATAGTGATAACTGCATCAAAATCCATTTCTTAACGACTCAATGTTATAAGCGAATAGAAAGATAAGACAAACATCGTGTTTGATGTACATCGGGAATACTGAACAAGAGAATGACTTTTGGAATTCCTCCGAATAGCTGACCACTATGACCGGACATACTCAATGCCCGTAGTAGTCAGCTATTTTTGAACGCGCAACCTGCCCCTATTCCGAAAACTGTATCTCTTGTCTTTATCATGACTATGATTATTTTTGATAAAATTTGATGAATATTTTCTTCAAAGCAAGTACTCATGGATGAAAGAAAAAATAGAGTTTTTAAGCCCGTCATTACGCATGTCCGCGTCGAGTTATTTAAATTGAGTCGGTATGATATTTTCTTCAAATCTGGAATATAGATTAAGATTTATATTCTCGAATAATTGTTTACCTGTATAGTAGAAAAATGCACCGCCATGGCTGTCGATTGACTAATTGCGGTATTACACTGTAACTGGTAATTTTTCAACCAATTAAGTAGCTCGTTTTAATTGGGTTGTTTTATAGCTTTGGTAATGAAATTGCTACTAACTGGCACTTAGTGTAAAAAATGGTTTATCACGGTAGATAAAATGTTTCGTGAACGAATTATATTACTATATAAAGAAATTTTCTAAAGTAAGTTTGCAACTGTTGTACCAATTTTTGTGTATGGATTATAAAAATAAATCTATTCAAAGGATCATTGTATGCTGATAGAATTTTTGTGCTCAAATTTACTAAATATTGATAAAAAATTTTCAATAGTCTCACAGTACAAGGGTTCTGTACATATTTAGGTTCTTATAAACAATTAAGGATATATAATATTTCTATTAAACAATTTACGAATAATAATTTTTCACAACGCAAATATATTGCGCACTGTATTTTTCGCACTGGTTTAAAACATGGCGTATATTTGTAAAATTATAAGATCTGGGATAATCACTACAGTTTTCCTACAACCTTTGAGTTTCTAAAAATCCTGTTTTATTCATAATTCTAGGTTGAGAATTTCCGTAAGTACTCCACCTAACGTATACCTATCTTCATCATCAAATCTTAATTCTATCATTATCATGTTTTGTCTTCGAAAGCGAGTAAATGTGCCAAGTTTCAAGTGGCTATCCCATCAAGTGGGTGAAATAAAGATGATTAAATTTGTAACAGACAGACAACAAATCTTTCAAAAAAGAGATAAGATGTACGGAGAAAAAGACAGTTTAATTAACTCTATTTTATTTATAATTTTAGGTTGTAGTATTTTTATAAATACTCAACCTGAAATAATTTTTTTGCATATTTTTTATATATATATTCAGAGATATGCTACTCAAAATTAGGAATACTTTTCAGGCTCTTACAATTAGTCCTTCCAAATGATGCCATACACTATATATGAACATTTGAAAAAAAATTTTAATGTTTACATGAATGTGGAACATTTGAAAAAAATTTTGAATGTTATACCCCCTCTAAAAACAAAATATAAATATTTTTGTATTAGCTATGGAGGTATGTGTAGTTTAATACATTTTATTAGTTATGGAGGTATGTGTAGTTTAATACATTTTATTAGCTATGGAGGTATGTGTAGTTTAATACATTTTATTAGCTATGGAGGTATGTGTAGTTTAATACATTTTATTAGCTATGGAGGTATGTGTAGTTTAATACATTTTATTAACTATGGAGGTATGTGTAGTTTAATACATTTTATTAGCTATGGAGATATGTGTAGTTTAATACATTTTATTACGTGCAGTTATCTACAGAATTGTAAAAACTCACAATCAAAACGTTTTTTTTCCGTATTTTGATCAGATCAAGAATTTTTTTGTAAGTTTTTTTAATACAAATATTTGGCTCCAGAAATATAATTAGTTTAAGAGGGAAAAGAAAGATTGACATTGAATATAAAACCACCGCTACAATGCAGGGATGGCCAACTGAAGGTATTTAATAGGTTTTGTGCATAAATTATACCAAAAATTATGTGAAAAATACTGTTTTTGACAACATTTCCTTTAAATTTTTTTGTAAATTTTTTTGTACAATACTAACTACTAATTTTAAGAACGTCTTTAATTTTTTTTAATTTTAGCAATCCTGCCACAACTTATGATAGCACCATACAGTGTCACGTACTTATGCAAAAAATGACTCTTTCTACACTTCCATTTTGTTATGTAACATACTTTCTGAACTACTCGAAAAGACTTGTGACACACATGATAGCACCTTAGTTGTAGAACCAAGGAGACTGAAGAGACACAATGTTATCGAGTCGGAGAACGGAATCTAGGTAACACAAGCATATTATCTAAAAGAGATGTGCTACTGGGCATATAACGCTCCCAAAACATTAAACTACAGAAAGAATCTCCTTGTAGTCCAATGGCTGTTTATAATTTAATAAAAATATAACATATTTAGGTAATTGTCGTGTAAAATGTGTTGTCGATGAATTTTACTGAATTTTTTCTATATTATTTAACCGTTTTAATGCTATGGTTTTTTACTTATATATACTTAAAAATGCCAAAGAAATCTTTTGTTTTTGATGTCATTTACCCTTGTCTGGAAAAAAACTGTATGTCTTCGAAAAATTATCCAATTTTAATAATTGTTTCCGTGTTTTCTTAATAAAAACTTGTACAAGGATAACAAAATACAAAGAAAATTATGGAAATATATATTGTGAACAAAAACTGAAATCATGATCACTTCGTGGCGTATTTTCGTAGTCCAGTACATCCTCCGTATCAGTAAAATAATTATTATCATCACTATTATCACTATCACTCAAAATTTGCATTACGCCAAATTGTGAGCGCACCGCAATGTCACTCCCACTATTAATATATCTTTCTTTACAACTTGAAAAACGATCATTTTCACTCGAATTATTTTCGTATTCCGACATTATGGGTTGAAAATTTTGTTTTCCTAGATCCTTTTTATATTGTAATTACTAATAATATTATAATTTGAACTTTATGTAGCACGTAGAAAGATAAAAAATTAGTGATGCATGCGAGCGACCTTCTCTACCGCGTGCTAAACAGCAACTGATTTTGCGAGCGCCGTCGCGCTTTTGGCAAATTTAGTTAGTACGCGCACGAGCGTGATGGCGTTCGTCAGCACTCAAATGGTTAAAATATAAATATGGAACTTATTTGAAAATTATTTACCGTTTAGTTTTGGCAAAAATTGCATTCAAAGATTATGCAATTAAAATTACAGGAAAAGTAGTTATTTCATAGTTTCATAGAAAAAAATGTCGAGAGATTTACCTTAAAAACTAAGTCAATGTAAAATAATGTTACATTATCATTATGAAAAAAAAATCATTTTTATCATTTAGTTTTGGTAAGTCACTTTCAAAAATTGTACAATTATCATTAGAAAGATATACAGAATAATGATTTCACCACACTTTTCATTTTATTTAAAAAATGTGTTCAGCAATTTGTTTAAAAAACTAAGTCAAATGTAAAATGATGTTACGTATGTTAACGTTTTGAAAAAAAATATTATTTACTGTTCTGTTTTGGTAAAAATCTCTCTTAAAAGTGTACAATTAATATTAGAGGAATTTTTTTTATTTAAAAAAAAGCAAAAATAATTTTTTTTAAACTGTTAGAATGACATTGTATTAACAGTTTGGAGAAAAAATAATTTTCAATAAAAAATTTTACAATAATTTTTGGATCTTGAATTTGAATGACAACTATCTTAATAAAAAATTTTACAAGTGTTATTTTTTAAATCCACGAATATAGCTTATTTTTTGATCGTTTAACGAAAAGAGTAAATTAAATTTTACACTACTTTTAGTAAGTTAGTAATGCGTCGTTATATCATTATTTATAAAATGAGTTCAGTTCGATAATCGATTGGTTTGAAAATCTACCCACTCTATTTGTTAATATATTTACTGATTAAAGCACTTCACTGGCATAGACTCATTTCCATGAGTAATTTTTCAATACGCATTAAATTCATAATGTTGTTACTGTTAAAAATTCCTAACGAGCTATAATTTTCGTTTTGTGCCATAATTTTACAGTTTTTTAATTTGTTTTTACTAATTTATTTGGCAAACTTTTTTCAATAAAGTGTTGTGTGAAAACAAAATAAAAAATGTCAAACATATTTGTATTTTGCAATATATTCAGATAAGAATTATATTTAATTCTACAGGCATATTGTATCCTATAAAGGGAATACTGCATTTTCTGAAAATGTTTAAAATTTAGGTTATTTGTATTGTTAAATCAAATCGCGTGGTACCTCATTTCTGAGAGCTGACTTCACAGTTCAGATAGTTTCTGAACTGTGAAATCAGTGTGTTGGAATATAAAGAATTTGTTTCATGTGTATATACATATGCAGGTGTATTTTCTGTACGGTATATTTTCACAAAGTTTCTCTTATCATTTTGAATGTAAAATGTTTCTCCTTTATAAAAAAAAACCTCTTTCTGAAATAAACATCTCCAAAGTTCAAATATAAAAGAAAAATTTCCAAAGTTTTATCATAAAATCAGAGACCAGAAAATCAGAGTCATAAGTCCTACTAGATTGGAAAAAATAAAACTATAGGAAAACCATTTTTCAAAATCAATTATGACTTACAAGGACCGCTAATGGTTTGCAAAAATACTGATATAATGTTTTCATTTGTCATGCTATTTTGAAGAAAAACAACTAAAAAGTTATCCCAAAAAAACAAATATGAAAATATTGAATTTTTTCTTTCTTCGTCTCATTCAGAATAATGGTATAAATCACCTGTAAAAACATATAGTCAAGAATGGATACACTATTTAGGCATTCAATTAATTTCATAACCTTTTTTTGGCTTTGTCATAGTTAATAAAAACCAAATATCTTCTCGTTTACCGGAGGTACTTAAGTATAGATTTACAAATAAATTGCAGCTGGAAAGTGGTATGTAACTCCGACTTCATTTAGCTTCACGGCAATAATGAGATAAACGAATAGCAAAACATATGAAGTTCTAAAATCCGTGGAATATAATGCACATTATTGAATACAAAACACAACTGCTACATTTTTTTAAACCTTTTATCGCCAGTGGTGTATTGGGCCTTTTTCAAATAGTAAAATGGGCAAATGTACCATTTATCGGCAGTCACAAAGTTAACAAAGATAACAGCTTTATACAACCAAAAAAAAAAATGTTAGCCATATTTTTAATTAAACACATATCAACTCCTTATCACTCGGACATTTATTTTGGATCCCGCAGTGTTCGTGTAAAGTTATCTAGTATGGCTTTCATGACCATGTGACCTATGTCGTTTTTTCTCTGAATAAGGAGATAACAAATTGATAATTAAAATGATTTGAAGTTAATTTGATTGACTCGAACCGAGCTACAGAAATAAAAAGATTATTGTGAAATGGAATTTGATTGAATAAATACAAAAACTACTGTCATATAATAAGGAAATTTGTATTTAATAACAAATAAATTGAAACATCTTTCAATTTCACAAATAACTACACGACGTGTGGGTTCTTCGTAATAGTTTGACACGAGGAAAAGTTTACATAACCATTAATTGTCTTAATCGTGTTGAAGTTACCTAAGCTAATGATATCAAGTGAAAATCATACAAAATATTTGTATCTGCTTATCTTAGGAACTACTTCGATAAAGCAGATGAAATAGTTGCCTCTGTATTTGTTATCACCTTTTAATTATCATGACATATATTTCGTCGTACAAAGAGAGGTTCTAACAGTAAGAGTGAAAACAAAACATGGTATTTTAAAAATAACTTCCGAATGTGCATTGTTGAATACAAAACCTAAACTGTTAACAATAAGTCAATATTATGTGTAGAAGAATAGTAAACGTCAAAAGAGTTTATAAGAGAATTCGATGTTAACATATACTCAAATATCCGCTGCAGAATTCATTGCAGCTTCATTTTTTCCACCAAAAGTCAAATTTAATTTCAACACTGTCTGTGGAAGGGTTAAAAATGAGTAAGTTTCAAAGAGGGAAAACCGTCAAAGAAATGGATATTCCCACAAATAGTAATATTCATTTTTTGTTATCAATACCAAAAGTCAAATTTAATTTCAGCGCTATCTGAGGAAGGGTTAAAAATGAGTAAGGTTCAAAGAGGGAAAACCATCAAAGAAATGGATATTCCCACAAATAGTAATATTCATTTTTTGTTATCAATATTGTTATAACTTTATCCTTAGCGAAAGTAAACGTGTTGAAGCGTCGAGTGATCCAATGGTTCCAGTAAGACTGTTTATATTATAGCTAACCTTTTAACAAAAATTTCCAGTGTATATGTTAACAATGATTTTTCAACAACATGTTGTAAATCATCTGGAAGCAAAATATGAATCTGTGTGGTGGTTTAGTGTTCGTAAACATAACAGATATTCATTGTTAATTATGAATACATAGATAAAACTCTATTTTCATGTTAACTTTAATGACGACATCGCAAATAATAAGTTGCTACTCGTTTTCTTAGGTTATTCCTAACATTGTCTTTATCACATAACATTTCGCCACGTAATATTTACATGACTCGTACATTAATGTTATCGTTTTCAATCATCTTCTACCTTTCATAATTTTGAAAAATACTTCTTTATAACCTTTTTTTTAAATGAAAAACTAAAGAAAACATACCACATTACGTTCAAATATACAAACAAAAATAGAGCTTATGATTGTGCAAATGAGAGATGTATGGCTAATGGGCATAGTATAAGAAGTGGTTGTAATTTTAATTTAGAAGGTGAAAACTTTGTGACCGCTTACTCATTACAGACACGGAGCAAACTTGTTAGATTAAAAACAAAACCCGTGACATACTATTTATGGAGTAAATGATGCTTTAAATATTCTGGTAATCAGCTCACAAAATTCAGATGTACGAATTTCTCATGATATCAAATAATGTCAAATGTGTTTTCACATATGATTTGCTTCTTTACCAAAACAAAAACAAACCTTTTCGATGAAACTAGTAGCTGGAAATGAATATTGCATACTTAATGACAATACTCAGTGTAAACCTCTGAGACTAAGGGTCGTAAGAGCAGTAAAGTCTGGTCCTCGCACAACAATAAAATTATTTTTTACTACATTTCTTGCATTTCCACGAGTTAAAATGATCAATTCAACAAATTATTGTGGTCAATTAAATAAACTGGGAGCAAATGGGAGAAGACGGATGAGGTGTTGCTTTCCTGATGTATTTCCTTACCAATTAATACATTTTTCTTTCAAAAAAAATTCTTTCCACAATTGGGTATTTGACTAATTTTTTTTTATTTCATTAATCATAATTTCAAGGTACAAGCTGATGAAGAGTGAAATTTTTTTTAAATAATCTTAAAAATTGACCCAGTTATAAAAGTTTAAATTTAACCTTTAGACAAGGACGACAATACTGTATTGTGAGGTCATTTTTAATATTGTACATTATATTCTACAAGAGGAAAAGAGACAGGGATATACACAACACTATCCATATCTTCAAATTTAGAAGGCTTATTTTTCAATCAATTTTTGAATTTTTGCAAGACTGGTTTTTAATTAACTTATATTTCACAATATTATACGACAAATATCAAAATTTAGAATGAGTCAACTACTGGAATCCGGTAATTAGTTAAACAAACTAATGTAACGAAAGATAATCTAACAAGTCACTGTATAAGACACTAGAAGTATCTTAAGTCGGTTTTCTGCTCTGCCAATCTTTCAGTTTAACGATATGATTCAGAACTCGAATGAACACATAGGAGTTAATATTACAGATTATTTACAATTCTGTGAAAAATTGTACAAAAATTATGACTAAATGACCGTATCTGGAACACTGTTTTAATGCCAAAAACTTTTTAAAAAAGCAATAATTTATGACTTGAAGTACTTAAGTTGGACGTAATATTTATTATTAAAACAGCCACTTATAGAAGAAACGCATCTGTCACATTATTGTTGTTGCTATAATTACATTGTTTGACAATTAAGATTTGATATGTTGGTTGTGTGACACTTTTGGTGAGACACTGTTTAACACGTTGTTAGACACTTTTCTTGTGTTTCCTTATTATATTTGGTTCTTAGGTCGAAATTTATTTGTTTGATAAATTAATTTTATTTTTAAAAGATGTAATTTTCGTTTAAAGAAGCTGAAATGGTGAAAAATTATGTGAAAATATGAAAAACACATGATTTAGGTCAACAAATTTAGCAAATTTAGTGTGTCAGATTTATCACCGGATGTCTCGGCGTAACTTGTTGAAATATAAGAGCGGGCACAAAACATTACAATTGTACACATTTATAATTATTACACAGATTGATTATTAATTTTTTTATCTTCCCAGTCTATGAGTGATGTTGTTGCGACCATTAAATAATGGGAGAAACCAGTACTTATCACTCATTTGGCTGCAGAGGTCATATATTAAACACAACGAAGATAAATGGAGAGTTAAAAGGTAGAAAGATAACGTTCAGTGTGCAGCACCATTGTAACTAACAATTTTTAATTTTTATAATCATAGTTTGTGATTTCAATATTGTCCTATTTATTCATTTTTTTTTCTCTGCTGTATGTGAGTGACGTCACTATCATTACATGACGGGAAAGACCAGTATTTATAATTTTTTTGGCCACAGTTGTTTTATATTTAATGCAGTAAAGATAACCGTTTTATAAGTAGTGAAACGTTCGTTGCGCAGCATCGTTGTAATTAACAATTTAAAATTTTAGAATCTTTATTTTTTATTTTAATATTGTGGTACTTGTTATTTACTTACGTGAGTATACGTATAATATTTTAATTAATATGATATTATTATTTACAACTTATAGAAATAATTTCAATCTGATACGAAATAGAATGATTTTGGAAGAAATATTACCATTCTAATATTTACCATTATATACTCGAAAAATAAGCAATAGATTATTTTTCGAGAAAACAGAAGAGAATGATCATAAAAGCTTTGTCTTAATCTCTGTCCAATAGGAAGTAAAAAAAAACAATTTTTTAATACATATTCCGTCGACTTCCTTTTACCAAAAAATTTGATCTCTTAATATTAGTCAAAATTTATTTGTTTATTTGTTTATCTTGCCATATTACATACATAAATTATAGTACTCATAAGTACTATAATTATAGAAGAAGTCCCAGAATAATCTATTTTGTTTAGTTCTCGCAAGTTACAAAACAATATACGTAAAAATTCCATACAAATATTTTTTTTAACGATGAAAAGCGCGTTTGCATGTACGAAATTATAGAATAAATAATACCGGTACTAGTACCCATAGCTACTACGTATGTAGTCTACAGTTTTGAGTTGCACGCGTGTCTGCGAGCGAGCAAGTGATCGGCAAGAGTTTTTTCCTGCTAATTTACTTCAACTGACACTCGTTGCCAACTTGCTTGTGCCCCCCCCCCAAAAAAAATTCTATATCCGCCCTTGCTCATAAGTACTATAATTATAGTACTCATAAGTGCTATAATTATAGTACTCATAAGTAACTTACAATTTAATCAAACTCTTTTAATTTGACATAACTAATGGTGCCTTCAATTGTTAGTGGGCTCAATGTAACTTTTGGTTACATTATACTTAAAACAATAAGAAATAAAATTAAACAGAAGAGCAAATTAAACGTAATTAATTAAATTAATGTAATTACACAAAATGTAATAATATTATATTATGTTAAGTTACATAAAATTCAAATAAAGTGACATTGGATTCATAAAACCAAATGAGATACCATTCGAAGTAGTGAGTACCAATGAGCTTAAATCCATTAAATAATTGAAACACATAATAAATATTAGTTCTAATACACAGCAAAAGAAATAATTTATAATTTGTGTGTGTAATTGTTTATAATTTTAGTATTGAAGAATTGAAAATGTCAACTGAAGAATGAAGTACATTTATAGTACGACAAAATCTTTTAATGGGATTGAATAATACCCCGTTAGTGCAATATTTAGAGACATAAAAATGTCGGAATCATGTGTTTATGTGCTGCTTCCACGTGGAATATTCAATTTTATCGCTCGAGCACAGGGTCACTATCAGTGTCCGTATTTATCAGTTTATGCAAGAAATTGAAGTCTATTATTACTCTGAAGAGTGTATTGTGAAATACAATAAGTGTTATTTATAACAATTCAGTGTCATCTATACCTGAGCTTTGTAACAGAAATAATAAAAAATCTTTTCTGAATCCTTTCGATTCTTTCAGAGTATGTAGATTGCAATAGGTATGAAACCAGAGTATTATATTGAAGTTGATTTCTCACTCAAGAATTGTGAAATGATATGATACAAGTCAAATCCTATCATCTGAAATTGTTCAAAACCGAAATGTTAAAGACTAAGTCGTAAAACATACCTCAGGGAAGACAGCTTTGTTAAAATAGCTCTAGCAGCAGGAAGTAGATATTTTTCTGTATTTATGCGTACAGTGTACGTCTAGCAAGTACCCTTTTTCCAAAATGTTCAGCAATAGGAAAATTATTGCACTAATTAAACTACTGGGACAGGGAACAAAAGAAAGTCAATGAACAAGAAAAATTATATCTAGACGATGAAAATTCAAAATGTTATCAAAATTCTATAAAAACGTAGAAAAACATATTGATTCCTGAAATTTCCTGATATTCCTGAGTGCTAAAATTTTTTATATAATTAATTATATAAAAAATTTCAGGGCTGTATGTTATTCAGGCTATCGTTCATGTCTTTCTCAAATGTAAATAAAAACTTTTATGATAAACGTCGTTAACAGTTAATTAAAGTCATTTAAAAAAATGATTAAGAAAACTGGTTAATTGGTATAGCCAGAATATTATTTATATTGCTCTCAAAAATATAAAATTAAAAATAATCTGGTAATTTTTTTAATTTTTGCGTTTCTTAGAAAAAAGAATTATTAAAAGTAGCTACGAAATAGTACTTACAATTAACTTATCAATTTCACTATCATAAATAGAACCGCTATAAAAAAAGAAACTTTGAGAAAACTGAATTATAAGTAAATCAGTATCATTTTGTGTTCCGTCCCTCAAAATAAAAAAAAGAAATCCTATGTGATCACTTGAATACCTTCCTAGTATCACTTAATCCATCCGTCTGTCTGTCAAAGGCCCTTTTTTTCAATAAAAGCTTGAGATATCAAGTTTTGATATTGTATAAGTCTTACATTGCTGTCAAAATTTGTAACAAATATATATATATATATAACAAATATATATTTTTTGGTTTATGCAACAAATATATATTTTTTGGATATTGAATATATTTGGCGTTAATTTTGTAGAAATTCATTATTCGCAATTAAATGAAACTACGTGATGTAGTATTATTTCTACTATCTTTAATTTCTTTACCACGACCTAGGTTTCGTTGTATTACAACATCTTCAGGTGGGATATTAGCAAAGATCTTTGCTAATCTTTGCTAATATCCCACCTGAAGATGTTGTAATACAACGAAACCTAGGTCGTGGTAAAGAAATTAAAGATAGTAGAAATAATACTACATCACGTAGTTTCATTTAATTGCGGATATATTTTTTGGTTTATGCCACAATAATACTTTAAAAACACAAATTTTTTTATTTTTACTCTAATCATACTCAATGATCATTAATACCTGTAGGGAACTTCTGGTTAACCCATAATCTTCAAAGTTGGCATAATGGGAGGTCATATAGCATAATTAACGGGAAAAATCCAAAAAAAAAATTTCTAAATCTATATAGAATTCTACTTTTTCAAAATATACATCGGTAAAATATTTAGTAGACAATATGTTTACATTCTGAAAAATTGAAATTTTGTAAATAGTTCAATAAAAATGTTATGTGCCAGCAAATGTTTATAAATGTCTAAATTGTGCGCACAGTACGTAACATTTCACTCTTCAATTAATGTTTGAATATTGTATATCAAAAAGTACTCAAAAGAAATGGTGTTTCTCAAAAGATATGATGTGAGTTGGAAAAAAATGTTGATTATTATGCACATCCTATTTTGTGCTCAAACACTAGTGAACTATGGGTATCTGTTGATGTGGTTTTAGCCGGAAACCATCTTACAATATCAAATCAACGTTGAAGTCAATTTTACCGTCAGCCCGAATGTTTAGTCATAAAAATCATAAAATGCAATGTGGCAGACATTGCTGTCTGCTATATATTCAATTTTAACTCTGGATTCTTTCAGCCAATTCTAATAGCTTATTTCACGTTTCTAATTTAATTATCCTAAATAGCAACACATTACCTATTTTTATTATGACTGATATGAGAGCGTCACACCTAATGCTAGTTATTTTAAAAAAAAGTACTTATTAAACTTCACTTAATCTTAGATAGATATAGTGCAAGTAAAAATAAGTTTGTGCGGGACTCAATAAAGATTTTCTATAATGATTTTACGTCAACAACATATAAAACTATGCATGAACATGGAAAAACTCAATTTGCTTCACTTTATTTACTTATTTATTACCTTTTATGTACAGTACATATAGGGGACTTATTGCTACATCAACAATCTTTTCCAGTCAACCATAACAATTCGTATTGAAATTTAGTTGGTAGACTATATGAGATTTTATAACGAAAATTCTTTGTAGCACATTAGACGAAAACAATTGAAAAAGATACAAGATTATAAGAAATACAAACTATTGACATAATTTAGGATGAGAAAGACGGGAAAGGACAAGGGCACCAAGGAAAAGGTTTCAGGAGAGGCAGGACTTTTTCACTCAGTCCTTGTAAATATTCAGTGATTTTCCTGATGTCAGGATCCAGGTGATGCCAAATTTTTGCTGCTTAGATAGTGAAGGATTTTTCGTAAGTGGTAGAGGTGTGTTTAGGCATAAGTAGGGTGAGAGAACTTTCAGATCGTAGCCCAAGGCCGTGAGCAGACAAATCTTTAAATTTGCCACTAAAATAATTTGAGCTATGAGGATTTTTTTATATATTAAAAAGAAGTGTAAGTATTTGAAGTTGGCGTCGATCACGGATCTTCAGCCATTTGAGAAGTGACCTGCATTCAGGAACATGATCATATCTTCTGAAGCCGAAGATGTAACGGATATATAAATTTTGAAGACGTTTCAACTTGCACAAATATTCTTCATCAAGATCAGAATAGCACACAGAACCATAACCAATTAATGGTAATAAGAGTGTTTGACAAAGGTAGATTTTCATTTTGGTAGACTTTAGTGGGATAACAGAAAAAACATAGAAGAAAGAGAATAATCATGATTTACGAATGTCAAAAAGTGTATACGGACATTTATCTTGGATAAAAGAAGGGTGATTGTTAAGCGATTCTGTAGAAAAAGTTAACATGATACAAAAAGAAATATTTAACTAGAGTGCTATGTCCAACAAAGTGCGGTTGCAAAGATAAAAAAAAATAAGGAGGCAGTTTGGCTATGGATAGGAAAAGAGACTGTGAATGACCAAATAAGATATGTGAAATCCAAAGGGAGAATTGAGTAAAAATCCAATGCGGAAAAGAGCAACTATGAAAATGAATGAAAAAAAAATGTACCTGAGTTAAAGAGTATGGCATTTCATCATTACTACTTTCCCTGTCTAAATGGGAGGGAGTGTAAATTTATAGATATCGTACTCTCTAATGAGGGTGGATATTATGATAATGAGGGTAGTTGGATCACCTAGAAAATTAACGGAAAATGGAAAGCCCAAATATGTTACAAGCAATAAACAAATAACGAACATTCGCAATAATTTTTTCAGAATGATCATTTATAAGACGATCCTGTTAAGTGCTCTCCTGATTTACGAGATACGTAGTCAAGGCTTCAATCTAGATGAGGGCCCAATAGACGACACATCATTGTCATCTGGTAAGTTCAAAGTTTTGAATTAAATATCAAAAACTTTATATCGCATAGGGATTCAGGCACATTGATTAAATCAATAAAATATTTTTGACAAATCTTATATTAAAGAGGTAAATTGGAACTAACAACTTAAAAACTTGAAATGTTAATTAACAAATGAAAATTTATAACCTTGCCAAATCCAGTAATTGTACCCCACCCCCCATTATTGGATTGTTTAGTTCGTATAAGTGAATATATTCTGCTGAAAATTCATCAACCGATATCATTAGAAAAACAAAGTTTTAGTCAACCTAAAATTCAAGATAACAAAATTGGACCGTGGTTTAATTTTAGCTGTAGCTGGTTTAGTGCACAAAACTGCGGGTTGATCAGACAGAATCTTTGCAGTTGAGATAAATCACTGAACATCTGTAGTTTGTGGATCATCTGCGTATAAATGACCTTTACTCTGACAATTTTCGACAGCACTGACAATGAATGTAAGAAGAGAAACAACTGAGATAATTTTTGTTTACGTGATTCACGAAGTAATTATATTTTTGATAGCAACAAAAATTTAGTGTTCAAAATCCAACTCCATAGTTATCGTGTATAAAATTGATACAATATTAACCCTGTTTCGTTTTTTTAAATGTTTTTAATGTGATACAAAACTGTTAATATCATACACGATTTTCTATTATTACAATTATAGAGGAAGTAACGGATGACATGTTCGCTTGTTACACGAAATGTCCACATAGTAATGGCCTTCCTGGTTACAATGTCCCGTCCTACCTTTGCAATGAAGAACTTGTCATAATCGGAGGAGAAATTGGTCTAAAGTAAGTTTATACAGAAAGTATTCGATATATTTGTTATTTGTAATCACCACTAGCTGCCGATATGTGAGTAATGCACACCATGTTACATTGTATTATAAATATTAATAGAACACGTTGAACGAAAGGATTCGACTTTAAGGCCCATTTGTTATCATTATTCACAACTTTTTGGCAAAATTTTTAATTATAGAAACTCTTTGCATAAAAATTAACCAATGTCATATACCAATTTTAATATTTCTCCAGTTAGGTCTCATAGTATGACCAGTTATTTGCAACATTGTTTCCGTGTACTTTTTATATCAAGCTATTAACATACTCGCTTTATTTTACTTAACCTAGTTTATATGAAATTATTTCTTTACTTAGTAGTCAGCAACGGTGCTCAATTAAATTCTCTCCTGGTAGTTAGTCGATATATATATATATATATATATATACATATATATATATATTTAAATATATATGCAAGTTTTATTGTTATAATATTGTAATATTCCTAACTAGTTTTTGACTATAGCTTTACCTAACCTAACCTAGTTTATATGAAATTATTTCTTTACTTAGTAGTCAGCAACGGTACTCAATTAAATTTCTCCTGGTAGTTAGTCGATATATATATATATATATATATATATATATATATATATATATATATATATATATATATATATATTAAATATATATGCAAGTTTTATTGTTATAATATGGTAATATTCCTAACTAGTTTTTGACTATAGTTTTACTAACGTAAACGGTCTTGCCATACTTCCATGGAGAAAATACCCCTGATGGGAACCTATATCGTCAACTAGGTTATATGGTAGAGGAGGCTAATGAGAAATGGCGTCTTCTAATGCCTTTTGAAAATTTCCTGTACAATTATTGAAAAAAATAAAAATTATTTGCAATTCAAATGTGTCAACGTAATGGTTGTAGAGTAGGTTGACTTATTTTATCTTTTTTCAAAATTTTATACAACTCAGCTTTTAACGAGACTGCTCACTGTAAGGCGACATACAGACAAATATTATACAATTTTCTTAAAGTGGTTGTTTAATTTAATTTGATTAAAATTGATGAATAAAATTGTTATTTACATTTTTCTAATATATTTATTTAGGCTTGGTCCATTGTAAATAGTTATAAAATAAATTATCAAGTGTATTATGAATGAATGGATGGCCTAGACCTTTCTTTTCAAATTTTTTTTTTTTTTCTTTTACTTCAAAAAAAACTGTGGATTTTATCTTAAAATTGTACAATCCACCGTTCCTTTCAATATTAAGGTATAAAAATGATTGTGCAGGCAAACATTATAGTTTCGTTCAATATTTTAAGTAATATTGACAATATTGAGTATGTTCCACTAGCCGCTCGCAACGCTCGCGCCTACGACCGCATACTAACCATTCCACTAGCTTGTCAACGTTGTAACTGTCAGTCCAAGTGGAATGGGTTATGGACAATGCGTATTCATAACATGTTTGTAACTATGAGTAAATGGCGGATAATGGACAAAAATCAAGAGATTATATTTTTTATTATATTAGGGATTATATTTATTATGTTAGATAATAATAATTTTGATTTATTGTAATTGTAAAAGTGCAATTTAATTTCTGTGTATTAATCGTTGGACAATAATTTAGAATTACAGTAACTAAAAGTGCAATTTAATTTTTATAAAAGTTTGATGAATGCATTTGCGTCTTTTGGTGTAACCTTTATTTCTATTAGGTACTTTTCTAAACTGCATAATGTGATTCTCTCCGTCATTATATTTAATTATAAAACCTGATATAAATTTATTTACGTAACCTTCATAATCAATGTGTCAAAGTCAATTTGACAGATAAAAGACCACAACAACGTATCGACGTGGGTCTTCGCGGTCGTGAACGATGACGCTATCAATCACATTTTGACCAAGACCGAAACAACCACGATCGCCAAGTGGAACGATACAATGAGCGTTTTGAGGGTTGCGATCGCCTAGTGGAACATACTCATTATTGTGAATATTCACAAAAAAGTATGTGTGATCGGAATAGAATCCAAGTTCAGCAACAATTAGCAGCCTGTGTACATGTCTGCGAAGTAGCATTCAGCGATTATAATATTATGATAGGTAAAGCTGATGATCAATATTCATTTCACATGTTGATAAATTCATCCTCCTTTGTATATGTAGCCTGCTGCTGTGGTGTTGCGTGTTTTACGTGTTCTGTTGAATTGGAATGTGTCTGTCTGGTTATTTATGTCAGTAGCACAATTTTTTTATTTTGTTCCAAATTGGCTTTCAACAATTATTACGCTATTTTTCCAACACTCCTTGCATTCTGGTTGGCTGTAAGAAGTTCCTGAGCGTATTTGGCTTTCTAAGACCATCTAACATATCACATTCTCCTTTTATTGTGTTTCAAATTACGTTAATAAAATTTCTCTATTTTATTCCAATTTGTTTCAGTGATCATTGACAATCTTTTACGACAATTTTTTTTTTACATTCCTCATATTCTAGCCAGCTTCGCTTTCATAGCAATACAATTGCAATTGCTGTGGTTAAAAATTCAATAGAGATATTCAAAGTTTTTAATAAATTTTCATAATAAATAATATTAATTCCATACAACTTTGTACAAATTCCAGAATTACAGACTGCGGAACTAAAAAGGAAGGAGTGTCTTATTTATGCTGTAGGATGCCAGATGACCCTAACACTTCAGTAAGACCTCCAGCAACACCTACAGAAAGAACTACAGTAACACCTCTAGCAACAACTCCATTAACTACACCAGAAACTACAACGATAACCACTACAGAAATGCCTACAGTAACCCCTCCACCATCATCTGGAGAGTGTGGCATTCATAAGTCAAAAGGGCAACGCTTTGGAACCGAAGCCAAGAAGGCAGAGTTCCCATGGTCTGTCGCTCTTTTCAGGTAAGTATTTATTCATTCATTCATTTATAATGCCTCATTTATTGTTCATCGACAAAAATGTTGAAAGTACATCACAATTACGAACGAATGTCAAACATTTAAAAAATAAAGCAAAAACTACAACAAATATTGTCAGAAGGATCTTATCCAGAAATCCTTTGAAAAATCAAGTTAAAGCATAGCATAATTTAATTGGGAAATGAACAAGACTTATCACAAACTTGCTACAGTACAATTAGGGCACATAGAAATACTTGCAACGTTTGGGAATCTCTAATGCAACATTATGTCTGTGATCTAAAGAGAAAAAGTTTGAAGAAACCCAGATTCTGATTCTACGAGTGTTCTTCGTCAGTGCCCCTAATCCAAAGGAGATTGGGTTAACAGAGTATCTATGTACTGTTAAAAAGGTCTAACTGCAATATAGATACCATAAGAGGTTTACCTCAAAGATATTGGGTACAACAGTTGATTAAGCTTGAGTAAGCTAAACGTACAATATTAAGTATTTGATTCTGTAAGTTTAGCCAATGATAATTTTCATTGAACCGTTATTATGTCATTAAGTTATAATAAATTAAATGTGAAAGTATTACATATGTGTATGTATTTTTTCAAGAATATATGTCTGAAAGATATAGGTAACTCTATTTGTACCTTACCATTCAAATTGTTTTCTTGTCTGTTTCCATATTTATTGTTTTAACGTAGCGGTGAGTCTTTGTGCTTTGTTTCACAGATTGCCAAAAATGTCTTAGGGAACTAAAATTATAATATGCTATTTTCCTTAAAACCTTTAATTCTAAATGATGTTATAAACCTAAACATATTTTGGTTACCTTTTTACTTAATAACTCTGCAAGCAAGCAATAAACGCAATAAATTTGATATAGGTACAATTCGTACGACGGATTATTACATAGATTAGTCAGGGTTTGGCTCGCAGCAAGTGCCGATACCAAGAAAACTGTGTTGGAATGTTCATTAGTCAATCCCCTCTAAACAGATATTTATGACTCTTGGAAAAGTCATATTTCATTATTCAATTAAATTATGTGTGCTATTTTGTAATCTGCAAGAAAAAACATCAGTATTTTCATTAAACAATAAATATTTTGATTGCAAAATGTCGATGGGTCGCACAGTGTATCTTTTAAATCAATTGCTTAACCATTTTAGTGCCATGGGTTTTTACTCATATATACTTAAAAATACCAAAGAAATCTTTTGTTTTTGATGTCATTTACCCTTATCTGGAAAAAAAACTGTATCCCTTCCAAAAATTATCCAATTTTAATAATTTTTTCGTTGTTTTCTTCATAAAAACTTGTACAAAGATAATAAAATAAAAATAAAATTATGTAAATATATATTGTGAACAAAAATCCAGGTCACTGCGTATTTTTGCAGTCCGGTAAATCCTCTGTATCAGCAAAATAATTGTTATCGTCACTATTATCACTATCACTCAAAATTTGCATTACACCAAATTTTGAGCGCACCACAATGTTACTCCCACTATCACTTTCTTCACAACTTGAAAAACGATCATTTTCACTCGAATTTTTTTCGTATTCCGACATTATGGGTTAAAAATTTTCTTTTCCTGGATCCTTTTTATATTGTAAAAATATTATAATTTATATATAATTATATAAAAATATTAAATATGTTAATAATATTATAATTTGAACTTTCTGTAACATGTAGAAAGATAACATTTAGCGATGCGTACGAGTGACCTCCCTTACCGCGCACTAAACAGCAACTGATTTCACGAGCGCCATCGCGCTGGCGTGGCAAATTTAATTAGTATGCGCACCAGTGCGATGGCGCTTGTCGGCACTCAAATGGTTAATAGGTCAACAAGACTCAATGAATGGAATAAAATGGAGTAAATACATTCCACATTCAAAATATTCCTCGTCTGACTTTTTTTCAGCGACAGGTTTTTAATAGTTGTACGAATATCCTTTTCGTTCATAATTACTTGACTAAAACCACAAATAATTGAAAACAATTCTTAAGAACAACATGACACGTATGAATGATAATTGATATCATGTATTATAATAATATGTAATTCTAAAGGTTATTTGATCAACTATCATGTATACATGTAATGGTATCGTACAATAGTCCTTCTCTGTTGAATTGCATCATTAGAAAATTATTATTTTTTGATGGTACAATGTACGGCTGATTTCACTTGATCGTTTTATGGTTCTGTGCAGCCTATATCCAGGTAACGGAAGGATCTATGTAGAGAAGAAATATTTATTTAAATACGTAGCTCCTAGCGTTGATACCATTTTAGCTGTAAAATTTTTTCAATTAAGGTTGTGGAATTTCCCTGACCCCAAGAGACTGTTCTACAACTCTATAAAAAATGTTAAACATTTTTATTATTCACATTTTGCCATCTATCGACATGTTATTGTACTAAATTATTTTTATAACTGAGTAAGCCCCTCTATGTGTTTAGTCGCTCAATAGAGGAATTACGCTATGTCTCTGATTAAATTTAACATAATGATTAATCAATTAAGTTTACATCAAAATTTTTTCAAACTTTTAGGCCCAATTGGATAACAAACATCCGTGTTTTGTAGCATTAGTGTTTGTGCATGCGAAGTTAAAAGTATATGTTATGTGAACTATAAGCATACCAAATTTGGTAACGATTAATTGTTTGGTTAAAGAATTATTAAGTAACAGACGAACAATCAAAATCACTTTAATATTTACAATATTTTTAAGGACAAAGGGAGAATACAGATAAGAATACGTCATCACTGAACATTTACTAATATTAAAGTACGTTTATTATTCTGATTTTGCAAAGGCAATGGGAAATAGAAAATAATGTGCTGCTATGAAAGCCATCTTACTAGTTTTGCAATAAAATTTTTACCAACATCAGACCCTTGAATTCAAGAATGTGCACCGAGAAGAACAGAAGTGAATCAAATATTTTCAATTATATTTTTTCTCATGAACCAATTAAAGTTATACCGATAACGGTTTTTAATTATGCTAAATCATGATAATTACTTTGAATACATGACTCGCCTGTTTGGTATTGATTGTGTGTTTCATTTATAGAAGAGAAACATGTTTCTTATGCTGCTGGTTTATCAAATTCTTTCTTATGTAGCTAGTTTCATATAGTTTTGCGTCTCATGAAAGTAAGGACATTTTTGTTGACATTTCTGTGTTACGGCATTAGATAATTGCTACATGAGATGCAATGCGAAAGCATACATAAATAAATCGACATAAATTATTTATCCAAAAAATCACTTGCCGTTATAACAGATAAGTATATTATTTTTAATTCACAGTCTGAATGATAAAAAAAGCCGCCAAAATAAAATAAATTTATATTTCTGCGGAGGCACTCTCATTCACCCTGGAGTCGTTCTGTCAGCGGCTAACTGCTTCAACAATAGATTGGCAAATGAAACTGTGGCTCTAATTGGCACCTGGGACATTACGAGATGGTCCGGTGATAGCTTTGTTCAAGTTGATGAGATTGTGAAACACGAGGAATATTATGACGGTATGTGTATTTATATAACCTAGAATAATTAGATAGTTGTTATTAATTTATTTACATTTTTATTTCATAACTCTTAAATAAAGCGTCTAGGCAACTAATTAGAACCAGTACTCAAGTGATTGTTTAAGTTTTTGTACAAATTATTACTGATAATATTGCGTACAGTCTGTAACTATTCATTTGTATTTACTGAAAGGTCAAATATAGTCTATTTTAATCCAGTAAGTTTTTTCCATCCTACTGGGCTTTTCTATATCTATTATTAACCCTAAAATTACAATTAACTACATAAGAGCGTACAGGTCTAAGTGGTCCCAAGATGCCATACAGGTGATTATTTAATATTGCTTATATCAACACAATGATTAAATAATTTCTTTATGTAAGAAGCTTTCATGTAGAAGTGACCTTCGATGATCTTCCAGAAGAGGTACAACAATACGTTAGAAACATTGAGACAGAAACATTGCCAAAAATCTAGCAAAAAACATGTTTGCTGTTCGTATATTTGGATCGTGCTGTATATAAATCACTGGATTATGTTAAATAATGATCCCCAACATTGTAATCCACCAATAACATCATATTTTTCAATTTAACCTTTCTCTCGTACGAGTTAAACTTGATAGAAAATATGTCGTGAACTGTAAGGATATCACTTGTATTCTCTCCAAATTAGACGTCATGTCGTCTTTATATATATAGTTTCTGGTAAGTAGATAATTTTATTACATTGGCCGATTACAAAAAATAAATAATTTTGTTTTAAAGTGTATGTGATTGTGCGTGTGTCATCTTATATTTTAACAAATAAATTCAGCTGCCTTTTAATTTTTTTACCTCAGGTTTAAGATGCGTAAAGAAAATTAAAAAATTGTATGTTTCCAAAAAATTTTGTAAAGACAAACAGACAAACACTCGACATTATTAGTACTTTATAAGCCGTAAAATTTTTGTCATAAACACCATGAGCACCTCTGTTACAAAAGTTTAAATAATTCGCCCGTTCGCCCAGAGACGATGGAGCGTGGTATGTGGTGCGCAATAACACATTAATTAAAATAATACAAACACTTCGTAAGTCCAACGGTAACATTTAATTACGACTTTACAAAAAATGTACATATAAGTATGCATTTCGTGAGATGTATACATTAGTTATATATTTCACTGACAACAAAAATCTTAATTCCAACGATTATTGAAGTTTACGCAGCATGCTGCTTTAATATGTTTTATAATATATAAATTTACTTAAATATAATGTTTGTTTATACAGGTAACCGTGCCAACGATGTGGCCTTACTATTTCTAAGTAAAGAGGCTAATTTGAGTCCAAATGTTGGCACCATCTGTCTACCTGAGAGTAATGCAATTGAGCCTAATAACTTACAATGCCTTTCCACTGGCTGGGGACGTAATCAAAATAATATATATCCCTACGTCATGCAAGTGGTATGAATCTTTTTATATTTACACTTTCGTATTCTTGCAGTTCAGTATATTTATATTATCATTATGAACATTGTATTTAAATAATGTTTATTATATTGTATAATATGTATTGGGATTTTCTTAAATGATACCTTTTCAAAAACAATACACGAACAGAAAAATTTACAATAACCAATGTATATTTTTTAGCACTATTTTGTAAGTAGATCTGCCTGTCTTTGAATAAATACACATAATATTATATTAAGAACAAACACTAGATACATTTACAAAGCAAATGAAGGCAATATTATATTACCTTTGGTGTCCGAAACAAATTTAATTATTTTCTAGCTTGAAACGGAGTTCTCAAGACGTGAATACTGTCAACCACTACTCCGGAACTCACTAAATAGAAATTGGATTGTGAGCGACAACACCATATGCATGGTTCCAAGCAATGATAACTGTGCCGCCGATGATGGTTCGCCACTCATTTGTAAAGTCAAGGTAAATATAATATTAATTAAAGCTCGCATTAAAAATAAATCGCCCTTAATAATTATACAATTTTATAAATAAAACTCTCTTAAGAGAAACTTACCAGCAACGAACAGACTGACATATGTAACAGGATGATGAATTCTGGTGAGCCTGTTATTCTACGAAGATGATGCATGTTCCACTCTTTCTGTTGCTTCTAAGGTGTTTAAAATTTGACACTTTCATACCAACCTCTCAAAAAATAAGCTCCCTCGCATATTTTCTAGAACTGTAGTGCTTTACCTTTTGTGTGACGTTATTGTTTTAAATTTGTTTTTGTTACGAGCAAAATAAAAAAATTAAATAATTTAACCTCACCAATCTTCATATTAATACGTGAAGAGAAAACGGTGTACCTCCTTTTTAAGCATATTGTGCGCACGGAAGAGTGTGAGCTTTGGCATAGTTCAATTTTGTTTATATTATGTGTTACAAATACATTAAATTATTATTACAAATACAATAAAATATTCATTGTTTACTTTCATACTGTCAATGTAAAACACATATAACAACAATAAACAATAAACAACAACAAAAACAACAAGATGTAAAACACATATAACATATAACAACAATGTAACACACATAAAACAATAGTCTTTGGTTAAAGAGTCGCACATGGTACAGATTGTCGTCAAAGAATTTTAAAATGTAATTTGACTGAATGAATAATCTCATTTTTATTAGCATTTATTTGATTCAATTGAAAAAGAAGTGTATTGAGAAATAAATATATTGTATTTTTTTTAAAGTGTTACTAATATTAAATTTTACATTTCATAAGTATTGCGGGGAATTAAGCCAAACAACACATGCTAATAACGTATTTGTACATGCTCTCAAATGATGTAATAGAACAAAATTTAAAAAAATTTAATACAATGTTTATAAAGGTGTACTCTTTGATGAAAAAACCTCGATAACGTCCAGACTTAACAATTTTATGAATTAGGGTCGAATTTTGACCACTGGGCGACAATTAGTTTTCTTTAATTCATGAAGCAATTGAAAGTATAAGGAGAAAATGCAGCATTTTCAAATAAAGAGTTTAATTTCCATTTTGTTTTTGAGAATGAAATTAAGTAGCCTGGACTCAAGCTTCTCTCATTTAATAAGGTGTATTTTTTTCTGTTCACCTTGTTAATGTTTGCATTTGTCTTATTTTTTACTCCATTTTGTGGAATGCTTTGCCAACAATTCAATTGGTACACTATTATGGGATCGTACGTGATCGTATTATGTTGTTTTACAGGGTTAAGTTCAGACCTACGTAAGATTTTTTCATTGCACCTTCCTATTTTTGTATAAAAAACATGGTGGATTGATTTTTTGTGATGATCAATGTTGATGTAATTTAATTCTATTTCAAAGAAATTTACGTTAGCCTGTGTAATTACCGTAAAATACTTTAACGTCTTTTGAAATACGAGCAAATACTTTTTCCCGAAATGTCAAATAGTGATATAACACATCAGCATCACTCCCATGCACTTAATGCGCTCTAAAGCAGATGGGTCACAACTGTTTCAAAACCAAAGCGTGAGAATAAAACATGAGGCCGCAATTATGTTAGCTTGGCTCTTGAACAGATAACGCATCCATCTTTTTAAATTTAAATGATTCTAAATGGGTACTTAACGTTTTATCTAATTCTTATCTCTACGTAAAGCTTCCACTCCATATTTTACGAAAACTTGTATTTTTCGCATTTTAAAATTTGAAAATAAAGCATGTAAGATACGTGAATAGACCAAATTAAACCATTTCCATCATAAACGTTGCTCGAAAAAGAGGCTAAGTTCTCATTGAAAACATTTGCCGTGAAATGAGCGAAATAAAAGCAGCCAAGTTTGTAAAGAACTTTGTTAGGGAATTCATCGACTGAAAATCTACATGTAAGTTTGAAAGTTAAGATTAAAATTAATTGAAAATAGCTTTACCTACTTTCGAAATTGGCCATTGGTTTAAAACAGTTTTGTGTCAATTCATAATTGTTCAAAGTACATATATATATATATATATATATATATATATATATATATATATATACACTATTCAAGTGACTATAATATATATATATATATATATATAGTCACTTGAATAGAACCAGTATAAAAGTGTCGTGAGTAGTTAGGATACAAGTATTCTTTTATTACATGTCAGTTAATCTTCCTATGTGAAAACTATATATAATCCAATATGTGTGTCCCAAAAGTGATCTTTCTAGAATTTACGATGCTAGCCGCCGAACAAGTGGTCACTTGAATAGAACCAATCAGTTTATGATGAGTTTTCAACGTTTGAATTTACAAAATCACACAGAACAGACGTTTGTATTTTTAAAATCAGTACGCTATCGTATTATTAAGTCTGATTAATAGGTCTCTATAACAAATCTAAAATAAAATGGGACGGGGGAAGAAGTTAACTCCAAGAATTTATAAGAATCAAAACACTAAAAGAAGATGAGTATATATATTGTGTTTATAATATCGCTGTGTAGAAACATAACACGAGAAATGCTGCTACGAATGGTTTCTGAATGGTAACATCCTACTTATGGGGTTAAAACTGAATGGGAATATGGCCATGTTCAAACACACTTTATAACTGTCATAAGAATTTGACCAACACACAATATTTGACCAAAAATTGAAAAAAATAATTGCTGGGTTCCAAGACAGGGTACTCCAAACATTTTTGCAAAAATATCTGTAACTAGCTTTGACCCACGTCTTCATTCACATGGAAGAGGGAAAAAATGATGGCAAAATTCATAAAAAAGTCTGATCTTAGTATGGAAAATGGCTCAACAGTTGTATATAAGATGCACGGAAGCGAAATATCACATGGAAAGAAACAAGTTTATGCACTGCAGTATGTGACCTTATGCTGACAAGTTGCCAAAATATACTCGTATTATAACATACATATATTTACAGCCTTACACCTAATGCCATGGCTTTTGAAATTTCCAAAAAACCAAATAAATTTGGGATAAATGTTTTGAGCTATAATTATTTCCATGATACAGACTTATCTTAGGAAAATTGAATGGAGTTTAGTCGAGTTGTTGATGTGTGAAAGCAGAACAAATAAACACACTTCTGCACTTTTAATATCAATTTATGTTCATGTCTATTCTGTTTTTAAGATAGTTTAAATATTTTTCAGATACAATATGTGCAATTTAAATATTGTCAAATATTTACAAAAACAAAAATCTAAATAGTACCGTGTTATAAAAATAAATACAAAGTTTGAATATGGATATTGACCATGAGAAGAACTATTGACGATGGAGTCGAAAAAAATTTTGGATAGATGTATGTAAATCAGTTTGGGAAACTATGCTCGTTATTGGACAACAAAATATAAAAGAATAATACAAATTATTGCGACATTATAGATGTAACTTTTTGGTTTTTAGCCCCAATCATTTGAGACTCAACCATTTCAGTACATATATTTCACCAAAAATCTTCTCTAATCCCGCTATTAGTTTAATTACAAACACTTGATTCCCATAGATACTTGTATCCATCATAGAGAGATATCAATTTACAGCACTGATTTTTGTCCATCTCATTCGGTTGAGGAATGTACACTATGTGTGGACAATAAACTTACCGAGGCAACTTTGAGAATGGGCTAATACCGACACTGTACGGCCCAGCTGCGCAGTACTCGGCTGAAGCCCTTGTGTGTATGCCTTGGATGAGGCACATCCACACCGAGTGAAAAATTGCCTCGAGAGGGGGCTTGACCGACCTGGATCCGGTCTTTAAAACTTTTATTTATTTCTAGTCTTGTTATTGTTACGAACAAAATAAATATTTATACCTAATCATTTTGTACGTACATAGAATGCTTTTAAAATTTTCATAATATTTTGATCTTTGAAAACATCTATCGAGCTTACTGAAATTAAGTATTGCGTTTAATCTTAATTACTGTTAAAATGCACATCCTGCTACATTCTTACTAAGTCTGTATTATCATTTTCCATTGTCGTAGTATTTTAATACAAAATGTAACAGTTACTGACTGTAAAATTTCAGTTACGTAAAAAAAATTGTGAAGCTCGTGATTTACGAAGTTAAAATTGCAATTTATGAAGTCTAATTCATAAACATATGAAGTACAATTATTATTTTAGAGAACGCTATACAAATCTACACTTCAAAGCTATCCTTTTTATTTCAAAGCTGCTAAATAGAATCTGATGCAAATAATAGCGAAATAATATTTACGCGTTTTGTCTAAACTCTGTTAGATGATGTGATGTCATTTGCACATAAAGGAAAGTGCACAGGTACGAAGATTGAGTGAATTGGTATGAAAGCAACTGATTACATAATTTTTTTTTGTAACAGGAATTCTGCATACTTCCGTATTTCTGTAGAGCTACATAATATTGATTCGGGACTATAGAGAGGAGAGAGGGGTTATAAGACAATAAGCATTTTATTAATATTTTCCTTATAAAATGCAAACTAGGAAAATTTATCTGATAAGTTATATTTAATGTAGTTTTACAAATGAGGAATATCGCAATTTTGAATCGTCCAATTTTCATTCTATATGTTTGATTATGATAAATAGATAAACAAAGCATGCTCTATCGTCCTTTAGAATTATTAAAATAACAACAATCATGACATACGAGACTGATTAACAGAAAATAGCATGTATAATAATAATCGACAGTTCATTTATAACGTGTCATTCACGTTACAGAACAACGATGCAGTCTACATGCAATATGGCATTTTGTCAATCGGCAGCGGATGCGGAAGAAGACCAGCACAGTACCTTAAAACATCTTCTATGAGGAATTGGATAGACAAGAAGATAATTCAGCACAAATATACAACGGGCAACTACACATATAAACCCTAAATATAAATCGAGTTCCCTAAATCTAGTAATCCTAAATATAGTTTTGTCTGAGGGAGGCAAAATCAAATTAAAAATATAATTATTTTGTTTTTTGAATGCCGTTTTTTTTAATATTATGACAAAATGAAAAATCTTGAACTTTATTTCTTCACCGATTGGTCTCTCTGTCTGAGGCATTAGTTATAACTACTGTACTATTCTTATTGATTCAAAGGACACTTTAAAGAAAATATTGTAGTATGCCGATGACCAACTGAGGATGCAGGCTATTAATTTCTTATCTTGTGACATCTTGGTAAAAATTATTCCAGTAAAATGTAATGAATTATATCTGTAAACTTGCTCTAAACATTAATTTAGTTAACTGATAATCAAAATATATTATTTCATGTCTTAAACTTAATTCAAAGAGAAGTTAAAGATTTTTAATAAAAAATTAATTTAATTTATTTACCATAATTACTTCTCATGTTCCCTTTTCACTGTTTCAAATGCCTTGATCAAAAATTAATAATTCCTATGATACCTATTAATATCCTTTTTTATCCCAAATACGAAGAATTTGGCTGAATTAATGGTATACATTATTTGTCTCATTTCTGTTGGGAACTGATGAAGAGTGGTGTAGTATTTAATTGCTTCTTTCTTGAACATCCTCATTTTTTTATTACGTACATCATTAATAAAGATTAAAATTAATATTCAGTACACAGTTGGAAAATTCATTTGAAAATATATCTTTTTTCATTTCACTCGTTAAGGGAGATAATCTGCTTCTTCTTCAGTAATTTGCATGAGAAGTATTTAAGTCAGATATGGGTATCTTATGAGCTTTACTTTCGGTGACTATTGGAGTACAAATTTTAAAAATGTCAGTCTTCAAGAGTTTAGGTATATCTTTAGTCACTAACTTATTTCATTTAAACATATTGTGTGCATTATATTTTAATTGCAGACACAAAAAAGGTGTGCGATTAAAAAAGCTGCTTCTAAACAGCAAGTTTCATTGCAACGAAGTTAATGTTATGCAATGATTCCATAGACATTTAATCCTACTCGAAGTAGCTATATTTATTTAGTCGGACAGTAAAGTAAAATTTTAAAGCAAATTTTATTGCCTAATTCCCATAATTGGAAAATATTTTAAATAAGATATATTTTAAGTGTTGCAAAGGAAACTTTTGCTTTTTTGTAATCTCTCAGAACAAACCAAAATACCCAATAATTATTTTTTTATATCCAATTCGATTAACTTTTTGATATCCAAATTAACCCACAGCAATACAAATGTCCCGCTAAAACACTACCCGATATGTGGCATTTTACTCCAAATACGCTTGACAGTCACTTCCGATCAGAATATAAAGAGAATAAGGTCTAACTGCAGGCTTATCACCAGGATGGATCACAGTGGAGAACAGTTCTAGACTGGAGACCTCCACTGATACCCGGGAGAGGAAAACCAACTGCGCAGTAAATTTAGAGATTGTCTCTCAAAATGCCATAAACGTATATAACTGGTCGACGATCAAATTAAATAGTGGAAGTCCCAAAAGTCTCGTTGCACAACTATAGTTGGATTATAATGTTTAGCAAAGCATTGCAATAGAAAAGTCACAAAAGTTTCGTTGCACAACTATAGTTGGATTATAATGTTTAGCAATGTGTTGCAATAGAAAAGTCACAAAAGTTTCGTTGCACAACTATAGTTGGATTATAAAGTTTTGCAAAGCGTTGCAATAGAAAAGTCACAAAAGTTTCGTTGCACAACTATAGTTGGATTATAATGTTTAGCAAAGCATTGCAATAGAAAAGTCACAAAAGTTTCGTTGCACAACTATAGTTGGATTATAATGTTTAGCAAAGCGTTGCAATAGAAAAGTCACAAAAGTTTCGTTGCACAACTATAGTTGGATTATAATGTTTAGCAAAGCATTGCAATAGAAAAGTCACAAAAGTTTCGTTGCACAACTATAGTTGGATTATAATGTTTAGCAAAGCATTGCAATAGAAAAGTCACAAAAGTTTCGTTGCACAACTATAGTTGGATTATAATGTTTAGCAAAGCGTTGCAATAGAAAAGTCACAAAAGTTTCGTTGCACAACTATAGTTGGATTATAATGTTTAGCAAAGCATTGCAATAGAAAAGTCACAAAAGTTTCGTTGCACAACTATAGTTGGATTATAATGTTTAGCAAAGCATTGCAATAGAAAAGTCACAAAAGTTTCGTTGCACAACTATAGTTGGATTATAATGTTTAGCAAAACATTGCAATAGAAAAGTCACAAAAGTTTCATTGCACAACTATAGTTGGATTATAATGTTTAGCAAAGCATTGCAATAGAAAAGTCACAAAAGTTTCGTTGCACAACTATAGTTGGATTATAATGTTTAGCAAAGCGTTGCAATAGAAAAGTCACAAAAGTTTCGTTGCACAACTATAGTTGGATTATAATGTTTAGCAAACCATTGCAATAGAATAATATTAGCAGGGAACAAAGAAATCATTCTGTCCACCATTTCTGAAGACCTATAGAAAGCTTAATTAAATGAAGGACAGACTATTCCGATGCAACCAGACGAGGAAAGCTGACTTAATTAAATAAATAAACGAGATTAGAGCGAAGGTGAAGAAATAGATTTTGTTGCAGTCTTGTAATTCACTACATAAACTAAATATTTATTTTAATTTTAGTATATAATTATTCATACAATTAAGTAAATTCGGGATAAATTGTGAATTAAGTTCACATTCAAATAATATAAATTTATTGGCAACACTTATTGGATTGTTCAGAAAGTTTGTACAAATTTCCAAACAAAATTTTAACGGAATATTTATCGAATAATTATTGAATGCCCCGTTATATTCATATTCTTTCTCCATCTTTCAAGTTAGTGACAGATCCAAACTTCCAGAAATTTTAGGAGTTCTTCCACTATGATAATTTTGTAAAGACCTGGCTGGAGAAATTGGAATGTGTGATAGCACATCCCAGCTAAGTTCCAAGAATGTTGGCAGCTAGCTAATGAAACATAAGACCTGGCATTATCCTGAAGGAACACAAGGTCTTCTAATTAGCTAATTTTAGAGTTTTTTCTACATACAGTGCCTGTTTTAATTTATTGGCTGGTTATTTGATTGGAGCTCATGTTACAGAAATTCTTTTTATGACCTTCTTCAGATAAGGATCAGCTTTGGTGGCTAATGGTGTTTCATTTTATTTAACTCTTTCTTTTTTAGCACTCCTGTAAGAAATACATTCTTTTAAACTTTCCATGTTCTTGTCTAAATGACACTCTGTTTCTTCTTCTGAAGGATACAGATTGACATAAACCAGTACATCTCAATATCTCCGAAAAACATACATTTTCAAAAACTTTGACATATTCAGATGTGTATTGATTCTGTCTATACGAAACAGGTATGAACTTTCTGGACAACCATATTATTAATGGTAAAATGTTTGAACTTTGTTTGAATAGGAAAATATTTGAACTATTAAAGTCAAGTTGTGTTGTGTTGTACATTGTTAACTAACTGCTACCCGTTAAATTCTTTCTATTTGAAAATTTATTTATAATTAATTATGATACATCATCAGTTATCGATACTATAATTAATTATATGATTTGTCTTTGGTTATGAATTTGTTTTCAGATATTTTTTCAAATTGAAAAAGCACCAAGAGTAAGTCATAACAAGAAACACTTTCCCAGATTCTAATCTCACAATAATGTAAATTTTTTTTGCAAAATAACTATTTTAATTTTCCACATGTGTGTAAACGCCAATATGTATGTATAAACATCGATCAAAGGTTTTCCTTGTAAGTTTAAACACATTTCCTTATATGGTTAGACACTGATCAAATGTTTTCCTTGTACACACACTGATTAAATGTTTTTCTTGTTTGTTTAAATATTGACCAAATTAAAGTGGAATGGATGGCCACTTTATGTAAGCTAATTTGACACCGAAGTCAATACAAAAGAAATGGCATAGTGTTCATTACAGATGATCACTAATATATATACAATTAAGGTAGGTTATACAAACATAGGACAGACAAACCCCAAATTAGTGACGACATATATTAATTAATAGGAATATCAGACCAACCCGAGAATCGACCCCAATAAAATGATTTCAAAATATTCAACACGATAAATGCGTGACGTTAATAATACTGTGTCGATTATAATAAAGCGTCTACTTGACATGGATCATTTCACATTAACCAACTTTGATACTGACATGATAGTCTGTTGAAAGAGATTGCTCCAGAATGTCGCGCTTTCCTTTTAAAAACAAAGCAATAGCAAAGTTAATAAGCAATCATTTCGCACTGATATTTTGACATATTAAGTAAAAGTAATAACATATTTTAATGGCATTTTTCAAATAACTGATTAAACAAAATCATAACCAATTATATGAAATATGACATTGAAATATAAATTTTTTCCTAAATAACTTTCGGCCAATCGATTAATAGTTAAATATTTAGTGCTCAATATTTTTTTCGCGCAAGCATATAACAGCACTTAGAAGAAAATATATAAATGAAGAGGGAAATCAATTAGAACCGTTTTATTTCACTTTCGGACATGTTTTACTCGCACACAATTAAATGAAACTACGTGATGTAGTATTATTTCTACTTCCTTTAAGTTCTTTACCACGACCTAGGTTTCATTATATTACAACATCTTCAGGTGGGCTGTTAGCAACGATTAACTCTTAGCAATATCCAACAGCATTTATATGTTTCAAACACAATAGCGGAAGCCGGGTTTGTGTGGGTTTTCCCACTGCTTATGTTAGTGAGTTTATTGTAGGGGAGCGGTGTAGGTTTTATTATATTTCCGAGAGTTATACGATATACAAGTGTTTTAGTGAGGGTAATAAATTAGCTTGATGTTATTCTATGAGGTTATACAATGCAAATATCCCAGTGTATGTAATAAAATTAAATGGAAGTTATTCTCAGTAATATATTTATACAATAGCAAGGGTAGGTCTGAAAGTTAGAACAAGGTTATACCACTAATTCTACATATCTCCGGCTTTATTTATTCATTAATATATTTTTTTTTCCTTTACATATATTTATATATAGATGCGTAGTTGGGCTGAAACAATTTGGAGAGTACTGTAGTATCAATGATGTCTAACTATATTATGTCTAGAAGATATTAAGGATGGCTGATGATGTTAGATTTAGTTGTTCATTTAATATATTAACCTTGGGGTCTTTTTTATGTCTTTTTATTTCTAAAGTTTCTAGGATATTAAGTTTATTGCCTTTTGTATATTTTTGTAATATATAGGGGTCATTAACAGTATGAGGGTGATGGTTATTTTCAATGAGGTTTTTAGCAAAGTGAGATGTGTCTGGTTTGTTATTTCGCCAGTTGGCAATGTGTTCTTTATATCTTGTCTTAAAATCTCTTCCTGTTTGACCTATGTATACACTATTACAGTCATTACATTTAAGTTTACAGATACCACTCTTTTTATGTTTATCTATTTTTTCTTTATTATTAATAAGGGTTTTACCCAGGTTATTTAAGGTACTATACGTACATGTTATATTATTTATATTTTTATTATTAGTTAAGAGTTTTCCTAATTTGAGTGATACATTACCTATGTATGGGATAGATTTATAGTAAATATTATTATTCTGGTACAGTTTTGTAACAATTGATGAGTTATAATTATTATTCACTGCAATTTGTTTTATAGTTTTTATTTCGTTCCGTAAATTAGGTTTTTCTAGAGGGATGGTTGGAAGATGGTTTTCTAGAGGGGAACCTAGGTCGTGGTAAAGAACTTGAAGAAAGTAGAAATTAACACCAAATATATTCAACATTCTACTTGAAAATGACTGTTTTGAAGACAACTCTTTAATAAGTATATTGCTTTTTGAGATCATATTTACTTTTGTCCACAGTGGGGCCAAATTTGGCTACAAATCTTTTTGTTGTATGAACAAATTTTAGTTAAATGGAACTTATTTACAAACTTCCTTCTAAACATAACTTTTACCAAAATGTTCATGAAAACGTAAGTTTCGCAAATATACCAATCATTTCATTAATGAAATTAAACAACACGAAAGGATACAATCCTACATTATTCTGAAACCAGCACATATTTCAAATTAATTTTAAGTTAGTTCTGAACTTTCCTTTCGACAAGATATTTGTCCTCCTTGTAGTCTTTGCGCCTTTTTTTAAATTCTATTTTGACTGAGTCAAATTCCAATTAGAATTAAATTTCCTCATTCTTTACAACGAAAAGAAAATTGTTTGGAAAGAAATATTGTGACATTTATTTATAATGTCACTATAGTAACAGAAGCCATCTTTAACTTTTCCTGAATATCGCCATAGTAAAAAAATTTTTTTGTTTACTTTCACTCACATGCTGATAAAAATTAGTCATTTAAATTGAGTGAATTGAATAATCTTTTCCCTTGATATATTTTATTCACTAATTATAATTGAATGACTGACTTATTGACTAACCTAAAACCATATAATTTTGACTGCCAATATATGAATTGTGTTGTTCACGTTATTGGTATGACAAGAAAATATAGTGTTGCCAGTAGGAGTAAATAAAACGGTTTTAAATATTATTACCTCACATTATTGAAACTGAATATATTGGAAACTGAATATTTTTCCTCATCGTTTTGTGAAGTTTCCTGTCTCTTCAAAATTGAGTATCAATTTTCGTAAGTATTTTTCTATTTTGCTTTTGTAAGGACGTTCATTATCGTTGCTCGACGCTCGTTCATTCTTTAAAGAACTGTCAAGTCAGCACTGATGCAGCCTTTGAAGATCTACTGAGTAAAATCAAACTTTAACTACTTGTGTCAACTGGCTCATTGTAAATCTTGGAAAACTGTTCATTGTAGAAAATGTAGACAACGGACGTAATAGAGACGAATAAAAATCAGATGAAATGATTAAGTTGTTACTCAAAATAACTTAAAAATAGTTTTTCGTAATGTAGCTCACAATTTAGTAACCAATATTGACTTAATAATTACAATTCATGACAACAAACGCTGAGAAACTGATAGTGACAAAAATTAGAAGTGCATGGAAGTAATTAAACTTAACTTAACACTAGTAATTAAACTTTAAAAAGAAACCTGTTATTAAAAGTAAAATTCCCACTAGAAGGGTTGCGTACACGTTTGTAGTACAATCCATTTCAAAAAAGAATATTTGTAAACAAAGCAAAATTATAGTTCAGGTATTGTAAATCTTTTTCTCGTATTAATATTTGTAATATAATATTGATTTATTCGATAATTGTGAAAGGAAAATACAATTTTTTTATTTATATTATTGTTTATTGTGTAAACCACTTATTATGTGATATATTCATGAATATTCATAGACTCGGCCAGGAATCCAACTATGAGTCATTTAGTCATTAGTAATTGGATGGTGAAAAAATGAGAATTAATTATTATGAATAAAAAAAATTTATTATTGTAATGTAATTGACAAATTAATATTTTTTAATAGCATACAGAACCAAATTTAAAACATGAAATAACGGACATTGGTTATCAGTTTATCGATTAATGTTTAGTGCAAATTTATCGATATTACTCAGATTATTTTACTTAGTTTCTATCAAGATGTCAGAAGTAAAGACAAATATAGTTTGGAAGGGCACTTAGATATCAGCGTACCAAAATAATCTTTAATGTACACTTTTAATCCATAACAATAATTAAGTATATCCTTTTAATTATATATACTTTGAATCCATAACAATATTAAGTATATAGATAAGATATCCCTCAGATAGAATTGGTAAAGAATTATTCATTTTACCGGAATGTTAAAAACAAAGAATGGATTCAATAAACAAAATAATTATATTGTTATTTTTTTTGCCTCCGTCAAATAAAACTACGCTTAAGGTTTATAAGTTGCCCGTTGTATATTTGTGCTGCATAATTTGCTCGTCTATCCAATTCCTGATAGAAGATGTTTTAAGATACTGTGCCGGTCTTCCCCCGCATTCACTGCCGATAGACAGAATGCCGTATTGCATGTAGATTGCATCATTGTCCTGTAACATGAATGATGTATCATAAATGTGCTGTTGACTATTAATATACTTGTAAGCTTCCATTAAGTAATCCCTTATATCACAATCTTTATGATTTTAATGATCTTCATTCTAAAGGATTATAGGGCATTCTTCAACCATCTATGAGTGCGTTTCACTAGCTGCCCGCAACACTCATACTCACAACTGCGATCCTAACCATTGCACTAGCTTGTCAATATTGTAACTGTCAGTCCAAGTGGAACGGGTTATGAACAATATATATTCATTGTTCGTATTGGCCAAAAATAAAGAGATTATAGTGTTGTATTCTTTTTTATTATGTCTTAATCGTTAGACAATAATTTATGCTTGAGTAATTGTAAAAGTGCAATTTAATTTCTGTTAAAATTTGATAATTATTTGCAAATTTTTGTCTTTTGGTGTAACGTTTACTTCTATTAGACAATTCACAGAGCTGCGTAAAGTGATTCTATCTGTTACCATGTTTAATCTTCAAAAATGATATTAATTTACTTACGTAAACTTCATATATCAATGTGTCAAAATCAAATTGACAGATAAACAACCACAACGATCCACGTCGATACGTGGGTCAGCATGGACTCGAAGCGGTTGTGAACAATGACACCATCAATGTTTTGATCATTTTGATCACGATCGCAACGATTGCGGTCGCCAAGTAAAACGAACTCTATATGTCACAACCAAACAAAATATGGTATCTGAGTGGTACTTAGATGATTCAGAATCGTAATGATTCACATTTATTAAACTACATAAATACATCTTACTAAAACATTTTCCTAGTTTACATTTCATAGAATTTTCTTATATAATATTAATAACATCCTGGTCGTCAAATTGCTTCTTATTAATACATCAAACTTTCAAAAAAATGTACGTTTTTTATGTGAAAACGACATCGTACATTGATATTGTTTTTTTTTTAATAAACATACAATATTGTTTTGTAATTATTTGCATTATTGAAACTATTCAATAAATCTGAAATAAACATAATAGCTTTGACGTTTTACATAATGTTTTATAAAATATGCATAGTACATCATATGTCGATCGTAACGTTCTATAAAATATATATAGTATATCAAATGTCCATATTTTTTTACAAATTGCAACTTCAGCTTCGTGAACTACAACACTTTAATATAATAAAGTATTAGATCAATTAAAATCACCTGTGTGTTTGCAAATAAATTTAACTAAGTTTAGGTTAAACTGAGGTTATTTTAAATACTATAAATCGAGATTTGTTGACAGTTTTTACTGTGATTGTTGTCTCGGCGCTTAATACCTTGAATTTGGTTCTTTTTGTTTCCCCACTTATCCCAGCAAGTATTTTAAATTAGAAGTTACCCACTTATCAAAAGCCATTGCCAAGAAAAACGTAACATACAGTAATGTTCTTCATGGTAATAGTTTATGGAGGTTATTTACAAGTCTTATATGAAAATTTACAGTATCCAAATTCTGTAAAGTAAAATAGCAAACTTTTTATAAAATACTGCGCTTTAAGTAGAAATATATTTGAGAAAAAGCTTCAGCCATTTAATGAAACTTCAAAAGGTCGATGCGTTGCCAGTTCAAAAAATGTACTAACATTAGCTTATATGAAAATTTACAGTATCCAAATTCTGTAAAGTAAAATAGCAAACTTTTTATAAAATACTGCGCTTTGAGTAGAAATATATTTGAGAAAAAGCTTTAGCCATTTAATGAAACTTCAAAAGGTCGATGCGTTGCCAGTTCAAAAAATGTACTAACATTAGCTTTTGAGAAAAAGCTTTAGCCATTTAATGAAACTTCAAAAGGTCGATGCGTTGCCAGTTCAAAAAATGTACTAACATTAGTTCAAAAAATGTACTAACATTAGCTTATATGAAAATTTACAGTATCCAAATTCTGTAAAGTAAAATAGCAAACTTTTTATAAAATACTGCGCTTTGAGTAGAAATATATTTGAGAAAAAGCTTCAGCCATTTAATGAAACTTCAAAAGGTCGATGCATTGCCAGTTCAAAAAATGTACTAACATTAGGTTTTGTATGTCTAGCTTTGGTTGTGAAAGAGACGTGAAGCAATTGCTTCGCAGCGTATTCGGTCCATGGGAGCGATGCAGATGCTTAGAGTGCTATTTGACATTTGAGTAAAGAAGTATTAGTTATTATTTCAAAACATTCTAATAGACGTTAATGTATTTTACATATTGAATATATTTGGCGTTAATTTTGTAGAAATTCATTATTCACAATTAAATGAAACTACGTGATGTAGTATTATTTCTACTTTCTTTAAGTTCTTAACCACGACCTAGGTTTCGTTGTATTACAACATCTTCAGGTGGGATATTAGCAAAGATTCAATTTTTTAGATTCAATCTTTGCTAATATCCCACCTGAAGATGTTGTAATACAACGAAACCTAGGTCGTGGTAAAGAAATTAAAGATAGTAGAAATAATACTACATCACGTAGTTTCATTTAATTGTGAATGTATTTTACAATAATTATATAGGCAAATTTTAAATTTTTTAAAGTAAAATCAAATTTTATCTATACTAGCCAACAAAAAAATTTATCCGCCATATTTTTAACACAAAACTAGTAAACCTACACAAAAATAGAAAAACTTTACAGTGATATTGGGAAAACCGTATATTAGTTCTGATCTTAATTCTGAAAAATATTTATGGAATATGTTAAAACGAAAGGTTTGATCACAATTAAATGAAACTAAGTGATATAGTATTATTTCTACTTTCTTTAAGTTCTTTACCACGACTTAGGTTTTGTTGTATTACAACATCTTCAGGTGGGCTATTAACAAAGATAATGAATTTCTACAAAATTAACGCCAAATATATTCAATATTTGAAAGGTTTGATATTGTGCACCGACAGGATTGATGGAGGAGATTTCCCGAAATGTGAAAAAAGCAAATGCAAGCATTAATAAGGATACTGGAACAGAACAAGTAGAAATATGCTACAGATGCTTCATTTAATAATCAAAAACAACAAAAAACAAATTAAACTTTTTTTTGAAAATATAACTTTTTTTCAATTGCTTCGTGAGTTTGAGAAAATTATGGGATTAATTTGTTCAATTTTTTTTATTTTGTTCATAACCAAAACAAAAATATAATAAAAGGAAATGTACAAGAAAAATGTACAAGGGAGCTGATTTTTTTTTTTAACCCCTGATACAAGAATGTTATAAGTTTAAAGTATGTATCTGTGTATCTTGAGCAATAAGCTGTTTAAAATAATTATTCCAAATAACTGTATCTTAATTTGCTTACTTCATTGAGCAATAAGCTGTTTAAAATAATTATTTCAAATAACTGTATCTTAATTTGTTCTTCATTGATCAATAAGCTGTTTGAAATAATTATTTCAAATAACTGTATCTCAATTTGTTTACTAAATTGTGCAATAACCTGTTTGAAATAATTATTCCAAATAACTGTATCTTAATTTGCTTACTTCATTGTGCAATAAGCTGTTTAAAATAATTATTTCAAATAACTGTATCTTAATTTGTTCTTCATTGATCAATAAGCTGTTTGAAATAATTATTTCAAATAACTGTATCTCAATTTGCTTACTAAATTGTGCAATAACCTGTTTGAAATAATTATTCCAAATAACTGTATCTTAATTTGCTTACTTCATTGAGCAATAAGCTGTTTAAAATAATTATTTCAAATAACTGTATCTTAATTTGTTCTTCATTGATCAATAAGCTGTTTGAAATAATTATTTCAAATAACTGTATCTCAATTTGCTTACTAAATTGTGCAATAACCTGTTTGAAATAATTATTCCAAATAACTGTATCTTAATTTGCTTACTTCATTGTGCAATAAGCTGTTAAAAATAATTATTTCAAATAACTGTTTCTTAATTTGTTCTTCATTGATCAATAAGCTGTTTGAAATAATTATTTCAAATAACTGTATCTCAATTTGTTTACTAAATTGTGCAATAACCTGTTTGAAATAATTATTCCAAATAACTATATCTCAATTTGCTTATTTCATTGTACAATAAGCTGTTTGAAATAATTATTTCAAATAACTGTATCTTAATTTGCTTACTTCATTGAGCAATAACCTGTTTGAAATAATTATTCCAAATAACTGTATCTTAATTTGCTTACTTCATTGTGCAATAAGCTGTTTAAAATAATTATTTCAAATAACTGTTTCTTAATTTGTTCTTCATTGATCAATAAGCTGTTTGAAATAATTATTTCAAATAACTGTATCTCAATTTGCTTACTAAATTGTGCAATAACCTGTTTGAAATAATTATTCCAAATAACTGTATCTTAATTTGCTTACTTCATTGTGCAATAAGCTGTTTAAAATAATTATTCCAAACAACTGTATCTTAATTTGTTCTTCATTGATCAATAAGCTGTTTGAAATAATTATTTCAAATAACTGTATCTCAATTTGTTTACTAAATTGTGCAATAACCTGTTTGAAATAATTATTCCAAATAACTATATCTCAATTTGCTTATTTCATTGTACAATAAGCTGTTTGAAATAATTATTTCAAATAACTGTATCTTAATTTGCTTACTTCATTGAGCAATAACCTGTTTGAAATAATTATTCCAAATAACTGTATCTTAATTTGCTTACTTCATTGTGCAATAAGCTGTTTAAAATAATTATTTCAAATAACTGTTTCTTAATTTGTTCTTCATTGATCAATAAGCTGTTTGAAATAATTATTTCAAATAACTGTATCTCAATTTGTTTACTAAATTGTGCAATAACCTGTTTGAAATAATTATTCCAAATAACTATATCTCAATTTGCTTATTTCATTGTACAATAAGCTGTTTGAAATAATTATTTCAAATAACTGTATCTTAATTTGCTTACTTCATTGAGCAATAAGCTGTTTGAAATAATTATTTCAAATAACTGTATCTTAATTTGCTTACTTCATTGAGCAATAAGCTGTTTGAAATAATTATTTCATATAACTGTATCTTAATTTGTTCTTCATTGATCAATAAGCTGTTTGAAGTAATTATTTCAAATAACTGTATCTCAATTTGTTTACTAAATTGTGCAATAACCTGTTTGAAATAATTATTCCAAATAACTGTATCTCAATTTGCTTACTTCATTGTGCAAAAAGCTGTTTCAAATAACTGTATCTTAATTTGCTTACTTCATTGAGCAATAAGCTGTTTGAAATAATTATTTCCAATAACTGTATCTTAAGTTACTTCGTTGTGCAATAATTTGCGTATCGTGTGCTTGTCCGTGGCATCATAGGTCCCAAACAGGTGAACCGATTTGATTTAGTTTTTTTGTTTGAAAAGTTACTTGATCAATTCGTGAAAATCTATTCAGTTGTTTGGAGATCATTACCCCTTTTCTATTTGATGAGGGTATGAAAGCAACTTTCAAAAGTCTGATCGATTAGAAATTTGGTATACCGTTAATTCAATGATGTTTCATAGGTAAGTTACATTTACTTAAATTTCGTACTTTATAATTTTTAGTTGTATTCTGGTTTAATTTTATATACTTAGTGGTCCCCCGACGCGAAGACGTATAAAAATGTTCGATAAAAATGTTACTAATTATATTTAATTTAAAAGGCCAATACGTATTATTTTTTACTTTTTAGAAGTTTTGTTTTTCGTCGGGGGGGGGTTTTAAATTTTTAATTTAAATTTTATACAGTTATTGTATTTAATTATATTATAAATCTATATGGTTGAAGTTGGTATGAAGCCATGTCACGTTTCATATATCTTGGAAGGGGCTGAGAAGATGGCACACGTATCATCTTCTCAGAATGAAAGGCCACGAGAGCATTCTGCGGGACATGGTACCTATGTCAGCCATTGGTAAGTTTCTCTTTAGAGAGGTTTATGTATATATTATAATAATTTTTAAGAGAGAAATCCAGTTTTTAATTAACGACACATTACCTTAACTTTGCAAATAAGTGGCGAACCCGCATCGGCGGCGCAGTTGTCGTTGCTTGACACCATGCACATGGTATTTTCATTGAATTCAAAGTTCCTGTGTATTAAGTCCCAGAGTATTGTTTGACAGTTTTCATGCTTTGTTAACCTCGTTTCGAGCAAGAAAATAAATTAATTTGTTACGATTGTGAAAGGAAATGCCATAGTGCTGCCTATATTTTTTGCACGTATGTAGTTTCCATTCCAAATATAATATGATGTGTATTCGTTTAAAGATAGACTTCTGTGCTTATTTTATATTTCACACAAAATGTTGCTGAATCAAAACACATTCGTAATTCGTCAATTTGCCTGTTCGTGTATTATTATTTAAAAGGCATCTTTTGAGAAACTCTCAATACTTTTATTTTGAGTTTTTCATAATTTTGTAGCTGCTCGTAAATCCTTGGCAAATTCTACTGGGCAGAATATTTGAAAAATTTTTTTTTCAATTTTCTTAACATAATATCTTAAAAAGATCGATAAAATTTTAGACTAAAATGACGTTAGTAAATATTTCAGAAGCAGTTAAATAATTGGATTATTAAAAGACAAAACGAGTGCTCAAAATAAAAAAAAGTATTATAAAATCAATTGCCGTAGGGTGCAGAAATACCTAACTGAAAGTTAAATGCTCTTGTAGATATTTCACATGCATAACATGGAAATTATGAAAAAAATCTGTGAACTACATGTTTCTCAAATTTTTTCGTTATGTCAGCCTCGGATATTATATTTTATACTGTTAACATATTTGCAGAATTTTATATTTAATTTTTAATTAAGATTTGCTATATTTCTCTATCCGGTATTCATAACATCCCGTCGCTTCTTCTATTTTATATATAAAAAATTATTTTTCTAAAATCGTTTATTCAAAATATGTCGAAAATTGCCAATTTATCTGTTTAGTCAAAAACTAGAACTTTAGAAACATGGCTTAAAAAGTGGAGAATGAATGCAAGCGCTACAAAATCTGTAACATTCACACTGAACCGAGGAGACTGTCCCCCAGTGAGACTTGACGGAACCGTTTTACCACAGAAAGCAACAGTTAAATACCTAGGTATGCACCTAGATAGGAAACTTACTTGGAGAGAACATGTCAAGGCCAAGAGAGAACAAGCAAATAAAAAATTTGGAGAAATGTACTGGCTAATAGGCAGACAATCCTCTCTAAGCTTGGAAAATAAACTGCTTATATACAAGAGTGTAATAAAACCAGTCTGGACGTATGGAATTGAGCTGTGGGGAACGGCAAGCCACTCCAATGTTGAGATACTGTAGCGTTTTCAAAATAAAGCCCTAAAAACCTTGATAAATGCCCCATGGTTTATTAAAAATACAGAAATACACGAATATACCGAGATGCCCACTGTAAAAGAACAGGTTAACTTAACCTGCAAAAGCTACAAACAAAGACTGGAACATCACACAAACCAAGTAGCTAGAGCACTTATGGATGCTGATAAGATAAATATTTGTACGAGGAATATTTTTAATTTTTCCATTACACATAATCCCTGTAGCAAATTCTAAAATTAGCCATTGAGAATTTCAATTTCTATTGGAAAATAATATTGTTTTTCTTTACCATTAAAAAAAGTAAAATTGTTTTTTTAAGTAGAATTGAAATTACCAATAAAATTTTTTTTTTGCCTTATCAAAACATTGCAATAAAACCCTTATAGACAAATTTATTTCTATGATTTAGTTTTTTTATAGTAATTTTTACTATTGTTCTAATATTAACTAATGTTTTTGCTTAAGATAATGTTACTTACTTCTTGAACCTGAGCAGATACGTAACTTCACCGTTATCAAGTTAACAGCAAGAATGGTTACGTTTTATAATAATTATAGAGAATTGATTTATAAAATAAGGTTTACATGCAATTCTATTACAAAAACACAACAGCAATGGCATTGATATAATAATTCTCTTTTACAGCATGCGTGCAGCTTTTTGTGTTCTTTTGGTGCAGGACAGTCAGTAATTTTGAGAATGTTCGACGTAATTAAATTTTCAATAGAAATTTTGAATACTCCATTATTTTTGTACAAATAATTTACATTTTTTTGCGGTGACAGCAAATAATAAGAGTTATTAGTTAACACTAGAAGGGTACAAGGGAAGTATCCATACTACACGTTTAAAGACCGCAGCCATCAATTTGACGGCACCAGAGATTCAATCAGAATACTCATAAAATTATTACGTATTTCGCTTTAAAATGAAACCAAAATAATATCACTTTATTTTTTTATTAATAATTAACAATTTTAGTACTTAAACTGAATAACATTTGTAACAAATAATAGTTTTTTTTTAATATTTATAGCTTTTTTTTTTCACACATTCTTTTTTTTTATAATTATGATTGACTTGACATTGTCACTTCTTATTGTTTGTAGTACATTGTTCACTTGTTTAAGAATTACTTTCTTGTCTTTGAGTCGCAGCCGAAGTAGTTCTTTTTTTCACATACTTTGCACGTAGGTCATTATCTAATTAAAGAATAAAATCATGCCGAGAAATATTTATTCCTGTGAATTTTCAGAACAGAATCCATGATTTTATAGCTGCTAAATCAAGTATATTGTAAAAAACATGAACAGGCCATCTCCAACTTCCAGCTCTTATGGTGTACTTTTGTGCCATTTGATCGATGATGTCTACACCAAATTTTGTTTCATTATAAAATTTAACTGCTTCGGGCAGCTTTTTTTGATCAATACCTATGCTCACGTTGGGGTGCAAAGTACTCAAAATAATAACATTTTTTCCTGGTTTTCCTTGATAGACAGTAAGGGTCTTGGGGTTGGTCTCTGTTTTCATTATAAACATTTCATATTTTGTAGTACGAATAGCTCTACAAATTAGCGGTACTTCTTATCTTGCACGCCGCATTATTCCAACGATACTAGTCTTTTCGACCATTAGTTTTTTAGCCAAATTTATCGACGTGAAAAAGTTATCAGTTGTAACGTTTCGGCCCTTTTTGAAGTAGGGTTGTACCAGTTTCAAAACCACATATTCGGGTAATGAAATATTGTTGGAACGGTTCTCGTTTTTTCCTCCACATAAGTACTTAGTCTTGACATCCACCAGCAGCCAAAACTTTATGCCAAATTTATCGGGTTTGTTTGCAATATATTGTAAAAACGGACAGCGAGTTTTTGATGGAATCGACTGTCAAATTTTCTCCAGGAATGTAACACATTTGACAATTATCTATAAATTTGTTCCATATGTCCGAAATTATCGCAAATTTATCATTAGCTAAACGAACAGAAAGCGTGCTTCTCATATCAAATCGTAAGTATTTCATGATTTCCTTGTATCTATTTTTGCTCATAGTATTATTGAAAACAGGTGGTCCCCAATCTTGCGACCACAAGATGTCCAAATCTAGGTGGCTTATGTTATAGGTTCCACAAGCATAAATCAAAGCAATAAATTCGTCTAGCTCGTCTAGGAATAAGTTCCAAGTGTCATCTTGACTCTTGTCATGTGCTTCCTTTTCAGTACATTCTCTTATACGTCGAAGAATGTAATGAATAAATAGCCACCACGCAGAAATTGGCTTGTTAATTTCAACGTATCGTTTGGCGTATGGAGTACCGGCACCGAAAATATCCTAGATGAACATCCTCTTCGTCCGCCGCTAATTGATCTACGAGATACCCCGCATCCTCTACGCGAATTTACAATAATACTGTTATCTGTAGCAGGGGAATCTGCTTCGGAGTCTTCAGTTGAAGAAGTGACCTGCTCCGGCTGAAATTCTGCATCACGGTTTTCACAAGGATTGTCTGATAAATCGTCACCACTTTTATCACCTGACATATCTTGTTGTATGTCACGATATCGCGATAGTTCTTGTCCTATTTGGGAAGTATTGAGACGGGGACGCATTTTTATAACAGATCACGACTGCCTACTAAACGAAACCAACGTCTACTAAGTGTAATGTAAACAAGCCAGACAATAACAACTTAGTCAGAATTCAAATTCGAAATAAAACAAAAGTACCCTCATTAGTTGTAGAAAACTTTGTTTGCTATTCTTATCGCTGCTGCCACATTGACGGTGTGCGGTCTTAGTAGATATTTGTAAAGGAATCTCATATACCACATATATATTAATAGTTTTTTATATGGATTATAGCTAACAATAACAAATTAGGAAAAGTAATAAAATATGAAAAGAAACAAAAACATAGTTTGTAAAATATTTAAGAATGAAATCGCCGCACCGACAAATTGACGGCGTTGGTCTTTCTAGTGTTAAATATACAATTTTCATAATGAAAATATTTAGCTGGCAACTTAAAAACCCGCCACTTTTTCCAGTTTCAGTTTGCAATCAAGTAATCGGCGAGTTAGAGGGTTCTTACTTCATGAATATCATTTAAGGTTGTGCCCTATTAATTCAATATTCATTTTATTGACGGCATATAAAAAATTGAAAAGTTTGTCTACAAAGGTAGCGGGTTTACAGGTTGCCGACCCAATATAAACATATTGAATTGCAAGAAATGAAAGTGTAAATCTAAAAAGATTTATACCACTTGCATGACATTGGGATATATATTATTTCGATTACGCCCCCAACCAGTGGCAAGGCATTGTAAGTCCTCGGGCTCAATGGCGTTGCTTTCAGGTAGACAGATTGTGCCGATGTTTGGACCCAAACTCGCCTGCTTACTCAGAAACAGTAAGGCTATGTTGTTGGTGAGGCTACCTGTGCTAACATACTTTATATGTAAATAAATTGATTTAATACACTAAAAAATTACAAATTTAATTTGAATTTATTTAATACATTTTCCATAAAAGATGGTGGAATTTCAAAGATTGTTGGATTCAAAATTATCGTATAAATAGTATTTACAGTCTTACGAATTGCAAGCTCATATATACGTTTTATGTAATTTCATAATAAAAAGTTATCATTGAGCTTATAAAGTATTTATATTATTCAAATTAATCCGTTATTATGCCACCCTAACTATGCTCCGTCCTGTCTAGGCAAACAGGCACATTTTATCTAAGTTTTGTGTTAAATTACTCTTAATTAAGTTTTTTACTACTTATGACAAATTGTGTGGTTGCTAATAATGTGGAATTTTTTAAGAAAGTCATTATAAAAGTTTTTGAAAAGATGTAATTTTTAAATTTTGTCTATGCACCTTCAATTCTGAGGTTAAAAAAAATTAAAAAGCTGTTGGATATATTTATGAAATATTATCATAATTTTATGCAGATGTAAATTGTGTAAAAACACAGAATGTGCACACGGAAGGAAACACAAATTTATATACATTTTTCAATTAAAGCATACTCTGTCAATACAATATATTAGATCTCTATAAAAAGCCCCATGTCATAAAGATAACAATAGCTATTTTAGAATGAGTACGTGTGACATCTTTACAATTCACAACATTAATTTTGAGGTTAAAAAAAAATTAAAAAGCTGCTGGATATAATTATGAAATATTTCCAAAATTTTATGCAGATGTTAATTGGTTTATGTGTTAAAACACAGGATGGGCACGCGGAAGGACACACAATTTTATATACATTTTTCAATTAAAGCATACTCTGTCAATACAATATATTAGATCTCTATAAAAAGCCCCACGTCATAAAGATGACAATAGCTATTTTAGTATGAGTACGTGTGACATCTTTATAATTCACAACATTAATTTTGAGGTTAAAAAAAAATTAAAAAGCTGCTGGATATATTTATGAGATATTTCCAAAATTTTATGCAGATGTAAATTGGTTTATGTGTTAAAACACAGGATGGGCACACAAATTTATATACATTTTTCAAGTAAAGCATACTCTGTCAATACAATATATTAGATCTCTATAAAAAGCCCCATGTCATAAAGTTGGCAATAGCTATTTTGCTATTTTAGAATGAGTACGTGTGCCATCTTTACAATTCACAACATATTTTAAATTAAGGTTAACTCCATGATGCAGATAATCTGGTATGTGATTTTAAATCAATCTTTCAGTTTTGCACCTCTCATAATCTTTTTTTTATTGTTTTTCCTTATTTTTATCATATTTTCTTCTTATGAGAAATATTTGGTTACGATATTTTCCATGAAAATATTACAAAAAATCATCCATTTAAGGTTGAGTCATACAAACGCAGGGTTTAATGGAAAAATATGATATTATTTTTGATTTAAAATATTGAGGATCATTATACACCTGATGTATCCAATGATGATGCAGAGAGACAGATAGCTACAATTTTTTTTTCGTAAATTTCCAGCAATCTTTCTGCACGATATTGTTACTGTTGTACTGTTGTATTTGTATCTTCAGTATAAAAATTACCCATATTTGTTAAAAATATGAACCGCTTAAAAGGAATTGGTAATTTTTTGTTAAATTAGTAGAAAGTTCCTTAATTACCAAGCCAAACTTGAGTGCAATCTGTAAGTTTATAACTAGTAAGTTTATAGCAGCTGACCTAATAGATCGAGCTCGAAGTTGCTCTGCGAAATGTGTTATGGATAAGTTAGTTGAAGAGTATGCTTTAAATTTTTTTCCAATTAAATTTCTTATTCTGAATCGTTAAAAATGTTAAAAAAGGCCTATCTATGGTGATTTGACTTTGTTGAAAACACAAGCATATGAGTGGTATAAATCACTCAAAAAGGGCCTTGAGTGGTTAAAGATTTACCTCGTCCTGGACGGCCTTCAATCATCTACTACTGATGAAAACCTCAAAAAAATCAAACAATTAGTGCTTCAAAATCATCATATTATTAAAGAGTTGGCTCTAGAGTTGAACATTGATAAAATTACCTTTCATGGAATTTTAATCAATGTTTCGTTTTTGCGTGAGAATGTTCGTTGCAAGAAGCCTGATTTGTTGAAGGACAACTAATGGATTTTAAATGATGATAATGCCTTCACACAGAGCAATGATTATGACCCAGTATGCAATCTAGAAACTTATTTATACCAACGAGCATCCGCTGTATTTGGCGTATTTAGCACCATGTGACTTCTTTCTGTTTCCACAAGGGAAATTGCCACTTCATGGAACCAGTTTTAACTAGACTGAAGACATCTAATGAGATTTGCAGCAGGAACCACTTTCGGCCTACGAGAAGTATATGGAAGAGTGGGTTTGGCGTTATCACAGTTGTATTGCAAACAATGGGGATTACGGATTACTTTGAGGGCGACAAAATAAATTTTGATGAATAAACTTAAATTTGTGTGTTTTTTTAAAGATTCCAAGTAGACAATTAAATGAAACTACGTGATGTAGTATTATTTCTACTTTCTTTAAGTTCTTTACCACGACCTGGGTTTCGTTGTATTACAACATCTTCAGGTGGGCTATTAGCGAAGATTAACTCTTAGGAACATCCAACATATAAAAAAAATTTTAAGGAAATAAATAAATAAATAAATAAATATAAAAAATTTTAAAAAAAATATATAAATATATATAAATAAATGAATAAATAAAGCCGGAGATATGTAGAAGTAGTGGTATAACCTTGTTCTAACTTCCAGATACCCTTGCTTTTGTATGAATATATTACCGAGAATAACTTCCATTTAATTTTATTTCATACACCGGAACATTTGCACTGTACAACCTCATATAATAATAACAATTGAATTTATTACCCTCACTAAAATACTGGTATATTGTATAACTCTCGGAAATATGATAAAACCTACAGCGCTCCCCTACAATAAACTCACTAACATAAGGAGTGGGAAAACCCACACAAACAAGGCTTCCACTATTGTACTTGAAACATATAAATGCTGTTGGATCTTCCTAAGAGTTAATCTTTGCTAATAGACCACTTGAAGATGTTGTAACACAATGAAACCTAGGTCGTGGTAAAGAACTTAAAGAAAGTAAAAATAATACCACATCACGTAGTTTTATTTAATGTGAATAATGAATTTCTACAAAATGAACGCCAAATATATTCAATATTCCAAGTAGTTATTATATAGAAGGTTTATCTTACAGAGGATTACCAATGGCTACGTCATGAATGGTTCTGATGCAACAAAATAAATTTTGATGAATAAACTTAAATTTGTGTGTTTTTTTAACAATTCCAAGTAATTATTATACAGAAGGTTTATCTTACGGAGGATTGCCAATGGCTACATCATGAACGGTTCTGATATTAGAATATATAGCACTGCTATTGTGTAGCTAATTTTTCAACTCCACATAGTGCAAGTATAAAAATATTACAGCCAACCCTTATAGAGAATTTATTTAATCTAATTTTTAATAAGTAATATTCAATTATCACTTGTATGACATTTATTAAACTAATTATGATTTCTGCGTTCTTATGCAGTTAATTTACATTTAAAGTTTATAAGTAGATCTAGAGAAGTTCAATAGAATTTTAAAAAAATTATATTGCATGAAAATTTTAAACTTTCTTTAAACAAGAATTAATGATTATTGTAAACATAAATTGATAATGATCATAATAAAAATTTAATCAATATGGCAACTTAATTAGCAACAATATTGCTGCTAATTAATATCCTGGATACTTCATTTAAGAGTTATTAAATTTTTAAATTAACGAGGTTCTGCATAATGACCACGTGATGTTGTAAATATATTTACCGTCATGATATTGTTCATGTTTCACTATCTTAGAAACTGGAATAAAATTTTAGTTTAAAATTCTCGAAAAGTCCCAGCTGCCAACTAACGCTAAAATTTCATCTGCCAGTTTGCTGCAGATGCAATTAGCTGCCGACAGAACGACTCCGGGGTGGATGAGAGTGCATCCGCAGAAATAATCATTTTCTTTATTTTGAAAGTTGTGATGTGAATTCGTACTGCGAAATAAAAACAATTTGCTTATTGTTTTGAATAGCAAATGATTCTTATTGAATAACAAACAATATCAATTTATTTTTATATGCTTTCGCACTGCATCCCTCCTGGCAATTATCTTGTGCCACAATACGCAAATATCCAAATATTGTTTTTTTTTGCCACAAATATCCCCACTTTTATGAAACACAAAACTATAAAAGACGAGCTTCGTAGGCGATAGCTTAATAAGTCTGAGGTATAAAGGACATGGTTCTCTTCGGAGATTGAAACACATCATCAACATCAAGGTTCGGTGAAGACATATTCTCAAGCGTATACTCTCTTTGTCCCTAATAATATTGTAAATATTAAAGTAGTTTTGATTATTTCTTTCCCACTTAATAATTCTGCAAGTAAGCAATGCATTGTTGTGACATTTGGTGTAAGTATAGTTTACGTAGCAAAGTAACTGTTAGGTTAATTACCTGCAGCTTCGCTAGCATGAATACTGATATCAAAAGAAGTGCGTTTGAATGTTTGTTACTCAATCAAGCCTTAACATATGGTCAAATTTTATTATTCATTTAGGGAGAAGCATACTGAGCGTTCTACACAGTTACGAAAATTGTGTATTACGACATGTCGATAGATGGCGTAATATGTATAATAAAAACATTTATCATTGTTTACAGAAGTGTTGGAACAGTCTCATTGGAAGAAACAGAAAATATTAAACTACCTTGATTGAAAATCTATTCAGATGGGCTCCATCTGCAATGGAAAAGTTAGTTTATGATTCTTGGTGACTTGGTGACTTTGGGTGACATTTAAGTGTAAATGAGTGTAATGGTGGGGTTTTTTGAATCGTCTCAAAAGTCACATAAGGCTCCTGTGTTTGTGGTTCTGCATTCTAGAGACCCTAATATATAAAGAACTTAAGGAGGGCCTTTGTTAGAAGTAGATATGGTATGAACAAAATTTACTTATGAAAACGTCTTATTAAATTGTTAATATAAGCTAGCTTATACGGTTTCCAGAGTAGAAAGTAAGATGATTACAATTGATAAATATTTTCCGGAGATTTATTCTCGGAAGAACCTAAGCAAGGTCCTTGTTAGAAATAAATATGATATGAACATATTTTATTTCTAAGAATATCTGTACACAGATTGTTGTCAAATTAATAAATAAATTGCTTCCATTTTAATAGCTGTTACTCAGCATTCTAAAGACTTTATTATATAAAGAACTTAAGCAAGGCTCTTGTGAGAAGTAAACAAGATATAAACTTAATTCACTTCCAAGAATATCTATGTACTGATTGATATTAAATCATTAAAGCAACCTGGCTGTTACGAGTTTCGATAGTATGACTCATTCATTACTATTAGCAATGACTGAGTCATACCATCTTTATCGTCATTGCTGATAGTAAATGGCATCTCAGTATAGAGCAAATTTAAGGTACACCACTATACTTCATGCAGATTGGGCGGCTGAATTTGAATGAGGAAAACTGGATTTCATAAAACTGGATCATAATTTATATTGGTCAACATTTTGGCATATTTGTCTTTTGGCGTCATTTTACTTGTTTAAAAATTTGTTTCAATCTTTCTAAATTTAACAATACTTATTTTTAAAAATTTCTTTCAATCTTTTTAAATAAGTATTGTTAAAACCTTAGTGATATACATGGTTTAAAACGGTTGGTTTACAATTTACAATGGTTTTAAAAAAAACTTTACAATTTATAATGGTTTTAAACAAAGACAGAATTTAAACATTTATGCAAGAATGTACAAAAAATAATATTTTTTCCAAGTAATAATATAAGAGATGGAATTTAATTTGAAGTTGAGTTTATTATTAAATCAGATTGAAATTTGTTAGCGTCTCAAGAAAACTATTAAAATTACCTAATTTTGGATCGGAGGGAGGGAATGCAAAGTTTTCGTAAAATAGTGTTGGAAAATTTGATAAAGCCTAACATCTTTTTTTGCATTCTTCCATGATTGGCTTCGCTTCTGGCTAATAGAAGGCAAGTATTGCTGAAATTATGAAGCACTTAAAGATTGTTCACATCAATGTGGTTTAAATAACAAATGGATTTTCATTAATAAACATTGAGAAGACATTATTCCCAATTTCCAAAAATCATAGCGGCAAAATTTTCTGTGCGCTACAGTTGACTGTTTCACTACTCCATTCGTTATTTAGTTCTCTTTCTTACAACAAAAATTATCAATATGTTTGTCTCATTTTAACCTGCTTATTTACGTTTGAGTGGCACTAGTCGCCATGTCACTTCACAAGTGACATGCACTCAAGAGGTTAAGACGTTGTTGACACTCCCACACGAGGCATGAATATGAAAGATTATAACAAGACTAGCGTGACCCGTGCGAAGTCTTCGCATTATTTATTCCATTATGAAGCTCAGATGACAGATCAAACAAATATTTTACTAAAAATGACATATAGAGGCGCAAGTATCAAAAGCATTGAGCTAAAGCGCCACTTTATTTATACGTGATTGGATTTGAAATTAAACAAAAATTTTACCGACCGTCAATCATATTGACGTCGAGCCGTTAGATGGCAGCATTGCTGTTTTGTGTATATAATTTTAATAATTAATTAATTTGCAAAAACAATAGCAATAATAAATTTTTTAGTTATGGATGCCGGTAGAGTAAGCAATTATCTATAAAATGATATAAAATTTATGTGGATTAGTTGTGAGGTTTTTTCTAAAAAGGGAGTGTAACATCTTAACCTTAGCGTATTAATATATATGATGATAAGAAAACAAATTTAGTAAGAAGATATAAAGGGTCATTTATCTCTTTCAGATATTCTAGAAAAAATAAATCTAATAATTTCATGTTTTACTATATTATAACTTAGCTATTATATCACATAATAGCTGTTAAGACATAATAACAATTGAAGATATCATCAATGAACATACAGAAATTATTACTTAGCTTTATAAATATTTAACTCAATCTCAATGGATCTTCGTGTCCAAGATTTTTGGAGTGAGTTTCTTATTACGACTGTAGCAAAGTTTGATCTTTTTAATAGTACACAGGTGCTTCGTTAACCCAAGGTTATATGGACGAGAGGTATTGAGGAGAAACTTATGTAATCAGAAGACTGTGTTTCCCCATTCTTTCTCTCTTTAGACCATACCTCGGATAAAAAGTTTCATTAGAGATACCTAAATGTTGGAGGCGTTTTTTAAGACCCAGTGCACAGTAGTTAATTCGTGATAAGCCTCGCTCATTTTATATTTAGATTCTACATTGTTTAACTAGAATTTTATAAGGGTTCTGGATACGATCTTTCTAAAAATGTTTGTTATAATTAATGCTTTTTTTGTTATACTTTTATTTTTTAAATACGAAATTCTTTCACATTCATGAAGCTTATTCAACATTTTAGTCAGCGTGCTATAAACCAGGCTTCATGAATTAATTAATTAACAAAAACTCACCTGAGTTATTTAATTGTGATTAATTGTGATTAATTAATTAACAAAAGCGCGACAGACCACGGGAATTCTGCCTTTTTAGCTTCAGCACCGTAGCGTGACCCTTTTGAGTTGTGAATGCCGCACCCTCCAGGAATCGCTGGAGTGGTTACTGGAGTGGTTATTGGAAGGGTTCTACCAGAGAATATTAGATTCCAAGAGTCATCTCGTTTTGCACAGCACCAATAAATTATTCCATCTCCTTCAGCCATGCAACCTCCATATCTGGTATTCCCACATATTTGTTTTGAATTAATATTATTTATCATGAAAACTTTACTAAAAACTGAGTAAAGTCAGTTTTTATCTTTTTAATAGTACACAGATTCTTTGTTAACCCAAGGTTATATAGACGAGAGGTATTGAGGAACTTATATAATCAGAAGACTGTGTTTCTCCATTCTTTCACTCTTTAGACCACACCTCGGATAAAAAGTTTCATTAGAGATACCTAAATGTTGGAGGCGTTTTTTGAGGCGCACAGTAGTTAAAAAAAACGTTTTATTGCTCTGAAACCAATCTCTTACAGCTGACTAGAATGCAAGAATTACAAGAAAAATAATATCATGTTAGATTGTACACGATGATTGAAAATTAATTTGATACAAAACAAAAAAGTTATGTTAGTTGTATAAAAAGTCAGTTAGAGACTAAGGAACTTCTTATAGCCAAACAGAATGCAAGGAGGGTTGGAAAACTAGTGCCATAGTAATTGTTGAAAGGGAATTTGGAACAAAATAGGATATTGTGTTACAAATATAAATAACCAGAAAACCTTTTAATTCAACAGAACACTTCGAACTTACGACATGGCTGTAGCGGGATATATATGTTATAGACCAAGTGATTGATGGACATCATATATATTAATACGCTAAGGTTAAGATGTTACTCTCCCTTTTTAGAAAAAACCTCACAACTAATACACATAAATTATATATCATTTTATAGATAATTGCTTGCTCTACCGGCATCCACAACTAAAAAATGTATTATTGCTATTGTTTTTGCAAATTAATTAATTATTAAAATTATATACACAAAACAGCAATGCTGCCATCTAACGGCTCAACGGCTCAACGTCAATATGATTGACGGTCGGTAAAATTTTTGTTTAATTTCAAATCCACTCACGTATAAATAAAGTGGCGCTTTAGCTCAACGCTTTTGATACTTGCGCCTCTATATGTCAATTTTAGTAAAATATTTGTTTGATCTGTCATCTGAGCTTCATAATGGAATAAAAACGTAATAAGCAGTGTGCAAAATTAGAAATGAATTGAATACCTGCAATCAATTTTGATTTATTAAATTGACTCTAAACACTCTGTTGTAAGTAATATGACAGCTGTGAGTTCATTTTCTCATGTGTAAATATTTATAATCTACCATGCAAATTGATATAATGCGAAGACTTTGCACGGGTCACGCTAGTTATACATAATGCCCAGGCATTTTGAAAAATGACCAATCTGAGATGGCAATAGGATAACAACTATTGAAATAATTAAGTTTTATTTAATTTATTACTTAGGTTATGTAAGGTTAGGTTAGGTTGTGGGCAAAGTAATAAAAAGATATTTTTTATTATTTAGGTTAGGTTAGGTTATGTTAGGTTTGGTCCGCACATTTGTTTTCCTCTCTGCCCCACATTCAATGTATCTATATGTGGTTTGTGGTGATGTGGCTTGTCACTATTCGTAATGCCCGGACATTATAAATAATGCCCTCACTGATCTCTTAGTCCATAAGATATATATAGTGAGGGGATAGAACATACCAATATATAGAATGAATGATTGTCAATCTATTTCTCATAATTCATATTCTTTTGCAAATGCAACTTCATAGACATTTTTATAGAAATTTGGTTATTGGTATAATTCGGTTTTATTTCTAACATGCAATCCTTTGTAAAAAACAAAAAGTTTGTATGGGATAAGTTGCCCGTGATTTAAAGCTACTCCAAGAAAAAGCAAGTATGTTAATTAACCTCGTGGTTGTTAAAAAATTACGGTAAGATCAAATTTGTGTCCTTTGTACAAATTTCTTCGCATTTCATCATTGTGAATGGTAAATTCATAATTTATTAAACCTTTATAAAATTTGTTGACTAAGAATGCTAACTCACTGTGTATCTACGGACATTTTGTAAACAATCGTTTTGTAACAATGTTGTAAATAACTGGTAAGGTTCCAGTAAGCTATCGAAGACGAAAGCGATATACTTTTGATTTAATCTTCAGATGACATAATTTTTTTGTACTTATTATGAGACCTAAGCGGAAAAGAAGACCACAATGTCTGCCTTAGCAAAATACGTAACGTATGAATGCTAAGACCAGCATTTCGAAAAATTCGGTTCATCACGAAAAGGCTGGTCGTCGTGATCTAAACCATTGAAGACTTAATATCAAAAGTAGTAACAGAGCCAAACCAATTAACCCTAGATTAAAAACGTTATTGTCGTTTTCTGCACCAAGACATTCAAAACATTCCTCTCTATTGAGTCTGAGAATGAAGAAATAAAGCCAAACATTTTTGAAAGAAAGACCGGAGTTGCTATTAAGCGTGTCTTAGAACAAGAAAGCCACGAATGCAAATTCCATTAAAACTACAAGAGCATAAGGAGGTCAAGGAATCAATATTGTCCATATCATATATATCAAGATGTGGCAGACAGGAGAGTGGCAGGCAGAATGGATGTATACTGTCTTCATTCCTTTGCAAAAAGGATTCGATAAAGACATATAGCAAATACAAATTCATAGCTCTTATACGTCATGCCTGTAAAATAGTGCTGTATATTCTGAACTAGCGAATAAAGACCTATTGAATATAAGAAACTAGCGAATAAAGGCCCAAAACTATTACCTTAGAAAGCTCTTAAAAATGACGTTGGATGGACAACTTTTATGTGAAATAAAAAATTTATGCAAAAAGTTGTAAATAATAATGACACAGCGGTCTTAAAATTAAATCCTTTTTTTTGAGTGTTTCATTAACATTTAGAGTAGATTCTAATTAAAAGTAACGTTATATACATCACCTAGTGAAAATTAGGAATAAAAAAAAATATACAATGGATTCTATGAAAACTTACCTGGGAGCAATTACACTTGGAGTTATATCTATAATGAATAGGCAACGACAATATTTTTCATCTCCTAGATTAGTTACCAGCTCGGAACTTTAAGAAGTTCCATCAAATGCAAACAGTCCAATCAAATGCAAACAGTCAGTCACCTTTCCCATAAATCATACAAATATCATTTGTGCAGTCATTAATATCATTATGTTTTTTTTAAATAAGACAACACTGCACATCTCAAATGTCGGTTTTCTATAACTGAATGGAAGAAAAAGAATTTAAAAAAAATGATACTATAAACAAAGTATACTCTATGATATGTAGAAGATGAATAAAAATTATGACATTAATACTTAGTGTATAAATCTATAGGTTGTGTAAATACTATTTGCTGAAATATTTATGCGCGCACGTAAAAGGAATGTATGGGACAACCCAATACACAGTGTAAACGCATATTATATGCGGCATTTTCATTAAAGTTATCAAGACATATGACTTATTATCTACACTCCAAATAACTACAGAAATTCAAAAGTTGTTTTGATCAAAACTATATACTGGAAATATTAAATTACTCGACGCTTCAACACGTTTAGTTCTCTCGAGGAAAAGTTATAACAACATTGATAACAACAAAGAAACGTAATTACTTGTCAGAATATCTGTTTCCTTGTCGGTTTTCCCTTTACCATTTTGTAATTTGTTGATACTCGTTCACTTAAAGTGCAAAGTATTCTCGGTGTAGGTATTAACTTTTTTTTAATAATCTTTTTTTAATTATGTTTGTGCGTTCACAATACCGTTTTGATTTAGTTTTCCTTTAATATTTCACTAACTTGTATTTTAGTTGCACAAATTAATATCTGTAGCAGACAATAGAATATTTGTTTTCATGGATTGAACTTCTTTTTTTATAAACTTCTTCACCATCTACCTTTTCAGAAGAAACTTTGATTATTGAATATATTTGGCGTTAATTTTGTAGAAATTCATTATTCATAATTAAATGAAACTAAGTGATGTAGTATTTTCTACTTTCTGTAGGTTCTTTACCACGACCTAGGTTTCGTTGTATTTTAGCATCCTTGCTAATAGGACACCTGAAGATGTTGTAATACAACGAAACCTAGCTCGTGGTAAAGAACTTAAAGAAAGTAGAAATAATACTACATCATGTAGTTTCATTTAATTGTGAAAAACTTTGATATTTATGTAAATATTGGTGTTTAAGTTTTATACTTGGCAATTTTTATTTTACAAACACCACGTTTTATTTTTGCTGTCACTGATAAAACCTCTCTTAACATAAGGAAATGTACGTCATAATATTCGAAGACATAACAAACATAGAGGAAACAATTTTATCTGCATTACTCGGGTAGGTAGCAACATAAACAAATACAAATAACTTTTAGCTCATTAATTGAGATAACTTTTTCGACACAATTAAAAATTAACAATAACAAGACCTAATATCAAAATGTCTCAAAGAACAAACATGTTGCGTAGCTTCTTGTGGAACGGGAGGGTTAAAGTTTCTTGTCATGCGAAAACAGTTTTTGTAATTCTACGTAAAATGTTTTTTCATGATTATCTTTTTATATATGTGGCTATTTGCAAATCAACGAAAGTCTGAGGATAAATTTGAAATTATTGTTAATATAAATTTTTCTGATGAAAATATGGCTGCAAAGTCTAAAAAACTATTTCTTGTCATCTTTCAAAAATTCCAAACTATTTTTTTCGATATTCGTTTCTGACCTGGACTCCAACTCCAACCCGCAAAATTGGTTCATTACTTAACCCCACGAAATTGACATATTAGAAGTAAAAATGAATTCGTATTCCTTGTGAGCTAGGCACTTAGATAGGTCACGAGGCTGTGAAAAATAATTAGATATTAAATAAATTTACATGGACACTGCGGATGCTAAAACAAATCGTTGAGTATTAATGAGCTGATGTGCGTTTATTAACTTCGCTTTGATTAGTGTTGTTCATTGTATTTAACTGTTGTTTTTTGCAACTGACAACTGCTTATAAAAAATCATTCTTTTTAAAATACAAGTAATGCGGTTTCTTGTTCCATAATACACATGATGTTCTATGTGAGTATTAAAAAGTGATGTATGAATTTATCGTATATTTTTATCCATTAGTCGTTTAATATCATTTTGTCCGCAAGGATTGATCTTCAAGTTCTAAATATTGGCTTACGGCAAGTGTCTTCGGAGCTGTATCCGGTAGATGATATTACAAGGGGCACTATTATAACTATTTCTTGGTTTTCGTATTTTTACGTGAATTTTGCTGAAATAGGTGCATTTCAGCAAAATATCAAATGCTAAAATACACCTATTTTGCAGAATACACCAAAATACACCTATTCCGCAGGAATAGGTGTGTTTTTGGCATCTCAAAATTAAAAATTCTACGAAATTTTGAATTTTGAGACGTTTTATTTTATTTTTAATGACCATAGTGCCTAGACAACTAATTCAAGGTCACCATGGAAATTTATATATTTATGTATATATACAATTTTTCAGAAACCATATTTCTTATTTGATTGGCATGAAACATGGCATAAAAATAGCTTGGGTCAAAATCTAAAACAAGTTTGTAGTTATGCAAAATTGGTTCGTTACTTATAAAATTTGGCAGTACAAAATATAAAGAACTTCTCTACTCTTACAACAAAAATCTACAAGTGGTACTTTGTTGTCTAAAAAAAATTGTTTTTCAGGATTTATGTCAAAAAGAATAAAAATCCCTAAGCTGTATGTCCATCATACTTACATACGCACCTCCATTAGTCATTTCATATTGTAAATATTTCTTTGAGAATGGCTGACTTGATTTTATATGTTAGTGCATACATTAACCGTTTGAGTGCCGACGAGCACCATCACGCTCATGCGCGTATTAATTAAGTTTGCCACGAGTGCGATGGCGCTCACAAAATCAGTTGCTGTTTAGCGCGTGGTAGGGGAGGTTGCTCGCACGCATCGCTAATTTTCTATCTTTCTACGTGTTACATAAAAAAGATCCAGGAAAAGAAAATTCCAATATTAAACATAATGTCGGAATACGAAAATAATTCGAGTGAAAATGATTTCAAGTTGTGAAGAAAGTGATAGTGGGAGTGACATTGTGGTGCGCTCACAATTTGGTGTAATGCAAATTTTGAGTGATAGTGATAATAGTGACGATAACAATTATTTTGCTGATACGGAGGATGTACCGGACTGCGAAAATAAGATGTAACCTCGATTTCAGTTTTTGTTATAATTTTTGTTCACAATATATATTTCCATAATTTTCTTTGTATTTTATTATCCTTGTACAAGTTTTTATTAAGAAAACACCGAAAAAATTATTAAATTTGATTAATTTTTGGAAGAGATACAGTTTTTTTTCGAGACAAGGGTAAATGACATCAAAAACAAAAGATTTCTTTGGCATTTTTAAGTATATATGAGTAAAAAACCATAGCACTAAAACAGCTAATTAAAATCTTTCTGATTAATTAATATTAATATTGTATCATGACACCTGTGTGGTTACACCATAAAAACTCTATGTATAGACACAAAAATAACCCCTTATCAAGCTTCTGCTACAAGATGACCTTTTATTATTTATACAACGAAATTAAATTTAAATTTTATTGAAAATCCTCCATACATTGCTTCTCATTATAACTTTTCCTATATTAGCAATAGAACTAAATGAAAATTCTATAAAACCCCTCTTTATGACTGGTGTTTGCCATCGATATCATTACACTGGATTTTGATTTTTAATGGCTACTATGTCAAAGAGGTACATAGTTTTAGTATCCTAGAGTATTTCTATTATATTTAGTCTATTGTTATTTAAAATTTTGTCATAGTCACAATATAATTCACTTTCACTATTTTCTGCAATATTTTTAGGGTTATATTGATTACATGGCGTGCATGTAGAATATGATCCCGTGGTTGAGTGCAAGTCGCTGGTGTAATTGTTGGTGGTTGACTACTATTTGGCTTCCTCTTGTTATGTGGTCTAGATTTACCGCCTGTTGTTGGCTTTATTCACATCTATTATTTTGTATATCTTTTGGATTTTTGATAATAACCGTTACAAGATCGTGGAGAAGCTAGAAACTTATTTGACCTTAACAGGCTAGTTGACTAAATTTGGGAAAATGTTTAATACTTTATGCCTATTTAAACCAAAAAAAGATATTTTTACAAAAATCAAACTTTTATATTAAGTATTTTACATTTTAAAAAAGCAATTTAAATTTACCTCAAAAACGCTCAAGACTCTCATGACGTCTTGCATGACATCGTTACTCAGGAAACAAATCAAGCAATCATGATAGTTGCTTCTTTTGTTTATTTAAAAATGATATCGTCTTGTTATAAGTGTGTAGTATTAAAATGCCGAATAAATTATTTATACAGGTTCCAAACATAACAATACAAGTTCCAACAATACAAGAAATTGGCTAAAACTTGCAATGAGCTCGTAGTTTAGTTACAGATTCAAGAATATGTTTTTGTGAACATCGTTTTGATGTAAGTATTTATTTGCAGTTTAAGTACCTATTCGATGTAGTGTGTTTTCACTACAAAATTGTTATGATAGTGGTGGTCTTAAACATGACTTGCGATTGTATTTTCTATAGAAATACATCAAAATGTTCTGAGTTAATACAGTTGATTATAAACGAATAAATTATATGACTCACACACAATTTATTTCTAAATCTATAGCAATACTGATGAATTTTAAAGTCATTGGTTCAACAACTTTATTGATAAAATAATAATATACGAGTTGAGGTTAAATTCTTTATATTTCACAAATCCAATGTCAAAAATTAAAGTCACTGGTTAATCCAATGTCAAAAATTAAAGTCACTGTCAAAATTTCAAATGTCAAAAATTAAAGTCACTGTCAAATTCTTTATATTTCACAAATCCAATGTCAAAAATTAAAGTCACTGTCAAATTCTTTATATTTCACAAATCCAATGTCAAAAATTAAAGTCACTGTCAAATTCTTTATATTTCACAAATCCAATGTCAAAAATTAAAGTCACTGTCAAATTCTTTATATTTCACAAATCCAATGTCAAAAATTAAAGTCACTGTCAAATTCTTTATATTTCACAAATCCAATGTCAAAAATTAAATTCACTGTCAAATTCTTTATATTTCACAAATCCAATGTCAAAAATTAAAGTCACTGGTTAATCCAATGTCAAAAATTAAAGTCACTGTCAAAATTTCAAATGTCAAAAATTAAAGTCACTGTCAAAATTTAAAGTCACTGGTTCAACAACTTTATTGATAAAATAATAATATACGAGTTGAGGTTAAATTCTTTATATTTCACAAATCCAATGTCAAAAACAGTATAAATTATCTTACCGTACATGCGTAAAAATAAACGTTTACCGATTACAAAACTGAAATAATACTATTTCAGTTCATATCATAATTAATCTTTAGAAGCTACAACCCGTCCCATTTATTCTTAGTGGAAACTAAGCTATTATTTCGTCGTTAGCCGTTTTATTACAAAATTTCTTTATTTGCCGTATGCCATATTGTGATCAACGCAACACACTATGATGATGACACTTTTGCATTATAGTATTGATTCAAGTGTCGATCAATTTATCGTTGTAACCAAAGTGTTACACAGTGTGACAACTTAATTATGTATCACTTAATGATATTACATAAGAATTAGTCACAAAACAAATATAACAGCTACTAACTTATGGAAATGCTAGTTTTCACTGCTGGTTTAGTAGATGGACTTTTGATTAGGCGATGGGATTTTCTTACAGGTTTCGAACTTGTCAAAGACGTGAGCAATAATAAAATGTCACTGAGTTTCAACTATACTCTACCAAATAGTTTACATTCAATATTCACAATTAAATTAAACTAAGTGATGTAGTATCTTTGCTAATATCCCACCTGAAGATGTTGTAATACAACGAAACCTAGGTCGTGGTAAAGAAATTAAAGATAGTAGAAATAATACTACATCACGTAGTTTCATTTAATTGTGATGTAGTATTATTTCTACTTTCTTTAAGTTCTTTACCACGACCTAGGTTTCGTTATATTACATCTTCAGGTGGGCTATTAGCAAAGATATCTTTGCTAATAGCCCACATGAAGATGTTGTAATCCAACGAAATCTAGGTTGTGGTAAAGAAATTAAAGAAAGTAGAAATAATACTACATCACGTAGTTTCATTTAATTGTATCTAATGCTCCTTTTATCTTCATTGCCTTAAATATAAAACATCTGCAGCTAAAAGGGTTCGCATACGCATATTTGTATCCCATGTTATCTAAGTATGATCAATCATTAATAGTTACAGATGTAAACTCATCTCTTATGTCTGCTTTTATAGTTAAAGGATGTTATTTATAAAATTTAACACCAGAATTAAATTCAAAGTCAAACCAGGTTAAGTGCTCTGATCTAACGTTTATTGTATTCAATGAATACCCTTCTATTTTGTCAAGTTATGCTTCTGTAAAGAGTGTGTAACAATAAAACTTGAATTTAGACAATAGAAATAGGTGAAGTACACATTTAAGAAAACGTCATTGAAAATGACTGTAAGAAAAGTTAAGCGTTCTGATTTAATAAATATTGTATTCAATGAATACCCCTTTGTTTTGTCAAGTTATTCTTCTGTAAAGTGCTTGTAACAATAAAGCTTAAATTTAGTCAATAGAAATAGGTGAAACACACATTTAAGAAAATGGTGGTAGAAAAAAAACATAAGAAAAAAACGGAAAGAAAATGGTTGTAGACTGAATTTGTTTCCGTGCTGCCAAAAATATTTATTTCATTAGTGACTATTTTTTAAAAAATGGGCTAATGGATCAAAAAGATAAGAGGGGGTAATGAACGCATTATGGAAGGAAATGCAATGTCTAGTCGTAAAATGGAAAGCGGGAAACTTTGTATATGAATAGCTCATTTAAAAAAATCATGAAATAACTTTAAATTTGTCTTATGCTCTTTGGTAATTTTTTCAGTGTTTATGGCTTTGCGTAATTATCTGTCCTACAAATAATGTCATGATAGTATAATTTTTGAGCGCACAGTGTACGAAGAGTGAAATTTAAATTAGTTACAAATTGTTTAATATTTGAGGCTAAATTTATATTTAATAAACAACTTTCTTGGTTTTTGCTACATATGACTCTAAGGTACACTTCTTGTGCCAACTAAACATAGAATCATTTATAAGTCTACTTGTAGATATTTTAAATTGTTGTGGAATTTCTGGTTTGTTCGATTTCAGTGTTCCTATGGCAGTAATTTTTTTTTCAAGCTCTATTAACAATGGTATATAAACTAATAATCCATTGTCACATTGCGACCCATATTCTGAAGAGGTTTTAGAATTCTATGAACAATATTAGGAACCTTGTTTGACACTTCAAAAGGTCCTGATGGTTGAACCCCGGTATAAATTTTCAGATCATAGGCATAAGGAAACTGAACATCAACTAAGCCGAAAAGTTTTAGGCCATATTTTTCTGGTTTATTAGGTATAAACATACGGAAACCACGCAGTCCTCTGAAAGCCACTAGTTGCTCATCAAAGGTGAGGTATTCACTTGGTTTGTAATATTTTTTTAAATTATTGACAAAAATATCAAAAATTTGTCTAAAAGGCGCTAGAGATATTCGGTAAGAAATGGTTTGTCCGTTTCATATCTCTGATATTGACATCATCAAAATGTGGACACTTTAGCAAAAATGCAAACCTCTTTTGAGACATGATAAGATTTATTGCAACAAATGCAGTTCCATATTTATTGTCCCAAAATTCTTTGTTATTCTTCTTCCACTTTTCTCAACACCCATCATAACTAACATTCTTATCAAAGCTTTAATTTCAATAGAATCAGTATTTTTTGCATCTCGCTGTCGTTGGTATTTTCTTTTATGTTGTCAATGTAAATATTAGTACATTTTGTAATAATCTCTATAATGAGGACGAACGAGGATCATAAAAAGATCAAAACAAGATTTTTATGTTACACAGATGAACGCTAAAGGCGCAGTCTTCCATTCATAACCTGATCTTGACTTATAACATTGTAAATGTGACAATGGAGCATCATCTTCACGTGAACTTTCTGACGACTGAGAATTAGTTTGTAGGGTTGTTGGTTTGTTCCTCTTCATCATATTCCTATTCAAAGTGAGAGTCATGTGATAAACCCTCACATTGTATGAAAATATGTAATAAAAATTATATTTACATAGTATTCAAAATATATAAGAAAACAGTAAAAATGTCACACCTGACACTAAACTACTGACACTAAACCCCAAACCCCACTGACACTAAAACCTTTCCAGAGAATATGTCCATGTGCCGGTACTGCAGTCGTATAAGTGGCAAATACTCAAGGGCATTAACAACAGCTATTAGAAGCGGCAAGAATGTAGGTATATTATTTAAGAAATAATACACATAAATATTTGACCGGGGCACGCCTGTACCCCGCGCGTGTAACGGAGTGTTAATAAACCTGTCAAGACAATACATGGAAAATTTGCATTATGAGGATTCAATACACAATTAGGTATACATAAACACTTAAAATCACAAAGTATTTATATTAAACTATTTACAATCATTAATATAATTTTTCAATATGGAAATAATATTGACTAATGTACCTTCCACAGGTATAAAAATATCATTGACCCGTAGATGACATAGGCTAAACTTTGTGAATAGACGCAGAAGACCTCAGTCTAGATTTTGCTTACATTTCAGGTCTGGTATTGGGCCCTCGGGTTATCTGCATAAACTTGTTTTCAAACCCGAGATCGGGTGCTGGAGCCACCTATCATTTAATGAAAAATATCATTAATGTCTCAAAAATACTTAGGTCTTTATTACTCATGCCTTCTGTTACTCTTGTTGCTATACTAACTATACCTACCAAACAGCGGCAGCCACGCATTCTTAAACACAAAAGACATTTTCAAATAATTGAATGCAGCCCGCGCATCGCAACTCCTTGTAACGAACAGTGAAACCGTCACCCTGAATAGCACCTTTGGCAGTAAAGTAGGCCTGCCTGCAGCCCACGCATTGCAATGCTTCGGTTTGAGCAACGGACAGAACCATGACTCAATGCGATGGGTGAACAGCTCCTCTGCATTCTACGATGATCGGTGGCAAACTATGAAACATGCCAGAAGCGGGAGTTGTTTTGTTCGTCCCACAGTGATTCAGGGTGTTATCTTGATCGATCTCAACCATCCATTTCTGTCACGATGTGCTGTTTCAAGTTGTCTGTATTGCCGTCTTTTATTTGAACTTTAATTTTAGTGTATAAAAGCGTGTTGAAATCACCATTTAATTCAGTATTTGCTACCTGGGCTTCTACTGTACTATATCGCATTCCACACGTAACAACAAGTACTTGCCTTTGTATTCGCTTCACTCTTATATATTCAGCTCTTGTTATATTTGACGTTAAAATAAAGGCTATAACAGATATTAAGGCCGAATTACAGCTTACGTAATCGTGTTTTTGAGATACACTCATTAACAAAATGGATCTGAAAAGGACAGCTTTAATGATCAAACCATTTCCTGTTTTTCAATGAAAAAAACTGAAAAATTACAAGTATGGTGGCCATATTGCAAGATGATTTTATGTTATTTTAAACACCATTTTTAGTTTTGAGCCAAGAAACTATGTTATATTGAATTTCAAGTCCCTATCTTTTTACATTTTGAAATTCGAAGCATCTGACAGAAAGATGGTCAGTCAGACAGATGACCCTCTTTGCCACACACAATCCATTCAGATCCTTTGGGTGTGGAACCCTTTAAAAAGCAATAGCTAATTCTTGATAATATGTGGTTTTGTATAAGAAAGTAACATTTTATCTACTTGATAGATCCTCTCATTCGAATGGGGTTAGCATCAAAATGCAGAGAACAAGCTGAATTCATTACACGGGCACACTGAACGAACTGACAGACATAAATATTTTTACTTCCAAATGATTTAGAACATGCTGTAGAAGGTTTGTTGTTAATATACACACTGAAAACATTTATCATAATAGCCGAGCAATAACCAAAATAGTGATACTGGAAACATTACATTTTTCGATGCTTCAATAAGATAACAACTTCATTGAGACAAATTTGATAAGAAAATTGATAAGAAATGCATGCTGCTATCAGTGGGAATATCCAGTTTCCACGAGTCTTGCCAATTTGATGCTTATTTATTTTTAACCCTTTCTTAATCGGTGTAAATATTACTTTGCTACAATATCACCTCAATTCATCTAACTGCTATAACATTAAATGTGAACATCTCTTCAACATCTCCTATTCATCCAAGAATAATATTGTCATATCGTTAAAAGTTTAGGCTACAAAGCCTAAACTTTGTATTTTTTCTACTCCTATAATAGAAATCTAATATTGAATTGTTATACAGCATACAGATGCCATTAAGTCGTATGTGAAATTGGAAATATTTTGACTTTACTTACTAATTATATACGGAATTCAACTAACCGAAAAGCAGTTGTTGGTTTCATAATAACAGACGGATACCTTTATTTTGTTTATATGTATTGATATTATTTTTTACCATCGAGATCAAGAAGAATCTACTGAAACCTCATACATTAAAATCAATCCATTTACTAGAAAACAAAAAATCTTACTAGAAAATAAAAGTCCGATATTCATATATGATGAATGTGAACGGATAACATAGCCCTTCCTTCTCTCGAAAATTAATTGGTTTTCTTTAACAATGAGAGTGTTTTCCCATCAAAATGGGGTCTGAAATTATTTACCTAGTGTTTAATTAGTTTTAGAATTTAAGATAGCTTTCGGTATTTAAAAATTATTTCAACAGTACGTGAGATGTTAGCTCTCACACAAAGAGTTTTATGACATATGACAGGATTTGTACTCGGATGAAACCCTTACAAAGTCCTCCATGTTAATTCATTTATTTTAAATAATATAGCTATGTCCAATTTTGCAGCGTCAGGGCAGATCAACAGTAAGGATGGTATACTTCGTTGCATACTTCGTTGCATATCGGAATCGTAGACTGTGCTAAAGTCGGACTTTAGCCAAAAGAGATCCTGATAGCCTACCGTACATAATCATGGGTTGTTCAAATATATTCATTAAACCTCTTTTAATTAATAGTGCATCATACTCTAAGTTCTGGAATTCATTAATCCACTAGGAAAATTTCTTAGTTAAGTTCTGTTCTCAAGTCTCCTTTATATACCTTTTTAGTCTTAGCTGTAGTTGCTAAAGTAATCCAAACCGCGTCGACATATCTATTTGCATATCTATTCCAAGGCATAATTTTCATACAATGTGTTCCTTTGTCACTTCTTCCTCTTCATCGAATGCATATTCTTCGGAGAAGAGTGTTATAAATCAAGATACTGGTCTTTGGTTTGGATTCTTTTTCTTTCTGCATTTTTCCGAAAAAGAAATTCTTTGCAAACTTTATTGACCAAAGAATTACTCCTATTTTCCACTTTCCATTTTCTACTGTATGCTTGTGTTTTGAAAGCTTCAATTCGCCTTATTGCACAACTTTTCTTAAATTTCAGTTTAAAAAAAATTATTCTGCCATAATTATTTCCTGCCGAGGAGTATATATAAGCTGTTATGATGGAACGTCATTCGTTTGTTCTGGATTCTAACTTCTATTCTATATTTACCACTCACATTTATTAAATTTTTTGTAAATTTATTTCCATACAATTTTTGTTGATAGGGTAATTTCACTTTTAATAAAATGAAATAAAAAAACTTGTATTTTCAATAACATTAACTAAAGTTGCTTAGTACCTGTGACACTAATGCTTAGTACCTGTGACACACGGACCACTTGTATGCGAGATGTGCATTACTTTTATGAAATTTCCTTTGTTGCTCGATTTGCAGAGTCCAGTTCTTCTAGAATCATTACCGATATAAAATATATTCAGACACTATCCAGCATACAAAAGTTAATAAAATCATAAGTTATTTTTATTTTTTGATATTCAGTTATGAAAACTGTATTGCAAATTTATATATGTATACAAACAAACAAAGCATTATTTATTTATTTTTTATAACAAACAAAGCATTATTTCTTTAATGTATCTAATTGATACATATGGCGGACTTATTCCTATGAGAGTAATCTCTTACAGCCAAACAGAACACTAGTCCAGCCACACTTGATGAGCAGCTAAAAATCGAACCCAGGTACCATCAAAAGCTGTATGTCTTGTGATCAACTCAAACACATCACGGCAATGAACATGTGGTATGTCAAAAATAAATAATGACGTAGAAAAAAGCAACATATGAAATTATTCATTATCGATCATCAGGTCTCAAAAGATAATAACATTAGACAATTTTACATGAACACTGCTTTCCCAAAAACGAATTGTGGGATGATAGCAGGTTTATTTAGTGGCCATGATTATTTCAAAACATTTAACTTTTTTTGTCGCCAAACTGTTATCGAAATGAGCTTGATCATTCCCAGTAAAACATAACCTTTACCCAAAAAATTTTAGTGAAATGATATAATGTATACGATTTCTTATAATATTCTCCTATGTGTAGTATGTCGTCAGTTCCCTTGAACTACTATTTGTAATTTGATGTTAGTCTGGTTTTTGAACCTATGCAAAGCCCATTTATTGGGATGATCTTGTAAATTTCACACCAATTTCTGCATTTTCATAAAATCATATTTAAGCACATGAACTCTGTGCTTCCAACCAGCAGAAAACATAGGATATTAACTTGACTACGGCAAAGCTAAAAAGAATGATTATGGAGTTAGTTCCATGTATGTATGTGCATAGTTCCGTGTATGCATGTGCGTACTGCAACATGGCCAGAATTTAATTCGGAAGGTACAGAATTTACTTAATGTCAGAGCTAATCTAGTGAACCTCAATTCATCCACTTTGCACTTTATATTGTTTTTTTTTAAATAAGGCTTTAATTAACATCATTTCTTGGTTACTACAGAAAATATTTTAACAATTTCTCTTTGTCTTCCCAAAAGAATACTTTGCATTACACACTTTACTTGTTTCTACAATACCATTCAGTCTCATCTCATTCTCGTGCATTTGTTTTTCTTCGTCGTATTGAATTGGAGTAAAATACTGTAATGCTGATTTTCTGCCAGGGCTCATATAATTGTTTTTTTTTCAAAATATTTTGTGAGAAATACTTGGGACTTATATTGAGTCAATCTTGAAGACTAGGTGTAAGGAGTCTAAAATTATTTCGAAATAGGCATCATCACTTCTAAATTCACTTCTTCTAAGTTGAATTGAAACAAAACAAAATTTGTTTGATAATTCATACACCGCATACACATATACATTGCATGCGTGTACTTATGATCCCTGATAATAATTATTACTCATATGCTGTATACACGTATTAATATCTACTAATGATCCCTATATGCTCGCAAAAAAAAAATTTAATAGTAATGTTAACAGATCACCAAGTAACAATAATCTTAATTCATATACTGTATGCATATATTAGTATCCACATAAGATCCCTGAATGCTCACACACTCAAAATTTAACAGTAATCTTACCAATTTACCAAGTTTAATAATATTAATACACATACCCCATGCACATATCAACATTGTCAATTGCATGCACATTTATCAACATCCATATTCACACTTAAATGAAACTACGTGATGTAGTATTATTTCTACTTTCTTTAAGTTCTTTATCACGACCTAGGTTTCGTTGTATTACAACATCTTCAGGTGGGATATTAGCAAAGATATCTAGCAAAGATATCTTTGCTAATATCCCCCCTGAAGATGTTGTAATACAACGAAACCTAGGTCGTGGTAAAGAAATTAAAGAAAGTAGAAATAATCACATCACGTAGTTTCATTACGTAGTTTCATTTAAGTGTGAATAATGAATTTCTACAAAATTAACGCCAAATATATTCAACATCCATATATTATGCCAGTTAACCCTTACTCCCAAAAGTGGATAGTAATGTTACTAGATATAGCAATTATAATTCATACACAGCATCCATGTATGCATCCGTAACATCCATTTATGAACCCCAATTCAGCGCAAATTCAAAAAAAGGAAGTAATGTTACCTGATCACCACATTATATATATATATTAATATACATTCATGATCTACAATTGCTTTGACAAGCAGTAGCACTACTCTATCACTATGTGTTACACTATTTCAATTCCTGCACGTTGGCCTGTCCTTTTTTTGAAATAATGCTTCTTAACGGCTGTTTGGGATGGCGACTTAACTGAAAAAAGTGAAACGACTTGAATGCGGCGATGAAACACTTCTCCTTGGCTGTACAGCATGTACGGTTGCCCACATAAGTGAGCAAGCCGGGATAAAAGACAGACGGAATGCGACATACAGAGCATAACACTGCTCTTGCTCCTCTCTTTAAATAAATATTTATGTATATATATATCTATATATATATATATATATATATATATATATATATATATATATATATATATACATATATATATGTAAAGAAAACCTAGGTATCCTTTCATTTAAACTTTGCCGCGTTATCTATGATAAGTTCCATAGAGGTCACTGTTAGCTTTCGTATCAAACGTCAAAAGATTTTGAGAGGTTAGATTTGTTTTTGATTCAGTATTTTATTGTAAAAAGCTTACCTGTCAAATTCAGATGATAAACCTGAAATAAGGGCTTTAAATGTTGTTTCTTTTATCCACGGGTGAGTAAATGTTTAGTTTATAAGATAATGTTACTAGCAAATTGTAGAAGGAACGTTTTACGAGTAAATAAATCTTTTATCCACAGAAACGCAATTACGTCTTTATTTCAACAAGTTCGAAACAGAATCCAATAAAAACATTATAAAACAACATTTAACCTCTCAAAATCTTTTGACGTTTGATACGAAAGCTAACAGTGACCTCTATGGAACTTATCATAGATAACGCGGCAAAGTTTAAATGAAAGGATACCTATAGGTTTTCTTTATATATATATATATATATATAACGTGGGTGTATATGAGTGTGTAGTTGTCCCAACGAGACAATTTATTTACTCAGTACTAAATGCTTGCGCATCTAGTATGAAAAACAAATCATTCTCTTACATGGGCAGCTATTTAGTACACTTAATCTATTAATGTATTTTTGTCTTTTGTAAAGATTTCTTTACTGTGTGATGGAAAATTCAAAAATTATTTCTAAAAATATTTTATTTATTATTGTATCGTTGTTATGTTTTAGTAATCGAATATTAAAAATTGAAAATTATACGCGAGGCGTAAAAAGCTTCACTTCTGCCAAGTGTCTCATGATACCTCATGTCTATTTTTTCTGTTTGTACTCATTTATGATAAAGTTTTACAATTTTTTTAATTCTTCCCGCATAGACATAAAAAATTTCAGAACTCGAATCGAGTGAGATCTTTCTGAAAAGGTTCTTCGCTTGCGTCATCTGCATAAATTAGAAACTCAACCAAACCGAACAGATCATAAACCATTCACAATTAAATAAAATAATTTAAGAAACACCTTGCCAGGAATCGATCTGGGGCCCTTTTGTGAGACACAAGCGCTTTATCAACTACGCTACAGGTCGTAGAAAATTACCCCTACTAATGTAATAAAAGCGAAACATATTTCTTTGTCTGTCTTTTACGGTTAAACGGCTAAACTGATGTTAATGTAATATCGCACATAGATAACATACATCCTAGATTAAAATAAATAAACTCTATATAACTAAAGCTAACATAACAAAATTGAAATATTGACAGCCTATTTCTTTGTTTGTCTTTATTTCAGGCCTAAATGTCGTAGAAAGTTATAATAAGTTTTACAAATTAACCGTTTTAGTGCCATGGTTTTTTACTCATGTATACTTAAAAATACCAAAGAAATCTTTTATTTTTGACATCATTTACCCTTGTCTCGAAAAAAAAATTGTATCTCTTCCAAAAATTATCCAATTTTAATAATTTTTTCGGTGTTTTCTTAATAAAAACTTGTACAAGGATAATAAAATACAAAGAAAATTATGGAAATATACATTGTGAACAAAAATTATAACAAAAACTGAAATCAAGGTCATATCGTATTTTCGCAGTCTAGTACATCCTCCGTATCAGCAAAATAAATGTTATTGTCACTATTATCACTATCACTCAAAATTTGCATTACGCCAAATTGTGTGCGCACCACAATGTCACTCCCACTATCACTTTCTTCACAACTTGAAAAACGATCATTTTCACTCGAATTATTTTCGTATTCCGACATTATGGAATAAAAATTTTCTTACCCAGGATTCTTTTTAAATTGTAATTGCTAATAATATTATAATTTGAACTTTATGTAACATGTAGAAAGATAAAAAATTACCAATCCGTGCAAGCAACCTCTCCTACCGCACGATAAACAGCAACTGATTTCACTCTTTTCTCGCGATTTTCGCACGAGCGCGAAGGCGCTCGTCAGCACTCAAACAGTTAATATTAAACATCTTAGGTTAAAATATAGGCTCTATATAATTACCATTTACAAGGTATATTAATACTTTATAACCTGTTGTAATATCGGATACATTTTTAAATCTTAATCACATATGTTGACAAACTGGAAAAATTAGTGTAAGGGAATTTACTGACTACTTAATATGTCATGTAGTAATGTCATGTGGTAATGAATAAATTAGAGACAAAAAGTCTGTTTCACGGTTTGTTTACAAAGTGGTTGATAATATGAAAATAAAATATTAATATAACAGTCCACAATATATAAATATAACAGTCAACAACAAGTTTATCTAAATAAACTAAAGTTTCCTTATAATGAAGATTATTTACTAGATGGGCCGAGGTAGCTAGTTTCCTGTCACGATCAAACTATATTTAACAATTTCAAAAGTAGAAAGGTTTTATATGATTTGGAAAAATAGATTTCTCATATTAAACAAAAAAAACACTACTTTTAACCAGAGTACAAGCTATAATAGCAGCGTGTGCAGTACCTCATAATATAGCAATTATTTCCAGTTATGAGTACTTTAATAACATAAGGAACTCCTCATATGAACACGATGATATAAGAACCATAATATTGGTAATAGAGAAATAAATGATAGTGACGGAATGGATTGTCGGAGTTAGTAATTAATACCACTAATCATTCAATGAACAGTATCGTTCAATAAGTCATCTTACAGTCTATTGACAAAATATTTCATTAGTATATTATTTGATGAAGTCAAAATAAAACGCTTTCTTCACTTTAAAGATGTTTGTTTCCATTCATACCATTTATGTTGGGGGATTCGAGCGATCACTTTCGTTGTACTAGGCATAGGTGTATTTTGTTTCGAATATTTTTTGGACTGATTCATCATTGTATTTTTCCTGATTGTACTTCAATTCTAGATCTATGAGACTCTAATTCAATCGCCACCTATAAATTGCGAGATTTAAGTAATCTCTTTAGTTGTATAAGAGTATTTTTTGTTTGGACACTTTTTTTAGATTGGCTCATTGTTATTTTATTTCATTATTATACTTAAATTTTAGAACTATTAAACTCTAATTCAATCGCCACCCATAAATTTGGAACATTAAGCATTAAGTAATCTCCTTGTATAATAATACTACTAAGCATAAACTAAGCATAAATAATAAATACTAAGCATAAATCTGTTTTGTTTCGGACACTTTTTTGAACTGATTCGAAAAATAACGATGAACCAATCCAAATAAAACTCTAATTCATTCGATAGCTATAAATTGAGAGATTTAAGTGATCTCTTTAGTTATAATAAGTATAGGTGTATTTTAATTCTGATACTTTTTTTGGATTGGTTCATCGTTATTTCTTTTATTATTGTACTTCAGTTCTAAAACTATTAAACTCAAATTCACTCGTTAGCTATAAATTTAGAGATTTAAGTAATCTTTTAACTGATAATAAGAATAAGTGTATTTTATTTCTTCACTTATTAAAATAACTAACCGATCTACTTCTTACTGATAATAATCGATTATCTTCTTATCACAGTATCACCTCGACTGCGTGTTAAATCTAACCATCTTACGCAAGCTATCTTAAGTAATTCAACATCATGGTGAGAAAACTGTACAATGACTTGTTCAATCTTTTGAAATGTCATTGATTTATCTATTTTGACAAGAGATAAAAATGATATTAAGATACCCATTTATCAGATAAATTCAAATGACATATATAATGAGGACACTCACATAATGTCAACAAAGCGCAATGGAGACGTACATAGCGCCCTCATTTTTCCTAACGCATGGCGGTGGTCCAATGCCGCTATTGGGTGATCCAGAATCTGCAACACTCGTAAACTTCCTCAACACAACGGCTCGCGATCATTTACGCCTAATGGATGGAGTGCTGAAAGCTATCATCTTGTTAACGGCTCATTGGGAATCAACGGAAATTGCAATATCCTCGAGCAGCAGTCACCGCCTTTACTATGATTATTACAACTTCCCGCCAGTGTCATACACATTTCAATATCCAGCACCTGGCGCACCAGAACTAGCTCGACGTGTCCACGCTGCCCTCACCGATGCAGGAATCGAGTCTCATCTAGATCCAGATCGCGGCTGGGACCATGGAGTCTTCGTACCCATGATGCTTTTGCGTCCCGAAGCCGATATACCAATCTTACAAATGTCACTTTCGATATCTCAGGACACCGATCTTCACTGGAGAATCGGAGAAGCACTGCGTCCATTTAGACAAGAAGGGGTAGCAATTATTGGATCAGGTATGAGTTACCACAACATGAAATGGCTGCGATCGCCCCAAGGCAATGTGACGGTGAATCTTTTGTTTGATGAATATCTCATCGAGACATCCAAATTAAATTTAGCAGAAAGGAAAGAAAAGCTGCTGAAATGGAGAGAAGCCGAGGAAGGTTTAAGCAGTCATCCATATAGAGAAGCCGAACATTTTATGCCTTTCATAGTGAATGCGGCTGCAGGCAGCGATGCACCCGGTGAGAAAGTATTAAACTGGGATTACCATTCCATTTTCCGTGTTAGCTCTTTCATTTGGAATTAAAACTATATTGCTCGATAAAATATTATTTCTTCTCCATTATTTTCTTTGCCTTACAATCGTAAATAAAATGCATCATATATTGATTATAGTTTTATTTCTTATATCGATATTACCAGTACCATATTTAGGCATTATCGAAGTTATTAGATTATGGATCTTTTCGGAGCAAATAATTAGTTTGGCATGCATATTATTTTAAAATTCAACGCATTAATTAAAAATATAAAATACAATACGTAGCACTCAAATCTGGTGGCTAACAAGGTATATGTAAGAAAATTATATAATTTTCTCTGCTATTTTACTAACACTAGAATCACCAGAATTTTTAACCCCCTTGGATTGTTATCCCACCTCAATTTTTGACAAGTTTTACTAATTATTCTTAAGGTAACTTTCATAAAAAATTACTGTATTTCAATATGTTGTATGAAATTTCACATAATAAATTATACTTAAAATAACTGAAAATCAACATTTTCTTTAGAAATAATTGACATATAACATTTTGCATATGCTGGAGAGTAACTTTCCAGTATGTATTGTCACAAATAACTGGCTGAAACAATTAGAATAACTTATTATATAGAATAATTAGAATAACTTGTAGTGTTTGGATATGAGCTTTACATGCTAGCTTTAAGGTCTCTGTATATGCTTCTTCTTCAGCTGGTTGCAGTTGATTTTTGTGTATGATACAATTAAAAAAAATTCATCTTGCTCTTATCCAGCTTGGTGGGGAATCAGGTATAGATATAATGTAAACATAATGTGTAGAACATTTTTACGTGTCGGAATATTTGTTTTGCGTTACTTTTACAAATGACACCCGTTGAGTACGTTCCACTAGCTACTCACAATGCTCACAGCCATCACTGCAATCATAGCAATTCCACTGGTTTGTCAGCTTTGTAAATATTATTCCAAGTGGAACGAGTTAGGAACAATGTGTATTCATAACTGTGTATCAGCTGCGGGTATTGAACAAAAATAAAGAGCTTATAACATTTTTATTATGTATTAATGGTTAGATAATAATTTACACTAAGTGCATTTTCATACGTTATGGTTGCTGGGTAGCCAGTAGCCTGCGATCGAGTGTCCAGTATTCATCAGTGTCCAATGTTCATCAGTCGATGACTGGGTATCAGGTAAAAAGAGCCGGTATGTATGAAAGTTCTTATAAAGTGTAATTTAATTTTTATAAAAATTTAATGATTATTTGCAAGTTTTGCATCTCGTGGTGTGACTTTTACTTCTACTAGGTACTTCTCAGGGCCGCATAAAGTGATTCTCTCCATCCCCATGTTTAATCTTCAAAGGTGATATAAATTTACTTACATAAACTTCAAATGTCAATGTGTCGAAGTCAAATTGACAGATAAACAACTGCAAAACTTCACATTGATACGTGGATCAGCATGAGCTCAAAGCATGTACAATAACACCATCGATGAGGTTTCGATCACAGTCGCAACAACCGCAAGTTGGCAAGTAGAATGATACAGTGAGCATTTTGAGTGTTGCGATCGGCTAGTGAAATTAGCTAGATCGGCTAGTGAGTAGTTACTCATTGTAGACTCAGATTAGATCAGACTTTTATATTGTTTTAGATGTCTAAGACATGTAATTAATTGACCAATACTGACTGTATCTTAGATGTATAATAAATTGAATTATCTATAGAACAAGTTAATAATAGAACAAGCTTGTTTCTTCAAAACTTTTATTTCTGGTAAGATTGAAAACACCTGTATTTATGCTTAAAAGTAATTAATTAAAGTCCTAGTATTAAAAGTAATTTTAAAAGTGTCAGTATCTAAGTGGTATTAAAAATAAAATAAGTACCGACACTGGATGATGGCTTGTGCAATAATTTTTAACCCATACTTATTCTTGGGGAGTACCAGAGTATCGTACTTAATAACTTTTCTCATTTATGCAATAATCGTACGATCGTAACACATAACGCAAGCCTAGTAATTTTTGGATGAAGCGCACATGACCAACAGGCAGACAGACAAAAGTTACATAACAGCCAGGATTATAAAACATTACTAAAGTCAAAGCCGATGTGATTATCAATGTAATGATTTAGTTGCTTAAAATAATGCATGAATAAAAGCAATACGGTGTTGAAGGGAATTATATCCCGTCATGCATGTGACACAATCAGAAGTCCTTCTTTAATCTTTCACAATAAAAGGAACTTTATATGGAGATCTGATGACTGCATTAGTTTCAGGAATACTACGGATTAAAGAGTTGAATAAAGTTAAACATTCGATGCCAGAAAAATTGTGGGGATAGAATATGATAAATTCTAGTACCTTTCAGAAACTTGTAGACTCTCCAACAGATTCCAATGAAATTTTTTTTTTTCTCTATTATAATCTGCAATCAGCATTTGCTTTTAGCGGATGTTTTGTGGGCGATAGGTCAGGTAGAGTGTGCCCTTCAATGAGAGCATCTACTCGTAATCAGGAGATTAGGACATCCTTTCTTTTGAGGCGCTTCTGATAACTACGAGTAAGTAGTTCAGTTGCGAGTTTGTTTGGGTGGCGTTCCAGCCTCTCTCTGTATCTTTCTATCATTTGTGTAAACTCCGATTTCACAGTGTTCATACCCAACTGTTCATGTATTTCCATGTTAGTGATGTACCATGGGACATTCGAGATTGAGCAAAGTATCATATTTTGCATTCGTTGGAGTATGGCAATGTTTGAGTTACTGGCACTTCCCCATAACTGAACGTCATGTAGCCAAACTGGTTTTAAGATGGCTTTGTAGATGAGTAGCTTGTTGTTTAGAGATAGTTTATTATGCCTCCCTAGGAGCCATAAAAGGTTGTTGTATCTTATCTTAAGCTCATCTCTCTTTGTTTTTATGTGTTGGCGCCAGGTTAAGCGTCGGTCAAGGTGTAGGCCAAGATATTTTACGCTGTCTCGTTGGGGAAGTGTGTTGTTCTCCAGTTTCACAGCTGGACAGTTGCCCTTCCGCAAAGTGAAGGTGACATGGACAGACTTAGCAGCGCTTGCCTTGATGCGCCATTTGTGGAGCCAATTTGTTATTTTGTCAAGGCCAGTTTGCAACATTTCTGAGGCTTCATTAGCATTTTTACTGCTTGCCAGAATCGCCGTGTCATCAGCAAATGTCGCAGTTATTGTGCCCTCTGTGCTCGGTAGGTCACACGTATACAAGGTATACAATAAAGGTCCCAAGACTGATCCTTGGGGAACGCCCGCTTTGACTTCATAGAACTCGGAAGTGGCTTCAGCCTCTTTCACTTGGTACCAGCGTTCTGTCAGGTAGGAGTGTAGTAGTGGATAGAGGCTGTGTGACAAGTATCTTTTTATTTTAAATAGTAATCCCTTATGCCACACTCGATCGAAGGCTTGTTGGATGTCGAGAAAAACTGAGGAACAATACTCTTTGTTTTCCAGGGATTTCCTTATTTTCTCAGTAACTCTATGAACTTGCTCCGTAGTGGAATGATGTGATCTGAATCCAAACTGGTGGTTAGGAATTATTTGTTCTTTTTCAAGTATGGGAAGCATTCTGTTTAGGAGAAGTTTCTCGAAGACTTTTAACAAAATAGGTAATAGGCTAATTGGCCTATATGAGGTTACATTGTTGGGTGGTTTTCCTGGTTTATGAATCATCAGAATTTGTGACATTTTCCATTGTTGTGGGATGTATTGCACTCTAAGGATACCATTGAATAACATCGTAAGAAATATCACTGCCTTTTTTGGAAGCTGCTTCAATATCTCCTTCGTAATTAAGTCAAAGCCAGGCGATTTTTTGTCTTTAAGGTTTTTGATAACCCTACAGACCTCTGAAAATGTTATGGGAGCAGGTGGTAGTGACATCTGATGAGTTTGACTTAAATTTTGGTCGATATGGTCTTCAAATTGTTGGTCGTTCTTGTCATTAGGACAGAAAATTCTTGACAGGTGTTCGGCAAAAGCGTCTGCCTTTTCTTGGGGTGTTCTGGCCCACTTCGAGTTCATAGTTAGGGGTGATTTAGCTATCTGAGGTCTATCGTAGTTCTTAGTGAATTTCCATAATGAGTAATTAGTGTCCTCATAAACAGTCAATGATTCAAGCTGTGTCTGCAGAGTATCATCACGCCAAGCCTGTAGCATTTCCTTTAGGGTTTTACAAGCACTATTTAAATTCTTCTTGTCTTCTGTTAGTCTGCTTTGATGCCAGATTCTACGAAGACATCTCTTGTGTAGGACTGCGCTTTTTATTTGTATGGGATAGTTCGTTGGTATAACTTGGGGGTCGAGTGGAGGAGTATTAATCCAACATGCTTCTTGTATCAGTGTTGTAATATGTGTTGTAGCATTTTCCACTTCTTCTGGTGTTTTTAGAGCTACTTTTAGCTGTAGATGTTCTTCACCGTAGTCCCTAAATGATTCCCAGTCAGTTTTTGTGTTGTACAATGTTTCTGGCCTTGTGACTTATATTAACTTCGTGCTTATGGTTAACATGACAGGTGTGTGGTCTGAGGAGCTGTCATAGCATGATTCTGCCTTGATGTTGTATTTTGAAAGTCCTTTAGCCACAAAAAAATCCAGTAGGTCGGGAATTTTATTCGGGTCACTCAGCCAGTATGTTGGCTCGGCTGTTGTGGCAGTAGTCAAGTTATTACTGGTAATACTTGATTTGAGTTGCCGGCCTCGAGTTGTTGTTAGTCTTGAGGCCCAGCACGTGTGTTTAGCGTTCCAGTCGCCGCCCACTACAAAACGGTTACCAAGCGTACTGAAAAAATGAGAGAACATTGCTTCGCTTACTTTGTGTTTTGGTGGACAGTATATTGCCGAGACAATCAAGTACCCATGTTTATCTTCGACCGCTATTGTGGTTGCCTGGAGGTAATCATGTCTGTAGCTAGGAAGATGATGTTTAATAGATTTTTTTACTATTACTGCAGTTCCAGCATGGCTAGTTCCATCGGGGTGGGAAGTATATTAATACATGATGCAGTGTGCTTCTGAAATTAGCAATACATCAAGCTTGTTTTCCGTCATTAGAATCTCTGCATCATTTTTGTTTGGAGCTAAACCATTTATGTTCCAAGCAGCTATATGTAGAGTTGTACCTATTTTGATAGTTTATCTACAAGTTTGACTATGAGACTCATTAGAGTGCCCATTTGTTGGAGTATGATATCAAACTTCTCAGTTTGTTTTAAGAGTATTTCTTCTAAAGAGAGTGAAGATTCCAATGAAATGACTACTTATCAATGAGATAATTATCTATAATTGCACTGAAGTCTGGCACGGAAGAAACCCTTTCAAGCGTAGTTACATCCATCTCATAACTGTGTAGAAAGGTGATACAGCAAGCAGCAGAAGTATGTCATAATTGCATATTAGCTTACATAAAATGTACCTTTTTACTCAGACTCCATTTGAATAATGAGTTGGTATCATGTTAGAAGAGCTCACTATCAGATGAAACCCAAGAAGAGTTTTAAATCATCGACAAACAGAAGGCAACAAACAGTGCTGCCAACTAAGAGCAAGCCATTTATCATAATGAGAAAAAACAGTAGACCTAAATTAATATTTTAGCTGATTCCAGATTAAGTAACGTGAGGCCAAGGTTTGGAATTTCCAAACTGGATGTATTGTTTATAAACCCGAAAGTAACGGAGAAAAATTTAACAACAGCCATAAGACATCCTTGCCTCCAATAATTTTATTAGTAGAATATCTCTAGCCAAGTTCAATCGCATCGACAAATAGGCTACATACTTCTAGCCTAGTTTGATCTAATCGACAAACAGTCTACATACTTTTAGCCGAGTTCGATTCAATCAACAAATAGGCCACATAGTTCTAACCAAATTTGATCTAATTGACATATAGGCTATATATTTCTAGCCTAGTTTGATCCAAAAGACAAATAGGCAACATACTTTTAGCAGAGTTCGACTTAATCGATAAATAGGCTACATACATCTAGTAGATACATCTAGAGTTCGATACAATCGACAAACTCACTAAGATTAGTGACAGTGAAACGCTTTCCATCAGCCAGGATTGCATTTGTAAATAAATACGGCGATGCAGAACATTTTTCAATAATTTAGCAAATGGATTTAGAACCAGATTTGAAAACAGGAGCCATTTCGGAAATTCTACTAACTATTGGATATAAACCGTATTTAAAACCATCTTATAAGTATAATAAAATTGTAACAAACTGAATTCTGTAAATGGAAAATATTTTAAAAAGAGTGATTGATTTAACGTAAAGAATGAAAATAGAAGCTAGAAAACAAGTTTTTAGAATTTTTTTTTATCTATTTGTATATTAATTTGTCCATCAATTACGCCAAATCTACTGAACAAATTTTGATGAAATTTGGTATGGCAGTAGTTTATATTATAAAAAAAATTCTAATAACTTTTTTTATTTCAAATTTCACGTGAACGAAGTCATGGACATGGCTAGTATTTTATAAAACTAATAGTCATTTAAAATATTTCCAGCTATCATTTACAATATAACTAATGGTTAAAATATCTATTTATGAAAGAAATCAAAACCTTCCTATTATATGGCATTATAATTTTATATTATTTGCCAGATGATATGAAATTGCCTAGACCATTAGACATCTTTTGTGACAGACTTAGTTTGCGGTAGACATCACTTGCTTGAGTGATATGAAAATAATTTATTTGAATGATATGAAATGTGAGTGAACATCATCTGCTTGAGTGATATGAAATCGTATAGATCAGTGAACATCTTTTATTTACATGCAGCATGACTAGATGAATTCATTGTCCAAATAATACTTATCAACAAAGATTTTCTCTTGAACTGATAAATTTTTCTTATGATAGCATTGGTAAGATAAATATGTAAATTCCCACGTAGATAAGCGTGAAAGTAAAAGTATGACTTACCAAAAACAATTTCAACGTTAGGAGACAATCTACGACTTCTGTACCTCAGAAGTATCGTACCTTAAAACATGTAAAATGAAGTAAGTTGGTACGAAGATGGATTTTACTCATATGCGTAAAATCCTTGTAGTGAAATTAGGACAATATTTTAATACATTTAATGATATCAAATTAAAGTTTATCTATGCTAACTCTAAACAGTTTACTTTCAAATGTTTAGACAATTCTAATAAACTACAGCTATTGTTATAATATTTCATTTATGGGTTATTTTTGGGTTTTAATGACGATACTGACTATTCGTATGGACTGATCCATGACACCGAGTATATTCTTGCCTGCTGAAACCTGACCTTGCAACCTTCAAGATCTAATGGAGGCTCTGATAATTAATGAGGAGCAATCTTTCTAGCTAAACTCTGATAGTTTTTCCAGACATGAAATTGAATAAGTGAAACAAGTCTTGCAAATCCAAGATTTATATAGATTTCTTCAATATGTATGTATATATATATATATATATAAATATACATAAATATATATATGTATATATATATATATATATATATATATATATATATATATATATATATATATATATATATATATGTCTAGCAGTTTGATATGGTCATCAAACAGAAAACTTTTAGAGTTTAGCTACCAAGATGACTCTTTGTTAACTTTCAAAGCGTAGCCTCCATCACATATATATATATATATATATATATATGCATATAGATTTCTTCGACTATATGTATGAACTGATCCATGACATCGAGTATTCTGTTGCCAGCCACAACCTGACCACGCAACCTTCAAGATCTGATGGAGGCTACGATTTAAAAGTTAACAAAGAGCCATCTTGGTAGCTAAACTCTGAAAATTTTCAGTTCGATGACCACATCAAACTGCTAGACACAAAAATGAATAAGTGAAATGAGGCTTTTAGTCAGTATCGTCATTGAAAAATGTATAAAAATGTCTTTAGATATTTGTGAAAAATTTCCAAATGGTAAATTTCATCGTAATCTCTTTAACAATTTAAATGCTTATTTTCATATATAATATTAATTTTCATATTTTTTATCAGTACTTTAAAATCTGTGGCCGTGAAAATATTGACATTGATTTTTTTATTAGTGCATTTTCTACTCTCCTATTCTCAAAACGTTAAAGCCCTATCAAAATTCAAAAGTAAAAAATGTATCTATTATTCATAAAGCGAGACAAAAGAAAATTGGAAAACAATTTGAAATTCAGGAACTTACATTTTTATAACTCTAAATTCTACAGTAATTTTTCATTTTGTCATTTCAAATTATAAATAACAAATATCTGATGTATATTATATTATTGAACTTTTTTTAGTGTAATAAATTGTTTTCAACGAAATTGCGTTTAGAAGCCCTAATAAGCGATACCATCTCACATCAACCAATATTTTGGATATAAATTTTTTACTTTACGATTAAATAATTTTTAAAATATGGCCAATGGACTATTTCCTTACAAAATGGAATTATAAATAAATGCTTATTACATCAGAATCATTGCTATCACATACCCAAGACAGACATCAAAACATGACACAATAATTTTGTATCACATCTCAATTGAACGATTTAAACTTATCTTCACTAGTACGTCTCTCTTTGATCATCTGCGTCTGGAGAAATTCAATATCACTATGATAACATCTATATTAAATACCTGCGATGTTGCTGTATAAAATTGAAAAGATAATTTTGCTCCAGTCGTTAAAAGAATAGGCTCACGTTGCATAACTATAAATTCAATTGATTTAACACCTTCAGTGCAGACTACGCAAATTACATTTAATGGCTTGTTTTAGAGACTAACTCAATCTAAACGTAGACATTCATATACTTACATATTACCGCTTTCTATCGAGTATTTCATAAACCGAAATTATTAAAATGTTTGAAATGATAGTTGTTTCTTTTACCAACAGGTGTCTCTGTTCATTTGTCAGTTTGTAGTTTCAAAGTGAAACAGTATTTTTTCACAAATGAGTGCAAGGAGGGGATAAGATAAATAAAATAATAATAATTATAATATTAATAATGGAATCATTATTAATATTATTTTAGACAGACATCTTTAATTTTATTAAGAAAGCATTGTTAATTATATATTTTTATATAAATTTAATAAAACTTTACAAAGTTCGAAAAGATTGCTCGCTTCTTATTGTGCCTTGCGATAAGTATTTTATGCCTCGCAAAAAGTATTTTCTTGCCTTGAGCAAAGCGTTTGAGATGCTAAAAAAAGAGCACGAGCTAGTTATGAAAACGTCATTAGAACAGCATGAACAAATAATTGGTAAATTTAAAATTTTTGAAAAATGTCACAATTCCCCCATAAAATATTTTACCTATAAATGACAATTTTACTTGAATTTTATATAATTTAAATATTGTCATCAATAAATGTTTCTCCCGATGTAATTACACACAATAAATAAAATAATACTTCTCGATAGTTCGGACTGTATGAATTGAATTATATAAACCAATTTTCTTTAAAATAATTATAAACACAATAGAATTGCAAAAACTGATATGCTGTTATATGTATATATAGGGATATCAACTTTTTTAGGTTATACCAAAATTAAACTTAGGTCAATGTAGGAATAGTGTTTGACAGATGAAGTTATGACATACTTGTCATATATTGAGTTCATTAGTAGCGCTTTTCACATCTTCTTTATTTATGCAAATATTTCTTTCTCTCTATTATTACAAATTTATTAGTAACAGTATAAGAATGTAACAAAGAACATGTCTATGCACTTATATATTGTGACTATGTATATTCATCAAAAATTTGTATGTGTATATTGTATCTAGGTATTTGTAGATTGGAACATCCTGCTTTGCAAGTCGAATACTTGCAAAGCAGGATGTTCTTCAATCCTTTTATAATGGGGCTTATATCCCACCGCAAAAAGAGTTGATAAATTTGCTCTCGAAATGCTCCTTAGGGTAAACTTCAACTAATCTTCATCCTCAAATCTCCAGCTATGTAAATCCTTTTCCAAATTACTAAAAAGGAAATAATCATTAGGAGCCAAATCTCGACTGTAGGCGAGGATGGTTGATCTTTTGGAAGCCAGTGTGAAGATAGTGGAAGTCTGAACTAATGCATTGTCTTGCAAAAACAAAAGTTCTTTGCAGAATTTTGCTTCTTTTCTCTAAAACAGCTTAATGCTCTTTTTTAAAAAGTGCAGCGTAATACTTAGCATTCATCATTGTGTTTTTGGGAAATAGTCCAAGAGCAATAATCCCTTCAGAATCTAAAATATGGTGACAATGACTATTGTAGCCAACTTTTTGATTTTAAACTTCTTCGGTGGCAAATCTCCCTTTTTCTTTTCACTTCATCAACTCTTGCTTTGATTTTGGATTCAGGTTACACCTACAGTAAAGAAACAGTAAAAAATTTGTTGAAAATTGTCCTCGCACAAATGTAAAAACTCTTACGAAATCTGAACTCCCTACTCTTTGCCATGAGCATGAGCATTTTTGACACCAATAGTAATAGCTGTGTTTGAACAGCACAAGTAGAAGTCGTCTTTCAGGGACTCTCTACCCTACCGGAATAAGCGTGCCCAACGTTTTATCATAGAAGACAATGGTATAGACTCCTCGTAAATGTCTAACATTTCCTCAATAATTTCTTTCGCATTTGTCACCTTTTTTATAAGAAACTTAATGACGGGACGATGCTCCAGTTTCTAAAAATTAAGAGATAACTTACACATGGTGATGTTGTTAGTTTGATTACTAGAAGCGTAATGAAGCTAATGATATCATATATTCCTTATGTACTAAATAGGTGTCGCCCGAGTAGTGTCCTGTCAGGGAAGCATTCAGCACAATTGTGATTACCTTAGGCTCAGAACTTTTCAGCCGCTCTGGTACATTTTTAAAGTACAATAACGTAATCTTTAATAAAACATAATATTGATAAAAGATTCACGCATTCTCTTTTGATATCCATATAATTATATAACCGTTATATATATTATTTCAAGATAAAACGTGACACTTCACACAAGTGGATACTTATAGTAGATACCACCATTGTATTGAAAATGTCATGAATTCGCAGCAAGAAATTACTTATATTTTTTCACCTTTATTCTATGTCTGATTCCGAGTGTGGACAATGATGGTGGATATCAAATAAGACCCACATAACAATACTACATACCCGTAGATACTACCATTTCGAAAGTGTCCTGCCTTTGTGGAACACGATTACAATAATGACCATTCTTCGCTGCTGTGAGGATTTGTAATCTTCATCGTTACCTAGCGGTGGATACATTTTAATAGTACTGAATTTTTTTGCGATACTTAAGTTAAATAAAAACCATTGTAATTTGTACCTAGCCATGCCCATATAACAATACTACATACAGTAAATACCACCATTTCGAGAGTGTCCTGCTTTTGTGGAACACGACTACGATAGTGACCATTCTTCGCTGCTGTGAGGGTCTATAATCTCCATCATTATCTAACGGTGACTAAATTTTAATGGTATTAAATTTTTTTACGATACTTAAGTTGAATAAAAACCATTGTAATTTGAACCTAGCCATGCCCACATAACAATACTACATACCGTAGATACCACCATTTTGAAAGTGTCCTGCTTTCGTGGAATATGATTACGATAGTGACCACTCTTCGCTGCTGTGAAGAGCTATAATCTCCATCGTTATCTAGCGGTGGATAAATTTTAATGGTATTGGATTTTTATTATCACAATAAAGTTAATTAAAAACCGTTGAGATTTGAACCCAGCTATTCGTGTTTATGCTGTTACATGTTTAACATTAGGCTTCGTTAATTATTTCAAAGCATAATATATCGGTTATTAGTTCGTCTACACTAATATCATAAAGAAGGAAATTTGTGAGTTTGTACGTTTGTATGTTTGTGCGGGCCAATCTCTGAAATTATCTAATTATAAAAATTATTTCACTGTTTGAAAGGTCATATTTTCCCATTATATAGGCAACATTTTAATTGGTTAGAAGGGATTTAACATTTCAATCATTTAATTTTCCTTAGAATAATTTACTGCCATCTTAATTTTAGGTACTAAATCTTTTAATGAAGTGCATTTTTGTTGTAGAAATAGCAACCCTAAACCTATCAAACTAAATGGTATTTATCCGTTTTAGTGCCATTGTTTTTTACTCATATATACTTAAAAATGCCAAAGAAATCTTTTATTTTTGATGTCATTTACCCTTGTCTCGAAAAAAACTGTATCTCTTGCAAAAATTATCCAATTTTAATAATTATTTCGGTGTTTTCTTAATAAAAACTTGTACAAGCATAATAAAATACAAAGAAAATTATGGACATATATATTGTTAACAAAAATTATAACAAAAACTGAAATCAAAGTCACATCGTCATTTTCGCAGTCCGGTACATCCTCCGTATCAGCAAAATAATTATTATCGTCACTATTATCACTATCACTCAAAATTTACATTACGCCAAATTGTGAGCGCACCACAATGTCACTCCCACTAGCACTTTCTTTAATATCACACCCACTAACTTGAAAAACGAACATTTTCACTCGAATTATTTTTGTATTCTGACATTATGGGTTAAAAATTTTCTTTTCCTGGATCCTTTTTATATTATAATTACTAATAATATTATAATTTGAACTTTATGTAACATGTAGAAAGATAAAAAAATTAGCGATGCGTGCGAGGGACATCCCCTACCGCGCACTAAACAGCAACTGATTTCACGAGCGCTATCGGGTTCGTGGCAAATTTAGTTAGTACGCGCACGAGCGCAATGGCGCTCATCGGCACTCTAACGGTTTATCAAAAAGGGAGATTTACAAAGAGTAAGAATCATTATAAATAACCTCAATAAATGGTATAATTACATACGTACATGTATATTTTTTAACATATATATAAGTTTTGTATTAAGATAGTTAATTGATGTAGCAAAATTTAGCAAAAATTCTTTTTGTTGAAAATATAAGATGGAAAACACTTTTTTTTTATTTTGGCCTTTATTACGTAGAAATAATTTTTTTTAAATAATAAAACATTGTTTATTTTCAAAATTTTTTCAATCATTATTACATTTAAACTTTTCATTATCATAAATAGAATCTCGATATAAAAATGTTATTAAAATAATTAATTTTTCTTTTTACAAAATATTACTGATATTGTGCAATATTCATAGCTCAATTAGGGGTTCACCACGTCCTGATGTATCACTGTGATGATGTGCGCAGCGCCAGGTGTGAATGGACTGCAGGATGCTAAACAATTGCATTAACATTGAAGCATCTTGTGAAAGAGATGAAGGAAAAAGAAAATGACTGATTATAATAGTCTTATTTCATACTAAGGAACCCACCAAACCCAACAAACCCACGTAAGCTAATTAGTTATATCAATTTAACAACACCTGTTTATATATATTTTTATATATGTACACTGAAAGCTGATTTGTTATATCAATTTAACAACACCTGTTTATATACATCTTTATGTGTATACACTAAAAGCTGATTAGTTATATCAATTTAACAACACCTGTTTATATACATTTTGATTTATGTACACTGTTGGTGGAAAGATTACGAATAAACCATTACAAAATGCTTAATAACAAAAATATCAAAAATGTAAAAAAGTATGGCATAGGCTTTTTATTTTTATGAACTCAATAAGTAGAGACCTGTTTACTTTGTGCTGTGACTGGTCAATCTTTGTTTACGATAAACTGTATATGTGATGATCGTTACTGGTGGTACTGTGTGGTTATATGTAATGGGAATACACAATGAACATATGTAACATATGGTTATATGCAATGGACTTACGATATTTTTACTACTTCTTCAACAGTTTAAAATAAAGACGAAGAAATTAAACGTAATGAAGTTACAGTAGTTTATTAAATTGAAGTTTATGTTCTAATGTTTCTCTTATTTTTAAAGTAAAGGGCTACAAAAAGCTTTAGAAAGAGGTGCAGCAATGACTGTGCTTCATGATGAAGGCTTCACAAAATGTTACATAAAGAAAAAATTTAAAATATAACATTCTACCGTTAGTGATTTTATCACATTTTTTAAAATATAGGTTCAAATCATAACAAAGCTTAATTTGAGTATCGTTTAATAATTATCATAAGTACAATGCACAGGAACCACCAACAGCTAACCACTCAGGAAATACAAATGCAGTTCAGTGAAAGCTGTAATAGTTAAGAAGAAAGCTGAAGACCCGCATTCGACGAATGGATAATGTGGGAATTGATATATACATATAGATATATATATATATATATATATATATATATGTATATATATATATATATATATATGTGTGTATATATATATATATATATATATATATATATATATATAAATTTATATATACACATATATATTAATTTTATTGTGAAATTGTATCAGCTGATTTTGACACTTCATGTTATATAAAAATATACCGGCATTACCATGGCAAGATATTGTAAAAGTATGATTCAACACATCTGCATCTCGCTTTAAAAAAAATTGTAAAAAAAGAGTAGACATCCTAGGTCTTCCTGCATTTCTCCGGTGATGAGGTAAATGACCCTCCGATAATGCTTGGTGAACATTAAGACACATATGATGATCTAGATAACATTGAGCATTTGAACACCTCTTATGATATAATCTGCATACAGCACTAGCACTGCATGTGCATTCTCCATAGATCAAGTGCATGTTGACATATCCTGATGTAGTGTACGGAATCGGCATGGTGGAAAAAATGTAGAATTACTCCTACTACATAACACGAAATCCAAGTTCAAAAAAATACTAGGTCAGTTCAATTTCCGAATCACAGGCTAATTAAGTACAAAATACACAAAGCTAAAGTCGTCAATATGAGAGCAACATGAATAACATAGTTGAATGTGGCATGATATGGACTAGTATATGATCCGTGGTGTCGACTCTGTTACCTATCATACTAACCGAGCAAACCAATAAGAAACAATAGAAAATTGTACCATTATCTGTCCCACTCTTACTCTCCAATAGGGTCGCTCTCTCATTCTTCCTCAAATTAAATGATATCACTGTCTGTCTCACTATTACTCATATCCATTGACATCTGTTTAACTACGTCTACATGAATCTGAAACCTGAATCTTGCCGATAGGGACTGAATGCCACTTTCACTGAGTCAAAATATTAAATTTAAATTGGCTCCTATTTAGAAAAAAATTATTTTAATATTTTTTTTAAAACAAATTGTAGAATGTGTTGTACCATTTTGAAATCTTAATTAGTTGTACCAACTTTTATAATAACTTGTTGTAGCAGCGCAGACACATTTCTTTTTAAATCATCTAGTGTCAAAATTGATTGAAAATAACTTCTTGTAACAACTTCAAGATGAAATTTAAACAAAAAAATTTGTTAATCTATAGTAATTGTAGTTTTATTTGGGATTGTCTTCAATACCAGTGTCATTTATTCAATCATTAAATAATAGAAAAGTGAAATGCGCAAATTTTTCATCATAATACCTAAAAATACAGTACAGGATGTAGATTATCAACATTTTTCAACAAAATGCTCATATCACTAGTAATATACTATATACCGACCTACACTCTATATATATATATATATATATATATATATATATATATATATACATATATATATATATATATATATATATATATATATATATACATATATATATATAATACAAACAGTTAAATCAAAAATAAACAAAATATTCAAAGGGGGATTCCCCTTTGAAAATATTTTAAGGGGACAAAAGGTAGTTTATATTTTTAATTAAACCCAAATCCATTTACGTTAATGCAAATGAATTAATTCATATTATTTGGAAGTGCGTTTATTTTATTTTTTTAGAGTTTTTTTTAGGCGCCACTCTTTATTTATATTATAAAAAAAATTACACAAAATTTCACTATGTAAACGATGTTTTACAATTTTTTTAATATTATTGCCGTTTTCAAATATGCAAATAGAAAAACAAATTGATGAATAAAAAAAACAAAGCAAAAGAACAAAATAATCGAAATGAGTAAAAATAATTGGTTAAGGACATTTGAAACTAAAAATTTGACAACCATTTATTCATAGAAAAAATGTTTTTCATAATCATCGATTCATCGATCTTTTACTAAAATATTTGTGCTTTAATTCCTTTTATTTAAATATATTATTTGATTTAAAAAAAAGAAAAAGGGCATCTTACAACATCGGTAATCAGTATTTGTATCAAAAATAATAATGGATTAATTAGCCATTTTTATTAAAATTAATCCATTTTTTTGTAGAACTTAATTATAAGTAATTTTGTTAAATGCATTAATATAATAAATATTCCAGAATGCTGAAAAAGAACAAATAAGCAAACGGAATTAAACACTAGCTGCCAAATACCTAAAAAATAAAGCGACTGTCAGGCAACTGTCAAAACGATGTAGCATTAACAAATACGGTAACTAACGATCATTCAGAATGGTTTATTTACATTTTCCGTCTAACCTTACCGAAGAAGAACTTATGTTACAAGCGAAATATATAAAATTGAAAAAGAAGAAAAAGGCACTCCAGGCTTTGAAAGCGCCGAAGCCGGAACCAGAGAAGCCAATTCTTCCGAAAAGGCCGACGGAAGCCCGCGATGCCAGGGAGATAGCCAGAAAATTGCTCAAAAGCGGTGCTATTCAAGCTATCAAGACACCTCCACCGCTTCCGCAAAATGCCACTTTTAAGAGACCGAGAGCAGGTCAGTTGTTTATAAATAACATTGGAAATTGATTGGATAACCTTATAGCTGCTCCGAACATTTTTTGTAACTGAATCTTTGGAACAGATCTGTTTTAGCAAATATGCGAATTTTCTTTTTTTTGTTTTAAATGATAAGTAAAACACGAAATGTTTACAAAAATTAGAGTGCACTGTATCAAGAAAGTATAAGTTATAAATTTTTCGACTTAATTAACCTTCTTAGTAATCCTAAACATTGAATTTGAAAATACAAACTTTTAAATTGGAGAATTTTTTTTGAGAATCGTTTTCTCGAAAATAATCTACTTAGATTGCGATTATGTACGTTTTAAACCATATTTCATTTAACTGACTCAGTGACGAAATTTTTTCTTTACCACTCCAGAAATGCAGTTATGAAGTTGCTCCGTGATAAGTAATAGGGCATTAAGTAGTGTTTCTTAACTCCAATTCTTAATATATATTTTTCTGTAATAGTTTCTTACATTTTAAGATCATTTCTATCTTTTTATACAACCAACACTACAGGAAATAAACAAGTTTTTCGTCGCATTTGTCTTTATATATGCCTTTCAGTAATGACTGCATGGATTTTCTTCCGGTTTTCATTAACGGATAGATTGATTTACGAGGAAGGTTAAAATGTATAGTTTATTAATATTTTCTAAAAATTACCAGACTTTTAATAATGAATATTGATAAAGTTGGAAAAAATATCTCTCAGAAATGGTATGTGCTGCTAAATCGTTAGAAATGCATGGAAACAATGTATGGCAGCGTGTATGTTATACTATATAACACATATGTTACACAATACATATATACACGTATGTAATATGTACCATATTACATTATATAACGCATATGCCATACATATATGTTATACGATTTAAAATCCTAAAAAAAATATTTTTCAACTTAACTTTCAACTACAAATCTTATCAAATTAAATATTATTGTGATCTTCCTCAAGTTACATAGATAAAATTTCCTTTTTATATTGTAACTTTCTAACAAATTGTGAAAGGTTATGACAGTGTTTTCACGTAAGCAATGTCATATGTCTTAAAATGGGCTTTCACACATTGACAGGGACGTGATCGTGCTGCGGGACTATATAAGGTGAGTGGTGGTATGCACTCACTTCTATAGCATTACGAGCATAACAGCAACACCATACGAAGCCGGGGCTTAATATTTTTTAATATACTGCACAACGTAGTAGTTCTTTTGAAAAAATCTTTACCTACTGTTGCGAAGCTGGGGTACGACACCAGTAATTTTGTAATTAAATTATTATTACAAAATAATAATATAAATGAATTATTACCTAGAATCAATTCTATTTTCCGAACTTCAATCCTTATATGTAATATTTTTTGTAGTTTAACAATTTTTATTAAGCAATGATACATTTCACAAATATTGATCTACGAATGGCAAAATATCGTAAGCGACAATAAGCAAATTCTACATGAAGATTTCTAAAGTGCCAAAACCATTATAATTCATCTTCTTCATAAAACTGTCCATTTATCAGTATAACAGCTCTTTTAGTTTAAGACCAATTGTGATGAAAATTTATTGCGGATGTATTACGAAAATATATGTAAGTAGGGAAATACTAATAATGGGAAGTAGGGGTATAAAAAAATATATTTTTAAGGTTCCGTACACCCAAGGGAAAAAAAGAACCCATATTGGATCACTTAATTGTCCTTCTGTTGGTCTGTCAAGGCCCTTTTTCTTTACTTAGATTTTTTTTTCATTTAGGGTGGGTACATATACAGGGTATAAAGTTGAACACGACAAAGCCTAGAAATGGAGCGGAACAAACTCCACTAAAAGTATGTTTGTGAATAGTTGTATTTGGTTTTATAGAAAAATATTGACAATTTTATTGATAATATTAAAATATGTTTGATATGAGAATAAAAAATGTGGAATTTTCAATGAAAATTAATATAAAGCAAAAAGGGCACTTACCGTAATTTAGACTGAACTATTTTTTTCTTCAAATACTAGAGTGCAGGAATTTAAAAACTGTAATATTATTGATATGTGTAGTATATATTACGAAACTGTCTGAACAGGACACACATGTCCTAGTAAGCGAAACATAGTTTCTTATGTTAGATTTTTGTCATAGGCTGAACAGACACTAGTTAGCGAATTCTATTGGAAACTTTACAGAATTCCTGTTTAGACATACCATCTCTAAAATGAGATATGGTAAAGGTATATAAATCCCTTTCTTGGAAACGCTAAGCGAGAATTATTTCATAAATATTGATAAGTTATAAATCATTTATTTGAATTTACTAATAAAATGGGAAAAAAATTATATTGGGAAAACTGAAAAAAGTAGTGAACATTTTGTCTCAAATTGAAAACTTTAACAGGTCGAGAGCGTAAATTGAGCGGGGCAGCGAGTATTGGTGGTTCCGGCGGTGGTGTAGCTTCATACCAACCATTTAGTGCGTCACAGGAGGCGCCCATGCCAGAAGAACGCTCCACCCCACGCGTCAAGAATTTGTACGACTCCTTTGTGGTAGCAAGAGAGAAGTAAGTTGCTTTATATAATTTTGTAACTCTTTTCCGAATTGTTGTCAAAAATTGTAGTTGCTATGAGGTCTAGGAAGCGAGAATTGAAATATCTATGTAGATTGGAATATTTTTAACGTCAAACTTGTCAAATGATATGCTTTCAACCCTTGCAACAGAAATAAAAATATTTGCAATCATTACGCAGTAAATAAATTTGGTAGAAACCTAGGCTGAAATAAAAAATATATTATTACAACTATTATTGTACAAAATATATAATAATCAGAAAAAGAATAAAGAACTAATTAAAAAACAACAATGGTTTTTTAAACACTGTTAAAATATCAGATTAAATAAAAAAGGTGAAAAAAATAACTGAACAAACAATTAGTCCTTTCTGTGATCATCGACTATATCTACAGCGGTCATCGACTATAGTTGACAAAACTGATGCGACATGAGCGCATTCATCAATTTTATATGATCCCAGATTTCCGTGTTTAAACTTAATGCGTTAAAGAGAGGCATCTGTATAAAAATCAGTATAGCCGCTTGCATTAGTTCGTCGACTAAAGGATCCCTAGTGTTAAAAAATAGAAACTTGAACCGGTTTATGAACAAAAGACACTTGTAGTCATCATGGTGAGTTGATTACCAAACTTTCAGTGTTCTCAGCGCGGCCTTTGACTAAAGACGATTTGACGCAGTGATGTAATTAAAAACATCATACTAAAGTAACTTCATACACACATGCAAGTGACATATGTTTGTATTAGTGGATCGACAGATGTTTGATTCCATTTATTTATTTTGAGATTGTGCTTATATATTAAGGTAGGTAGGTATATATTAAAACTAAATTAGTGACATTATCAAGAACCGTAAATGCTTTATGGTTTATACAGGCTAAATAATCATAATAGAGGAATAAAAAGTAACTAAGTCAAAAACGAAAATTGAGCCGTATGGTGAGACGCGCAAACTAGATTATTACGCTTCAGCAAAAAGGTTAATAACTTCTCAAGTCTGAGTTCTAAGGTATATGAAGTTTGAAGTTTGCTACAAACAGTGCCGTAAGAAGTTCTACACACTGACAAACGTTGTGTAAAATTAACATCATCCATGGTTAACTTCTGAAATATGAGTTCTCAGATCTGATGTGATGTTTGCCACAAATAGTTTCACAATGCGCTTTTGAGAAGCTCTTCTCCAAAAAACAATGCCAATATAGCTTTAATACACCTATTTCTTATTAGATATTTACATTAACATATCTAGGAATTACATCTAGATTGAGAGAGTTTCAAAAGAACCATATTTAATCTAGATTTTACAATAAGCGCATGCCATATGGAGATGTTGCATGTCCAAGAAGTCAATTTGTGCGACTATGGGATTGTCTGAATCATTTTTAGAGTCTCCTGAAACCATTATTACATATAGAGCACTGTGTATATGGTTATCTACATAATCATGCATACGTTAGAAAGTATTTTTTGGAAAATAAAAGATTTTTGTGGCAGATTGGTGTGTGCCAGTAACATTTGCCTGTTATTTTGTAAATACAGTTAGTTCGAGAGTAATACCCTCGCAGTTCAATCATCCTTCATCACAATAGTCTCTGCACACTCAGCCTGATGAGCAAGCAAATATTTCACTATATCAGGTGTAGAAATTATAGGTTTTCTGCCATAAAACCCCAAAGTCACACCATGCGGTTTCTATTTACTCCCAATACTAATAATGCCAAATCATCCAGGAGACTTAGAAAGACCCACTTCTACGAGTTCATTTGGCACCAAAATTCACTATTGTTAAATATTTATCTTTTGACAGAGAGGAGAAAGCTACAGTGGAACAGCAACCGAAACCCAAAACTGGTAACACCATATTTGTATCCGCAAACCGCCTCACCGAGGATATGCTGAAGAAAATAATGTCACCACTTGGCACCATCGTGAATATCACAATGGAGGTGGAGAAGAACAAGTGAGTACCGTTAGTTATGAGTTACCGCTATGCGTACATTGCTTTTTAGAGTTCTGTCCCAAACCTCTATTAGGGAAGCGAATTTTTCAACCGTCTGTACATCCATTATATAAAAATTGAAATTGCTAAATCTGAAAATTTTTTTAAAAATGTTAACTATGCACAAAATCATTTTTAAAACAATGCGAATTATATATATAAAATTTATCTAGATTAATAGATAGATTGAAATTTTGGTGTAACAGGATTATCACACACATGGAATACTGAAAATTAGGGAACGTAATGGAAATGTATCGTATCAAAATATCCTGGAAAATTTATGATATTCTCGTGAACTTTCTAGTATTCATTTCAATAACCTGCTGTTCATACTGAGATATTATTATATTTCTAGATTCCGTTCTAATTTTTTTAAAATTTAGATCAGTTGATGTGAAGAACTAACTCAGATAACAAAGCAAATGTGTGTATATTGCCATCTATACTGTTGTAGATACAGGCTTACGCAAACTTTACGAGCAATCATATTACTACACCACCGATAATGTTTCAACATAAACTATAACATGTTTACAGGAGATGTTTTATGTATTATTTGTTTAACATTGTCGCACCTAAATTCTTTGTAAACGGATAATATACTCGAACAATTGTTTACTGATAGTGTATTTGCCCACTATTCAAAAACTGTCTTACCCACTAAAATAAGTATTATTTACTCGAACAATAATTTATTTGCAGTGAGTTTACCTACTGTTCAAAAACTCTGTTACACGCTGAAGTAACTGTTATCTACTCGAACAATGGTTTATTTGCAGTGGGTTTACCTACTGTTCAAAAACTCTGTTACACGCTAAGTAACTGTTATCTACTCGAACAATGGTTTATTTGCAGTGGGTTTACCTACTGTTCAAAAACTCTGTTACACGCTGAAGTAACTGTTATCTACTCGAACAATGGTTTATTTGCAGTGGGTTTACCTACTGTTCATAAACTCTGTTACACGCTGAAGTAACTGTTATCTACTCGAACAATTATTTATTTGCAGTGGGTTTACCTACTGTTCAAAAACTCTGTTACCACTAAAGTAACTGTTATCTATATTAACAATGGTTTATTTGCAGTGTGTTTACCTGCTGTTCAAAAACTCTTTTAACCGCTAAAGTAACTGTTATCTACTCGAACAATGGTTTATTTGCAGTGGGTTTACCTACTGTTCAAAAACTCTGTTACACGCTGAAGTAACTGTTATCTACTCGAACAATGGTTTATTTGCAGTGGGTTTACCTACTGTTCAAAAACTCTGTTACACGCTAAGTAACTGTTATCTACTCGAACAATGGTTTATTTGCAGTGGGTTTACCTACTGTTCAAAAACTCTGTTACACGCTGAAGTAACTGTTATCTACTCGAACAATGGTTTATTTGCAGTGGGTTTACCTACTGTTCATAAACTCTGTTACACGCTGAAGTAACTGTTATCTACTCGAACAATTATTTATTTGCAGTGGGTTTACCTACTGTTCAAAAACTCTGTTACCACTAAAGTAACTGTTATCTATATTAACAATGGTTTATTTGCAGTGTGTTTACCTGCTGTTCAAAAACTCTTTTAACCGCTAAAGTAACTGTTAGAATGGTTTATTTGCAGTTGGTTTACTTACTGTTCAAAAACTCTGTTACCTACTCAAGTAACTGTTATCTACTTGAACAATGGTTTATTTGCAGTGGGTTTACCTACTGTAATCTGCTAAAGTAACTGTTATCTATTTGAACAATGTTTTATTTGAATAAGGTTTACCTACTGTTCAAAATCTCTGTTCCCACTAAAGTAACTGTTATCTACTCTAACAATGGTTTATTTGCAGTGGGTTTACCTACTGTTCAAAAACTCTGTTATCGCTAAAGTAACTGTTATCCACTCGAACAATGGTTTATTCGCAGTGGTGGTGTTAGTGTGTAACAGAGTTTACGAACAGTAGGTAAACCTACTGTTTGTAAACTCTGTTACACACTAAAGTAACTGTTATCCACTCGAACAATGGTTTCAAAATGAACAATGGTTGAAAAATTCTGTTACTCGCTAAAGTAAAATAACTGTTATCTGTTTTCAAAGCATAAAATGTGGTGTCAAAAGCTATGTTAAGTTTTGGTCTACCTGGAAAACAGTGATTTTTCTCGTAATAAACTGGAATAGTCCTTAAATTTGTTTTAATTAAATATAACACCTATACAATACTCCCTATTTTAATGTTTATACGCATGTAATTAACATTCTACTTGAAAAGTTCCTACCTCAATATACAATGTGGATTTGACCGTTCAACATTAAATAAATCCTCATATACTAAACGGTGTTCATCAAGCATACACTAAAAATCAATTAACAAAATTCAGTAGTTCAGTCACAGAAATAGTTTTAAGTGCTTTGTAATTTCAAACGCAGTGTATTTTCACTAAGAACTTTCTAGACCAATATACGTTATCACATCGACCTTCATATAGTTATTTTATTTCTTAACTACGGGCAAATAGTAAAATAATTGTTATGCCAGTGTCACAAGATTCATAATACCAGTCTGCCGTGAAAGTGAAAAACGTGTTACGATTTATTTATTTGTACATTGTGAATGTGTAATTTCAACTTTTTTTGTTGTAAGCAGAGAATATGGTGATTTTTACAAAAGAATGTCACATTAAAACAAAATGACGTAGTCATTTTGTTTCCTGAAACACCGGGTTCAACACTACGGGTGATTTTTAAAAACCAGCTCTGAATGCGCTAGATACGCTTTGCTAATTATATTTCATTATCGAGTACTTCTTGTAGTATTTTCCAATATTTAAACGCTGTGGAAAGTTTAAATGGTATGAAAATGTAAATATCATTAGTCAAGAATAAAAAGTATTAGTGGTTTATTTCTCACCTGTTTTGCTATCCCACTTATATACAATATGAATTTGACATTAAATGTAAATCCAGTCCAGCTACCTATCATAAATGCTTTAAAATAGTAAAAAAAACAATTACGCCAATTATAATATAAACAAAACCTTTATATTAAAACACATTTGCAATCTTTATGTTTAATGATTTAGCAAAACGGCAGCAGCACATGGTAGTTATTTTTGTCGGCACCGGTAGCAAAGCAGTATGGCGTGTTTGAAATTACATACATTATGTTTAACATTACAAATCACTTAAAAACTATTCCTGTGGCTAAACTGCTGAGTTTTGTTAATTGATTTTTGGTGTACGGTTGAGGAACACCATTTAGTATATGAGGATTCATTTAATGTCAAACTGTCAAATCCATATTGTATACGTAAGGTGTTTTTGTTCAAACCGGCTGAGAACACTATAATGGTGTTTCGCTGTATTTATAAAGTAATAAAAAAACAAATCATAAAAAAAGATTGAAAACGATTGCACAATGTTGAAAAAAACCACAACTTTGAAAACAACAAATTAGAATTATTTTTAAATAGTTTAAATGTACAGCGAGCAAATAATTGCGATATAAATATTGGTGGGATGGGAAAATAATGGTGAAACCAGGAGAACTAAAGATTAGAAGAGGCAGGGCTTTATTAAAAAACATTGAAAGAAACTCGGATTCAATTTTCTGGAAACTGGTTTCCAGGATTTCAATCTTTGAAATCCTGGAAAGTTTCTTCTTGGAGTTTCATGTCCAAAAGAATCCTTTTCTTTCGTTCTCTTTTTTCTATAGGTCTCTGGACAGTTATTAAAACGTCTTTCTGTATAGAATTTTAATTTTTAGAAAGCTCCAGTCTTCCAGATGCCAATTATTCATTCTTGTGTAAAATTTCAAGATTGGTTCAACCAGTATATGGTTGAACCTCATAGTTCTATGGCATAAGTTCTCAAAACGTTAAGGATTTTTTTATAGAGAAATCCTAAGGTTGGGTAACTAGTCGTTGATAAACAAAATTTTGGGGCAGAATTATTAAGAATTTTTTCATTTTCTATATGTGAAAGTAATAATTTCCTATCCATGTTATTTGCCATACAGAGGTTTCGTAACATTTGAACGTGGCGAGAGTGCAGCGGCGGCAATCGCTCAGCTGGACGGATCGGGCAGTGAGGGTGGTCCTCTTCGTGTGTCTCTAGCACGCCGACAACCTCCCGCCCCACGTGGTGCAGAACCGGCCTGGAGTTCCCTAGCAGCTCACCACTCGCAGAAGGGTGCCAACAAGGATGCCAAGAGGAATCTCATTGTTTACGACGATATATTTGAACCATAATAGATCATTAATTGTGAAGTAACTTCCATATAAGTTGGAAATACGATAAGCATACTTAACAGCGTGATGCCCCAAGATGTGAATAGACGGTCACATCTTGGAGTGGAAAGTAAGGTTGGATGCAAGAAGTCAATCATACCCCCAAAAGAATAGTCGCCTTGAAAAATTCTGTGAGTACACACGTCACCATCATCCATGATGAAATGTTTATCATAGGCGTCGCACACAAGAATTTGAAAATCACCTTCGAAACCGCTGTTTCGTATTTTAGTGCTATTTATTCTTGCTTAGTAAATTTAAAATGGGTAGTGAGGCAAGAGGGGCCTCCGGCAGGACCCCTCCCGTGGATGTCGGCAGTCACGCTGTTAATGATGTTAATCTATCAGTTATCAGCTGTTATTTTGTCATCGAGTATAAAGTGAAATAACCTAAATAACGTTTAATACACAATCATCCCATGTTATTTGTGGATTTGCTATTAGCGATTTTATGTATTCGCCATTCGTCCATTTAGAATTTTTTGACAGGATATGTAGGCGACTTAGGTGAGAGAATCTGAAACCATTGAATTTTTCTTACCACAAGAAACCTCTTCATAAAAATATGGTTGTTGCGCCCAATCACTTCTCAATTCTTGTGTTAATATTTTTTCGCTATTAATAAAGCATTAACCGTTTTAGTGCCATGGTTTTTGCTCATATATACTTAAAAATGTCAAAGAAATCTTTTGTTTTTGATGTCATTTACCCTTGTCTCGAAAAAAAACTGTATCTCTTCCAAAAATTATCCAATTTTAATAATTTTTTCGGTGTTTTCATAATAAAAACTTATACAAGGATAATAAAATACAAAGAAAATTATGGAAATATATATTGTGAACAAAAATTATAACAAAAACTGAAATCAAGGTCACATTGTATTTTCGCAGTCCGGTACATTCTCCGTATCAGCAAAATAATTGTTATCGTCACTATTGTCACTATGACTCAAAATTTGCATTACGCTTCACAACTTGAAAAACGATAATTTTCACTCAAATTATTTTCGTATTCCGACATTATGGCTTAAAAATTCTTTTCTTGGATCCTTTTTATATTGTAATTACTAATAATATTATAATTTGAACCTTATGTAACACGTAGAAAGATAAAAAATTAGCGATGCACGCGAGCGACCTCCCCTACTGCGCGCTAAACACCAACTGATTTCGTGAGTGCCATCGCGCTCGTGGCAAATTTACGTCCATTCAAAATTCTCTTCGGCACTCAAACGGTTATATTAATTATCGAACGTATTGTAATCAGGTTTTTTTCTCATCGGACCCCCTTTTACTACTGGTTGAAAGTCTTGGTATTCACAGGTTTGTCAAAGCAATTTTTAGATATGGACATTTACTAAGGACATGCCTTTAATGCTCTTAAGAAAGCGATCATTTATAACCGTTTATTTAAAACAGAAATAAAATATATAGACAAACGTTAAGTCATTTAAAGCATTTATCCAATATGTCAAGAGTGTTATGTAAAAATTTTGGAAAAAAGTTATTTTAAATGCTAGCAACATCTATGTTGCCTCAACATTATCTAGCAACATCTATGTTGCCTCAACATTATATATGTTTTAATATGTCCAAAAAGTAATATAAAAATGGCTTTGTAATGGATATTAATATTTGTGAATTTTTTTTTGTAAAAAATAAAGATAAAAACGTTTTTAAGTTAAACAATTTTAACGATTTCTACAATCAATTATGGATGAACAATCTGGGGCTTTAGTCAGACTAAAAAAATTGTGGAGCACATTTAGTAGGAAACGCCTTTGTTTCGCCCAATTTTGTAACATTTATTTAATGACTGAAGTCATTTCTTGTGCCCTACTTTACCAATATGAAATCATTAGATCATCAAGTCTCGTGATATAAGCAGACTGTACCCCTAGAGCAACAGAATATCTCGAGCAGGAGTTGGAACTTGGGAGTAGTTACTCGATCGATCGCAAGATTTCAGTCACCAAAAATAATATACAGAACGTGAAGCTAAAGAAAATCATTTAAAAGGCACATATTCTTAATGAAGGTTCTATTGGCTTTTGTAAATAAATATATTAATTATCTAAACATGTTGTTGTGGCTTAATAAATAGTTATCGAGAATAATATGTGTGTCTTTGAAAATCCATAAAAAATTTAGTCCCAAAAATTTATACTTTACAGAACTTATTTTACTACATTGCTTTTTGACACATCCCTAGTATGATTTTAATAGCGTCTTATTGCATATGGTGGTATTTTTAAAAGTACGTAAATCACTAAAATATGTAAACGCATCTAACGATTGCGGTCAATGGACCGCAATTTAATTGCCCACAAATTGAGCGCATATGGCCATCTCTATGAATATCACAATGTGAGATATAGGCAACTAGCTTTCCTCTTCTAGACAACTATGGTCCTGTTCGGTTTTTTGAAACTCCACCCCTCCATGTGGGCATAGGGGAATGGAGTAAGGTTCACCACTCCCTTAAGAATTGTGTCTAGGTGTAAAGGAAATAATTGTCGGAATCTAAAAAGGAAATATAATACAATAAGTTTTATATATATAATGATTGAGGTGTTTGTAAACATATTTTACAATGTGGTCTTACTTATTTGACAGTTGAGGTAAATGGCATTGGTCATGAAACAAGTAAACGTCATGGTTTTATTAACCTTCCATGAAACGTTAAGATTTTGAAAGTGACCAAGTGTGCGTTGGTCAAGTACGCATAAAAATACTTATTCAAACGCTTATGCCTAGAATTGTTTCACATTTTCTAAACCCACTTATTTTATTAGAGGCGGAGGACAAACTGTATTTTGAAGTTTAATATTTCGGAGATTCTGAATGAAAACTGGTACATGGAATTTCAATTTTATTTCAAGACATCTCTCAATAATAATCAAATAGAAATAAGGGAACACCTGTTCTAGCATTTTTGGAAAACTGGACATGAAATGCGGTTGTGGTCTCCTTTCACCTGGATAAAGCCAAAACGGGCAGCTATTTTTACAGAAAGAAGAGTTTTATTGAAAAATTTTTAAGGATTGACACTGACGTAGGTCTGTCAGACTACGATGAAGAAAAGACAGATGGAAATGAAAGAGTTTTCATGTTTTGAAATAACGACTTCATTTCTGCAAACATTTTTAGCTAGGTACAGGGACCATGCAAGAAAATAGATGTCGCTTGAAAACAACATGGTTACATACTTTTCAACATCGCTGTATTCTATTGACAAGAAGTAATCACCATTGCGTGTAAAGAGGTTATGATACGAGTGAATACGTAATTTAATACTTGAAAAACTAAACACTATATTGTTTTTATGAATTATTAAAACGCTTTTATACAACAGGTTACAGCATTTTTAGAAATAATTTTGAGTTATGTATAGTATGGGAACTTCAGACGAAAAATTGACAGGAGTGTAACCAATTAATTTATCACTAGATGGCGTTGATAGCATCTTAAACGGTTCTCAACTAAATTCATATTTATTAATTTGTATTTTATTTAATAATAGTAGATAGCTTATAGCATATATACTAGCTATGTATAATAGTATTAATATGATAGAAATAAAAATATGTGAAAAATATTAATAGACTTTTATTTGCAAGAAATATAAGTCTTTACAAATTTGTAACTCTTCTGATCGATAGATCAATTGTGGAGTAATGTTTGGGAATTACAAGTACATTCACCCACCATCATCTATTGTTGAATAAATGTGATGGGAGAAAACAAGACTGCAGCGTTACTCAAATAGTAAAAGGCTACATGAAAGACGTTAAACAAAATATTGTTGACAACTTATAAACCACCTGCCATATCTTACACAAACTTATTTGTTGTAGGCGGAACTAAAATTCCTTATAGAAATCTTTAGGCATTTGACTGAAAAACCGGTGACTTTCATCTTTAAATTTTCTATCGAGTAAATTAGAGAGCGAAACAGATGGAGAAAGGTCTGGAGAATACGCTGAGTGAGGCGGCACTTTCGATTAGAGTGAAAGTAGTTTTTCACGCATTACTTTTGCTATGTGGGGTCGAGCATTGTCATATAAGAAATAAACTTTGCTCTTATTTGAAAGAAGTAAAGCGGTGACTGCTCATTTGTTCATAATAAATATTAGCTATAATTTTACTGTTCCCAATAAATAACTCCATTTATACTCCATCATATACTCAAAAGTGTCTTTTGTCCAATGTTATATTTTGGTGTTGGTACACCATTTTGTTCAGGTCCTAGCTACTGACATCCATTCCATCTCCTGGAACCAGATACTTTAGCATCTCATTGGTATGGTGGGAACGCAGTAGCTCCAAGCACACATTAACTTTCTTTTAAAGTTGAAGTGCTGTTAGCTCATGTGGTAGCCAAACAGAATATTTTCACTTCTTTCTCAAAGCATGAAGTTGTTTTTCACCACAACATGAGAGCACATGAAAATAGTTCCGCCGAACAATGTGAACTTAATCTGGAATTTGTTTCAATAAGGCTTTAAATTTTTCTAAATCAGTTTTTGAAAGTCGCTTTGAATGAGGTTTATCGGACAGGTAAAAATCTCTTTTGAATTTTTGGAACCAGTACTTGGTTGTGTTGTAAGAGGTCCTTCATCGATAGACCTCTTACAACACAACCTTCAGCCATAGGACCTTCAACGACGAAGATACCTTCATCGTCTTTTATATATCGCATGATGCTTCACTGGTTTTTCGCCCTAAACAATATTCATAAAGATTCCTCGTAAGTCCGCTTCAAGATCCATTTTATCAGTTATTCTTTACTCACCAATTACTCAATAGCAAACTGACCAAAAGCTCAAACACCATGCTCTTTATATACCCTACAAGAAATATTCTAGAAACTTCTATAACATTCCAGAAACCAGCGAAAGAAAACGGCGTGTTTATCAGTTGCCAACCTAATATTGTTGGACAATGTATGTAAAGACGCCTTCCCTATATATCGGGTGTTTTTATTTATTTAAATATAAAAAATATTCTTTTGTTTTCTTTTAAATATGCAAAATACTCTTAATGCAAGCCTGGCTTCTCATCATGTTCTCAAGGTACACAATTTAAACATCAAAGGTGTAACATTCTACAGGGTTTCACATTGCTAAATATCACGACAAATCAAACCGACGCGACTCGGCTAATCCCTAATTGGCCTTCGAATGTTGAGAGGTATGGGTGTTATTGTTACATAGAAAGTAAAATCGGTTATGTAGTGCTCCTTGTCACTAGAGGCACGTTTAATTGGCTGGTTACTACACCAGTGTGCTGGTAGATGTCCACTCTCGCCCGTGGCTCTCAGACTGCCTCCCCCCTATCCGTGTACTCGAGACAACATTATATCTAAGTACTAGAATATAAATTACAAACACTATATTAATAATTCAGCATATTTCTCAAGTATTTTTTACAGAAATTTCGTTTATGACAATAAAATATTTAAATATAATTATGATCGGGTAAATGTTGAAAATAAAAAATTTTCTTGTTTATAATAAAATTATTTCTTCATAATAAAAGTTTGAATCGACGGACGTTATAGACGACGTTCGTCTTTAATTTTTGAGCGGAATTGGATAAACATTCTTACTGATTAACCAGTATCCTTTATATTTATAAGTCGGAGATCGTGTAAGGGCCGATTTTTTAGTTGTCAAAGAAGAGTTATTTGCCAGATGGAGCATAATTTAATTGTTCAACCATCAGATAACTGGTATTAGTGGAATATATCCAGTGTCAGATAGTTATTCGTTGAAAAAAGAACAAAATGGCGGTTATTCACCAGTTTGCATCTGTCAAACTGACATTTGATTTCAGAGGTTATGTTTTGCAAGTTACGTTAAAATTACAATTTTAATTTTATATAGAAATTTGTTTAACTTTAGTAAAAGAAATGGAATTTATTAAAGTGATAGAAGCACAAAAACGTAATTATTTATAACAATAGTTTTAAACAAAATGTTTGTATATATTGACAAATGTCGAATGTCTGATTTTTTCACTATAATGGTTTAACACATAAGTATCGTCGATCTTTATGTTTCTCGTACACACTACTTATGTGAAATTTATTCAAATTACTATTGTAGCATAGAATAAAAATTCAAGTAACTATCAATATATAGAAAAACTGTGGCTGTTTGACAAACCGATTATCGGTGAAATAAACTAATTTGCTAGTTAAATATTCGACAGTTTATTCGCTGAATGACAAATCGGCCCTAATTCAAATATCATTATCACCCATTACTTTCTTCCAAAGCTGCACAATATGATCCAATTCCTGTCTGGTAAATTGCTGGAAGATAATCCCTAAGACGGCTCCAATTGCAAAACATTAAACGTTAAGTATGGTCAGTGTTCGGAAAAACGACAAATAAAGTTGATTTTGTTTTATACATTTTTGCTTCCGATATGTATGCTGAGCACAATATTTTCGTACTCAGTGACCGATGAAACTTACCTCTTTTTTTTACAATAAAAATATTAAAAATAAAACTGCATTTTTTTTTAAAATTTCTTCCTTCACATGCATTACATGTGTGCAACAAAAATTTGTTTTATGTAAAAATAAGCAAAAATCATGTATTTAAGGGTTAATTGAAATAAAACGTACACTTATCTAAATAGTTTTAATATAAAAATTTTATTCGCTTATCTAAATTACAAATAAATAACGCAATCGTCGATCAAACGTACAGATAAATCATACATTTTCATATATTTTTTACGTAGGACATCCTCGAAATTCAGACATTATTTTTATACAATTCTTATATGTTAAAAGTATTTACAAACGGCTGTACTTATTTTATCAATTACAATACATGATAGTTACAAAGAACTTAATAGATACTAGATTTTCAAAACGTAAATCGATGACGGACAAAAACATAAAAAAACAGTCACTCACGAAGATCACTTGAACGTTGAACTATTACGTACGTAAGATTGATAAGGTAGGAATAAGAGATGGGCCACCATATTAAAAATAACGTTAATTATTAATTGAATTCGCACTTTGAGGTATCTGTACACACGTTACGTGCTGGGTGCGCAGCCAAGTACGTCCACAACGTGCAGCGTTATGTCAAATGTCACACCGGACGGGTGATGCACTATGCTGTGCTGCACTCACAATGCCATGAAAGACGGCCATTTGCAAACATGTTAGAGAATAATGTGTCTAGCATTTTTGACAAGAGATGGTTGATAAGTAACTCATCGGATGAAGAACGTCGTGCACCATGACATAAATAAAAGTAAGTACCATACAAAATTTTGTAAATAAAGACAACTCTCTGTGGTTGTACTGCATTGCTGCTGTGCAACAAATACATTGTCACCAGTACGGTGTGTCATCTAACAAACAGCACATTTGCGGCATTGCCATTCTTTCTCGTGCACGAATGCCCCGTTATCATCCAAAGCCTCGCGCACATGTGCTGTGCATCTGCTGCTATGCACTGCACAGTAGGACATTTGGTCTAATATCTCAGACGTACGCGCTGCACACGCATTCGGTTTGACCCAGTCATTAAGATCACATTATATTTCTATAAAGTATTTATAAATATACATAGAATTTTACAACCTATAAATATAATGTCTTTCACAGGCGTAAATATATCGTAGATTCCTCAAAAACTATTAAAATTATTGCTATAATGCCAACGACGTCAAGATGGCGTCGCGTACAAAACTAACAAACAAATTTCACATAAATGAGTGAAAACGGTTAAAAAATTTGCAGATTTTCACGTAGACATTTTCGTAAAAAAACAACGGCAAAAGGCGTTAGGACATACACGAGACCTACTCATATTGGACAATATCATTTTGGTCACACATCCAGACGTCGAACTCTCAAAAATTAAAAAAAAATGTAATTCTACGACACATACTAGCATTACTTTAAACTTTTCTAAACTGTTTATTATTTTTGTTCTCTGACAGAACGAGCCACAACGTAATTTTATCTCCAAGATAAAGCCGGGCTTATTGCCGTAGTTTCGATTTCAATATGTACTAAAACATACATTTAGCAATCCTTCATCGCTAATGAGAAAGAACATTAGATAAAGACCTTATAGTGAGTCGAAATAACTGCTGCGGAATGAGTGACGTGCAGTCTTTGCGTTATATTATTAATTATATGATTTGAATCTGAATCTCTTCTTCCCCCACTGTCGATATTGAAGAGTGCAAAATGTTGCAATTGCGTTGGTAATTGTTTATTATGAATCTTAGAATAATGAGTAATCCAGAAGGCGAGAACACGCGCAATAGGGTGTCCAAAAAATAAGCATAAAATGCGTAGTCTTAAAATACGGCTGTCAGTGCATTTTAAGACGCAGCTCTGAAAGGTTACGTGGCAATATAGCATAAAATGTCGGCTTGTGCCCACCTGCAAAAATATCACTGGACTGCAAAAGAAACAAACGGCGATTACTTTTCCTACGTAACAACTATTACTTAATTTCATTTTCAATTAACTATGCAATTTTAAAACATCGAAGTGGATTATTATTAACAGAAGCATGCCATCTTTATCGGTGTTGTCACCTCTTAAAAAATTGTTTACTCAAATTAAAACGTCTTAATTGCTCGATACTGAAAAACGTAAAATTTTATTTGTAAAAAACCGGGATTTGGAAAATTTCGTTGGAGAATTTGGCGTAACGTTTGAATTTCCGTTATCGTATTCAATTTTAAAATATTTTACGTATTGCGTATATAATCACTGTATGTAGGATTACGACAAGAAACACGTTACATTCATTCATTTCCGTCGTCTTCTTTAATTTCTTGAAAAATGCGGACCGATATTGTTTAAAATATGAAGAAATTTTATCACAACATTGAATGCTGATTAACATAAATAATTGTTTCGTCGTATTTTGAATTTCTTTCGTATGAGATCGAATCACACTCGTACGTGCATACGCATACGTACATGCGCACGCAAACGCGCATAAACACACACATATATCTTTAATGATAAGGTATTTTAATCAATAAAATGTGACTAAGTTATTAAATAATTTTAATCTAAATACTTTGGCTATTGGTTGAGGTCAGAATAAACATTTTAGAAATTTAAAATGGTGACCTTAATAATACTTCATATAAGCCAAGCCATGACCATATAAATTGATGCAAATGTAAATCATACTGCCGCAAGTAAATATATTTATATGCGTCGATTTCCTGAAGTAGGTCGGTAAATTTATTCTGTGCGCGTTGGGGGGGTCTAGTAGGCGGAGTGCAGTGCACCCTCCACCGATTTTTGGTTTCACCGCGACCACGAAGAGATTTGTGTGTATGCGCCTTCTGGATTACTCTATATTCTAAGTTATGAATAACATATACATTACATTTATATTATTCTAATATATTTTTAGTTTTAATCTAAATCTGGCTTTTTGACCTCATCCCTAGCCCTCCCACTGGTTAACGCTTTGGAAATCTATGACTTTTGCTGAAGAGATTTAAAATCACTGCTATAATGCTAGTGACATCACGTTGGTGTCGTGTATATCACATCATATATTTCAGAAAACTAAGCGTCGAAAACTAAACAATGTTACGGTTTTAAATTAAACAATACCTTGAGTAAATTACATATTGATTTGAATTATCTTATGTTCCATTAATAACAGTTTTATGACTTGCATATGCCAGTCTCGCTTTGCAGCCTCATCTCTAGTTCTGTCACTAGTTAAAACACTAGCAGCCTATGACTTTTGTATAATACATAAATTTTTATATAAATAATAATGTATCAAACGCAAAGACCGCACATGACCTTTAACCCACGAAGCAGCATCTCACTATTTTGAACTACAATCTTATCTAACATTCTAAATATTGCTATTCAATTTACAAAAAAAAAAGTCTAAATTATAGAGATGTGAAATCTCCATCTTAGTCATCCTGTACAACCTCGAATAAGGCACAATCAGTCCTGATTGTATCCAGTATCACCCTAAAACACGTAGGCCGTAACACCTTGGATACGAATGTAGCGGCTATTCTTTCTTTATCATCGTCGAATAATCTTATTCTTTCTAGTTTCAATCCAATCCCATCCTCTGATGGAACAACTTCGTAACACATGATTACAGAAGCACTCATTTTAATAAGTCACTTTCCAAAGAAATCAATGATATTACGTCTTGGTGGGATCCGTAAATAAACAAAAAACGTTATTGTTCATTATACATTATTATCACAATAAAACAAACAACTTACACACATGTAAAGTTTCAAAAGCGTAACACTATAAGAAGCCGTCACTTATCACATTATTGCACCAGGGTCTCCTGCTGGTACCCCGTAAACGTCCTTACGCTGCTGGTACGGCCAGCCTGTTTCCAGGTGCAAGTCCCGCTTCTAGCCGCTGAGATCTCCGTGGTCAAAGAGATCTTGGTCGTAGATCGATGCACGCACTGTTCGCCCGCCAAAGTAACGTCCGTTCAAAGCTTCCACGGCCGCTTCGGCTTCTGAAATTTTTGTTATAATATTAGCAACAAACGCCTTTACACAATATTAATGATGTCCATCTGTCTGTATGAACAACTTAATTTCCAAAACTGGTTGCGAATGACTTTTATATTATATATCTTAAGTCTCTTTACATTTTAGATATTTAAAAGCATTGCATTTTAAGGAATCATTTCTGATTAAAAATAAATATATAGCTAAAGTTTTGGCAACATATCAAAAATGTATATTGACCATAACTGCTCACTAAGAGTAAAGCGACGCTCTGAAATTTATAAAATCGACACATATTTTATAAAAGTGATCCTCAACATATCCGAAGTTAAGAGGAAAAGTTTTAATAAAGCGATATCTATATTCAATCAAGGTAAAATGGACTCCATGAAAAGCAGTGCTTCTAAATTAAAAATATTTTATATATTAAAAATTAGATGTGTAATACTTCTTATATACGTTCAAAATATCTCCATATTTTGAACGTATATAAGTAATAATGATAGAGCTGAAAAGTCAATTAGACAAACAGACAACTAGGTACACAAGCATATAACTAGACACAAGTAGATAACTGTGTACACAAAATTGTTTACTAAAGTTTAATATGATTTTTGTTTTTTGTACATTACAGAAAAACTACATAACATTGATAAAATACGTAAAAAGTGACTCGACGAATACGTAATAAACTTTCTGAATGTAAATAACATTATATATAAATTAATAAAATACAGACAATATGCAGTTATGCTTTAAAAAGATTATACACACAAAAATGTACGTAATGCATAATTTTAAATCATGTATTAACCGTTAGAGTGCCGATGAGCGCCATCGTGCTCGTGCGCGTACTAAATTTGCATTGCGTAAAATCATTTGCTGTTTAGCGTGCGGTAGGGGAGGTTGCTCGCACACATTGCTAATTTTTTATCTTTCTACGTGTTACATTAAGTTCAAATTATAATATTATTAGTAACTACAACCTAAGAAGGATCCAGGAAAAGAAAATTTTTAACCCATAATGTGGGAACACGAAAATAATTTGAGTGAAAATGATCGTTTTTCAAGTTGTGAAGAAAGTGATAGTGGGAGTGACATTATGGTGCGCTCACAATTTGGCGTAATGCAAATTTTGAGTGATAGTGATAATAGTGACGATAACAGTTATTTTGCTGATACGGAGGATGTACCAGACTACGAAAATACGATGTTACCTTGATTTCAGTTTTTGTTATAATTTTTGTTCATAATATATATTTCCCTAATTTTCTTTCTATTTTATTATTCTGGTACAAATTTTTATTAAGAAAACACTGAAAAAATTATTAAAATTGGATAATTTTTGGAAGAGATACAGTTTTTTTTCGAGACAATGGTAAATGATATCAAAAACAAAAGATTTCTTTGGCATTTTTAAGTATATATGAGTAAAAAACTATGGCACTAAAACGGTTAACTATTACCTAAACTAAATATTTGAATAAAAAATATTATTTACCTAGGCTATGTACCTATTTGATTAATAAACAAGAAAATTATTCTTGTCCATGTTTTTGATCTAAGATTTTAAGCTAAACTAGACCAAATACACTACATTTTTGATGTGAAACATCTATAGGCGCAGGTATAAACCGGATCGTTGGCGTGGCGACGCTTGCCGTGGCGACGGGTCATGTAGTAGAGTGTACGGTATGGCGACGTGTCGCCATGCGCAACCGACTACGCGATCCCCTCCTCGCTCAGTTCGACGCTGTTGTTTACTACGGTACACATAACCTGTGCTTTATTATTTTTGTATTAATTGTAAATAAATGTTTATTAAATAAAGTCACCATTTTCTGTAAGAAATTCATAATACTTTATTTTTTCATTATGCTATATTTAGTTCCTGTAATAATCTTGATGTTTCACATCTGCCAGGCGTCCCGTGACGGCTCACTTTTTTTTTTAGAAATTACCAAATTTTGAATATATTTGGCGTTAATTTTGCAGAAATTCATTATTCACAATTAAATGAAACTACGTGATGTAGTATTATTTCTACTTTCTTTAAGTTCTTTACCTCGACATAGGTTTCGTTGTATTACATCTTCAGGTGGGATATTAGCAAAAATCCAGAGACCAATCTTTGCTAGTATCCCACCTGAAGATGTTGTCATACGACGAAACCCAGGTCGTTGTAAAGAAATTAAAGAAAGTAGAAATAATACTACATCACGTAGTTTCATTTAATTGTGGCTAATATTACCTTTAAAGTCATACCGATACATAGATATTTTTTTTCAATATATCGAGAACAACAAGTAACAGAAAGTATCTATATTAGATACTTTTAAAAAATATCGATACAATATATATCAACACTTTTTCCCTTGATATTTGATCCCTAGTACACACGTGCACTCAAACAGATGCGGAGATGCATGCCATTTTTCAAAGACAAATATGGATAATAATAAAATTTTTAATAATTAAAAAAATATATTATTGTTTAAAGCCAAAACTTGAGGCTGGCGCGCTAGTTGATAGTAAGCCACATGCCTGTGGACTGTGCAATTAATGCATTTGTGCATATGCACATATTCATATAAACAAATATATAAGGGCGAGCCTGCTGGCTAATTGTTTTTATGTTTCTATTATAAATCGACATCTTTTTAAATTTTCTGTGCTGAAAGAGACTAATTTTATTTTATACGGCAATACTTTAAAATCAAATTACTTTTAAGGCCCTAAAATCCCATTAAGTCTTTAAAACGGCTTGAAATTCGGGTTTTCTCAGTATGGTGCTCGATGTCATTGGCTGATACTCGACAGTTATGTCTAATGACCACATGCGAAATTGTTCTATTACTCCTTAAAACCACAATAAAGAAAAAACAACATACTCAGTTCATAGTTGCCATTTTCAATTTGAAAATTTAAATATGGCAACTATGGTGTGAGTCATTGCTTACATTGCTATACATTGTAGAACAAAAACACAAATATCGCTAAGCCATATTTCTCAATTCTATGTAATTTTTGCAATTTTTCATTCTTCGCTTAACCATTTTAGTGCCATGGTTTTTTACTCATATGTAGTTAAAAATGCCAAAGAAATCTTTTGTTTTTAATGTCATTTACCCTCATCACGAAAAAAACTGTATCTCTTCCAAAAATTATCCAATTTTAATAATTTTTTCCGTGTTTTCTTAACAAAAACTTGTACAAGGATAATAAAATACAAAGAAAATATATATTGTGAACAAAAATTATAACAAAAACTGAAATCAAGGTCACATCGTCATTTTCGCAGTCCGGTTCATCCTCCGTATCAGTAAAATAACTGTTATCGTCACTATTATCACTGTCACTCAAAATTTGCATTACGCCAAATTGTGAGCGCACCACAATGTCACTCCCACTATCACTTTCTGCACAACTTGAAAAACGATCATTTTCACTCGAATTATTTTCGTATTCCGACATTATGGGTTAAAAATTTTCTTTTTCTGTATCCTTTTTATATTGTAATTACTAATAATATTATAATTTGAACTTTATGTAACATTTAGAAAGATAAAAAAATTAGCGATGCTTGCGAGTGACCTCCCCTGCCGCGCGCTAAACAGCAACTGATTTCACGAGCGCCATCGCACTCGTGGCAAATTTAATTAGTACGCGCACGAGCACGATGGCGCTCGTCGGCACACAAACGGTTAAAGAAAATAGAGGTCAGATCAATTTTTTTACGAAAACTATTTACTTCATTTTAACACACAGAACTTTCAACCAGTCAGATCAATAGGGTATTTGACTAATGTCTATATTTTCCGTATGTCTATATCATAAAACTGTAGAGTAGGTTTAAAAAAACCTTGCAATGAAAAAAATAATGCATATAACAAACAATTAATTGAAACTTCTAAATAGAAAAAAATGTAAATTTTTTGTTCATTAAATTG